>QLSS01000070.1:574467-670223 GCA_024372645.1 Trichomalopsis sarcophagae
TCTCTCTCTCTCTCTCTCTCTCTCTCTCTCTCTCTCTCTCTCTCTCCACACCCCTCCACACTCCCCTCTCTCTTACCGACTACCGAGTGCGCGTATAAACCATCTCTCCGCTCGCACACACAGTAGCCGTAGACCAGCTGACACACACAGACACGGCAATATCTCGCCGCCGCCAATCGACTCCGGAAGTTTAAGGAACATTGTCTCTGTATCCCCACTCTCCAGTCATACCCCCGCAAGAGCAGCCCCTTCTCACGCGCGGATTTTTCATTGACGCGTGTGCGGCTTGCTCATCGGGCGCTCGCGCACGAGGGGAAGAGAGTAGGATAAATCGGGCGGCGTGTTTTCCGATCGTATAAAAGGAACGGCACTGGCCGAGCTCAAGCAGCATGTCAACGATCCGATGGATAGAAACGGGATTGCACAGATCTTCGACGAATTGGTCCAGTTTGCGAGGAGGATACCTGTGGAGCCCGGCGAAGAGAACTTACGGAGGATTAGCCAGAGCAGGCATCGCAAGGACCGGAGTGGCTCGACTTGATCATCATCAACAGATTATCGCCAAGAGGGAATTTGCCATTTTTAACTGGAGATCGGCTGTACTGAGAAACGGAGAGAAAATGTCGATCACCGTCGCCACACGTTACCCGCAGTAAGTTTGATTTTATTTTTAATTTTATATTTCACTCTTTTTATTCGGAGAGCGCGAATCGTGCTTTTGGAGCAGCGGATGCGCCGCGCAATTCTGCTTTGATTGGGGTCTTGGTTATCTTTTTACGCTGCTGTACTGTGGGATGGAGATGTATAGCATAGGTGAAACTTGAAAAAGTGAAATCATGAAAAAGACTCTCGCTACGGCGTGTATTTTATGTAATTAGTCGCTTGAGTTTCCAAATCACAGTGTATTGAGTCGCGAAATCATTGAATTGCAACCATGTATGCGCTTTCACGAAGCTACTATATAGCATCAGCCGCAAATAAACGTCATACCAATACGTTGTTGCCTCATGGCGTTTGCAACACGGATTGATTCCACTCGGTCCCCAATTCGTCAATTTTTCATCACCTACACTTGTCCATTCTTACACACGCATGAATAAGTATATATACTCGAAACCTCAGCTTTCTCTCGGCTCAGCTTCCATCGCGTATGTGCACAGCTCAGCCAAAACAGACGTAAAAAGAAAGAGCGCAAACTAGAGGCAAGTCTCCCACGCACACACACACACACACACACACGCTTTTCGAGTCTAAGTGGTACACGAGTTTTAAACTCGCACGGGGGGCTCGATCGTCGGAATGTGATGTAACGCCGACACTTGTTGAATTCTATACGCGGAAAAAAAAATCATATCGCGCAGAGTCACACGCGCGCGAAGCTTATCTCCGTGGTACTTTGTACCTTGTTCCATCAGCTGTGTCAGCGATAGCGTGGGGTTTTTTTGCGCTTGTTAAAGAGATAGCAATATACTCGTATGCATATACGCGTAGATTTGTTTTATTTCAATTTTAGAATTTTTTTCACGATACTTCAGGCTGACGCAAACGGAGGAGTGGATTTGCTTATGTTATATATATATATATATATAGTTGTGTATGTGGATCTTGGGCCGAGTGTAATTCGGTTAGGAGTTTGATAGATACAACGGAGCTGTCTGTTACAATCAAAGGCGGCCTAGTTGGATCGGTTTACTGATACAGATGGGTTCTAGATCAAAGCCGTTGCATCATTTTTTGATTCTAATATTAACCACGAGCTCCATTTGTACTAACGCAAAGTTCGCACACAGCTATATCCACGTTGTATTATACATACGTATGATAGCAACATGTTGTATTATTATTTCGCATTACACCAAACGTCTCGAAATATCTCGATTTTCGATAAAATTCGACCTTTTTTTCGACTGCAAGTTTCACAAGCACATATATACAAGTTTAATGAGCAACTTTCATAAGACTCATTAAAATAATATCTGCGATGACGAAAGCCCTCACATAGGCGACATTTTAAATGTATTTACATTTTCAGACAACCGCCACCGCGAAGACTATATACAATCTATATGCATAGCTTGCAGCTTGCAACAGATCGAATTTGATAAACAAAAACTATTAGGCTCATATATTATCTCTAATTAATTGATATATCGGTGCGGTTGCTAGAAGTGCCGAAGTTTTAAATTTAATTTAGCTTGATGATACGCGATGATATGATTGGTTGAGAACGCTTCAGGGAATTAAGGCTCGTAACGTGCCAAAGCGTTTTTACGGACCTTAACTGACTCTCGAAGCGATTTTCTTCGCGGCGGTCAATGTCAAGTTCACGCTATTGGATATAGCCAGCGATCGACAGCGCCGCCCCCCCTTTAACACTTGTAAAGCTTTCCAAAGGCGCTTTTTTTCGAGTAGCTTCGAAGTTTTCACGTTTCTGTAAACAGTTTCAAATCCTACACTCGAACGCGTTACCAGAATAACAAGCGATCGTCCACTACAAATAAATAAAAAACCTCAAGCGCAATCAAACATCGCGAGCGCAAAAGGGTCAGCACTAAAGCTCCCGCTAAACGCCTCGCGAAGCCCTATCGAGTCTCAGGAAAAAGAAAACGTAACGAACAAATTGATTACTCGAGCGGAAGTCGTACAACGCATAGGCTCTATTCACACTCCGGTTCCAGCAGCTCAAAAACCTAAACGACTTTCTTCTGTTTTCACAGAGTCAGCAACAAGCTGATGGTGACCCACGCGGCCAAGAGCCCGAGCAGCAAGTACGAGACGCAAGACCGCATCGCTGACACACCGGTGATCAACAACATCGGTACGCCCCTGGCCCCGAAGGTCCGTACCTTCATCGAAGAGGCTGTGAGACTATGCCGACCCGACATGGTCTACATCTGCGACGGCAGCGAAGCCGAGAACGAGCAGATGCTGAAGCTTCTCGAGTCCAAGGGCACCATCGAGAAACTGCCCAAATACGAGAACTGGTGAGTTACTCTTCCTTATCTGTGCGTACTGATGGGATTGTGCAGACGAGAGAGCTAAACGTTTCGCGCACTAATTCCAGCTGGTTGGCAAGAACGAATCCAGCCGACGTAGCCCGAGTGGAGAGCAAGACCTTCATCAGTACCCCGAACAAGAAGGACACCATCCCGACTCCTCGTGACGGAGTCAAGGGACTGCTCGGCAACTGGATCGCGCCCAACGATATGGACCAGGCCATCATGGAGCGTTTCCCCAACTGCATGAAGGGCAGAACGATGTACGTCATTCCGTTCAGCATGGGCCCGGTCGGCTCACCTCTGTCCAAGATCGGTATCGAGATCACCGACTCGGCTTACGTGGTCTGCTCGATGCGCATCATGACCCGCATGGGAGAGAAGGTTCTGCAAGCTCTGGACAAGCGGGACTTCGTCAAGTGCCTGCACTCAGTTGGTGTGCCCAAGGCCGGTTCCGCCGGCAAGATCGACGAGACCTGGCCCTGCGATCCCGAGCGTACCATCATCCTGCACAAGCCGGCCAAGAACGAGATCGTCTCTTACGGAAGTGGTTACGGCGGCAACTCGCTGCTTGGAAAGAAGTGCTTCGCACTTAGGATCGGATCGACCATCGCTAGGGACGAGGGATGGCTCGCCGAACACATGCTGGTGCGTTACTACTTATTGGCTCACATGACTTTCGTTTATTTTCAATTATGGATTCTTATACTCACATACCGATCCGATTACAGATCCTGGGAGTGACGAATCCGAAAGGCAAGAAGCGCTACATCGCGGCAGCCTTCCCGAGCGCCTGCGGAAAGACGAATCTGGCCATGTTGCAGCCGACTCTTCCGGGCTACAAGATCGAGTGCGTCGGCGACGACATCGCCTGGATGCGCTTCGACGCTCAAGGCAAGCTCCGCGCCATCAACCCGGAAAACGGTTTCTTCGGCGTCGCTCCCGGTACCAGCAACTCCACCAACCCCAACGCCATGGCCACCATCTACAAGAACACCGTCTTCACCAACGTCGCCAAGACCAGCGACGGCGGTATCTTCTGGGAGGGTCTGGAGAAGGAGGTTCCCGAGAACGTGCAGATCACGGATTGGCACGGCAACCCATGGCAGCGCGGCTCGAAAACACCGGCAGCCCACCCGAACTCCCGTTTCTGCACCCCAGCCAGCCAGTGCCCCATCATCGATCCCGCCTGGGAAGACCCCGAGGGTGTGCCAATCGACGCGATCCTCTTCGGAGGCCGCAGACCGGCTGGTGTTCCCCTGATCTACCAAGCGCGTAACTGGCAACACGGTGTCTTCATCGGAGCCACCATGAGGTCCGAGGCCACTGCCGCCGCTGAGCACAAGGTACCGTTTCGATAATTCAAACTATGAACACTATATGACACATTATACATCAAGCAGTACTTCTCTAACGCAATCGAATTCGCTTCCCGCAGGGCAAAGTGATAATGAACGACCCGTTCGCGATGCGTCCGTTCTTCGGCTACAACTTCGGCCACTACCTGGACCACTGGCTGAGCATGTCGCGCGTGGAGAACGCCAAGCTGCCCTCGATCTTCCACGTGAACTGGTTCCGCAAGGGACCGAACGGTTTCCTCTGGCCAGGTTTCGGAGAGAACTCTCGCGTCCTCGACTGGATCCTCCGTCGCATCGACGGCGAAGACATAGCCGTCGACTCGCCGATCGGTTACCTGCCCAAACCCGAGTCGCTCAACCTCGAGGGTCTCGCTGATAAGGTCGACCTGCAGGAACTGTTCAGTCTGCCCAAGGAATTCTGGAAGAAGGAGGTCAGCGAGCTCAGGGAGTACCTCGATAAACAGGTCAACGACGATCTGCCCAAGGCCATCCTCGAGGAGCTCGACAACCTCGAGAAGAACGTCGACAAGCTGTGAAGACTTGGATGATGCTCTTTGTTTCTTACTCTTTTTTTTTTTTTTTTATTTTCGATGTAGAGTTGTAGATCGTGAGAAGCGGTTTCGCTTGTGTGCAATCGCGTTATAGTTGGCTATTTTACGTTGTGAAACTGCGATGTTTCAAAAAAATTATATCCCTCGAAACCGATCGTTTTTTTTGTGTTGTAACTTTAATTTTTAATTTTTGTTTTTTGTTACGAATGTTTTTTTTTAGTCGAAAAATTGTACCCTCGAGATTTGCAGCGAACCAAAGTATTGTCCAAACGCTCGAAACACACGCAATATTATATAAATGAGAATTTATTGTTCTGTGAAAGTATGTAAATAGTATTAGTCGAGCGTTACATTCCAATAAAACAGAGAGAACAATCAACATGACTATGTAAGCGATATATACGAGACCTAGTTGAAGGAAGTAGAGAAGAGCGCGAGCGCTTTCATTATATATCTTATGTCGTGAAAGAAGCTATATTTTCTGTTGGACCAATTTTTTCGAGACAAGTGCGCGAGATTTTTAGTATGTTTACTGTGAATGTATGTGATAGTGATACGTTAAATAAATAAAGATATACTTTTTTTATTTTAAAACTGTTGCGTTCTTTATTTGTGCGCCTATTAAGTATTTGATTATATTTATATGTTTTCTATACTTGGCATTATTATTTTTTAATTGAGTATCAAAATAGAACAGATTGAAAAGATACAATCATCTATTAGTCTATTACTGAAAGAGTTTCACATTCGCGAGAAGATTCAAAAGCTCCATCAGATGGCGCCACGTCCCCGTCAACGTGGAAATACATAAGTTATCCCTTTAAATCCGTAGAACGAAACCTACCTGACCCACCGAGTACGGCGATGGTTACACATTTTTATCGTCGAAAATCCTCACGTCTCTCGCACATCATATCGCGCGCAGTAGCGTAGCACTAATATATGACTAAACTCGCGTATATGTATATATCTGCAGTAGTAGTCGTCGCCTCGTCGCGGCCCATACCACCACCACTATCACCATCGTACAGTGACATATTTGGGCCGATTTCTGGGCGAATCTTCGTCGCAGCCGTCGTTTTCTAACCTAAGCCACGTAACGTCCGCACGAATCGTCCTCCAGGTGCACAGTGTATACGTGTTGTGTCAGTCCATCCTTCGTCGCGATGCAGCACATTAGCAGACCGTCCTCGTAGTGACCGCCGCCGCGTCTCGGATTTCGGAGCCCTTTCCTTTTCTGCGTATATATGTGTTCTCGCGTCTCGCTCCCATATACACTGTAGCCAAATATATACTTATATACTTCGCGCAAAATAGAGTTTCATGCGTCCGTCCGAAGAGTCGACTCGCGTATACAAGTAATCATCATTATCATCGAGACTCTGTTGTCCTCGGGGTCATCCTTGAAGCTGTGTAACTGTGCTGCGTTTGTGCGGATTTCGAGGAAGATAAGGAGGAAGGAGGAGCTCATCCGAGTGCTGCACGAGAGCGATAATATGAGGGAACGAGTGACGAGTGACTTTTAAAAAGGTCGGCGATTCCGCATCGATCGTCCTTTTTTTGCGACAGGTTCGTATACTTATATATAGAGCCGTGGATAATATGATTTCGCTCGGTTTTATTTATAGGGACACGGGCGAATTAATGGGTCATGCGATATTGCCTCGTGCTCGCTATGTTGTCACTTATTTATAGGGTTTGCAGGAGAAAGCTCTGTCATGTGCAGACTTGCTGACCTATTTTTCCTTTGGAGTTTTTGCTTTTTGCAATAACTTTTATTCTTAGTTTTTTAGATAGAACCTCTGCGAGTTTATGCCAAAAATTAATAATTCATTAGAAAATTCAGGTGGATTATAAATTCTCTTTATTACATTTTGATTTGGAGTAATAATGAGTTTACATGAGTATCTGAAATACGTTCAACTGTAAGCACAGCTTTCTATATTGCATATTAGTTTTACAATATTATGTAGGTATTTACTTGAGTTTTTTCATGCTAGGGCTTCATAACAAATTGAAGTGATGAAATTTATGCTTCATGCTCTTGTATAATACTTAAGAAGCTTTCAACGCTACCTTAGCATATTGAATAATCTTATTTGACATATATAATAATGTATTGCTTTAAAAATGTGAAAAATATTGAATTGTGTAATTCACAAAAAATCAAGAAATATTTTTCTCTCATTGCTCTGCGTTGTATTTTATGTTCTCGCAATTAATGATCATCTTGATCTTGTCTTTTGAAAAAGTTTGTCTAACTCAATTATATGTGTATATATATATATTCCTGTAGCACGTTTGATTATATTAGGACTACCTTCTCAATTTGATTTGGAAAAATTGAATGAAAATTTATTTATGCATAATGATTTTATTTCATAGAAGAAAGTACCTGTTGGTGTAACACAGTAACAATGATGGAGCTGAGTCATAGTTTGACCCTCAATGAGGATGCACTTAATCAAATTCCCGAAGCAAAGCGTCCAGTTTTTGTTTTCGAATGGCTAAGATTTTTAGACAAAGTTTTAATAGCTGCTCAAAAGGTAAGGAGACAAAATTTTTTGGAATTCTTCATAAGCCATTTATATAAGATAAGATCAGCTAATATAAGATAATGACTCCATAGAACGATATCAAAGGATGTCAGCAGAAATTAGTAGAACAATTGACAAGGCACATGCAAGGTGCTCCAGGACCACCCACTCGTCGCTTGATAGCGCGATGTTTAGCAACTCTATTCAGTGTGGGTGATACATTTTTGCTCTTTGATACCGTGAACAAATGCAATGACATTTTGAAGAACAAAGATGACTCACCAAGCTTCCTTCCTACGAAACTGTTAGTATTACTCATTTGTGTACTTTTCTAATTGAAGCACAGTTACGTTATGTACGATTCGGTCATAGTTATAACCGACCAAATTCCATGAACTGCTAACTTTTTCACTTGAGTTTGAAACACTGTGGAAATAATGTAGTTCAAAAATACTTTGATTTATTTTTAGTAGAGATGTTGAAGTTAATTTTAGTTTACTATTATAAGACATGAAAATACTTTCGTTTTATTTAACGAATGTAATATATTTTTATATTTATATCACTGGTAAAATAAATTTATTTTTAGTGCTGCAATATGTTGTGTTGGTTGTATGTACGAGAAACTTGGAAGAATGATGGGACGTTCATATGAGGAAACAGTGCAAATTTTAATCAAATCCCTACGTTCTGCTGAATCTCAGACTCGCATTGAGATCATGCATACCTTGGAGAAGGTAAATAAACTTATCTGCTCTTCTTCAAAGTGAAAAAAGTAGAGCTAGTAAAGTTGGTATATTTATGCTAAATTTGACCTTGTCTTATTATTAGGTTTGTGCGGGCATGGGTTCCGCTGTTACTAATGTTCACAAAGAAATATACAAAGTTTGCAGGCATTGTTTGACCGATCGGGTCATGGCTGTGAGATGTGCTGCTGCTAAAGTAAATGAAATATTATATTTTCAACAAAAAAATCGTAACAAGTTGCGAATTTAAAAAATACGACTATTGATAATTATTTTTAAATTTTTCAGTGTCTTCTGGAAATGCTGCATCATGCACCATTTTTATACACGACTGAAATTGAAAGTGTAGCGACCTTATGCTTTCGAGCATTTGAAGGATCAAATTACGAAGTGCGATGTTCAGTTGCAAAATTATTAGGTACACTCGTCGCGATGACGCAATTACCCACACCGAAAGGTCAAAATCCTATAAGTAAGCATCAAAATATACTCGAGTTCAATCACCCCAGAATTCTATTTCGTAAGCATCCGTGCTAACGTTGGCTAAATTATTTCAGGTATTCAAAACAAAAATTTTAAACAAATCTCATTAGAAGAAGTCTTAAATATTTTGATGTCTGGATTCTTGAGAGGAGGCGTTGGATTTTTAAAAGGAACTGGAGAAATAATCAAAGGCAGCTCTGGAGTCAACAGAGAAGTTCGCGTGGGCGTAACACACGTAAGCAAAACGTTTACTGGAATGTCTTCGAGAGAATTCAATAAAGGATATTCTTAACACGAAATTTTTTTCATCCGCTTATAGGCTTACGTAGTTTTTGTGCAAATGTTGGGAAGTACGTGGCTAGAACGTAACATCGGCACACTAGTCGGTCACGTGCTAGATCTGGTTGCGAATCCAAAAGCTGCAAGCTCTCACGTAGATGCTGTTTACTCAAGAAAATGTATAAATTTCATACTCAGAGGAACCATCGGAAAATTGCTTGGTGAAGGAGCTCAAGCGGCTGCATGCAAAGAAATTGCGCACGTTATTTTAAAACAAATGAATTCAATTGGTAAGATTTTTTTTTTTCATATATCCTAAAACTATTAATCATTCTTAATTACTACAGAACATTATTATATCTGTACAAAGAGCGTAAAGTGAGTTTTTTTTTAATCGATTGTGAGGTTAGCAAGATTTAAGGGAGCTAATGCGAGCAAAAACCGAGATACCCACTTTACTTTTTATGCACGCTATATTTTTCATGCACGTATTCTCGTTCTTTTAATCTGAAAATTAAAGATATCTGCATTTCTCGAAAACGCGTGCCACGAAATTATTGCAATAAAACTGGAAAAAATGAATAAGAAATTTCTATTGTTCACATAAAGAGAAACATGTAACAAACTAGTAATTTCTCCAACATTAATTACTATTTTAGGATAACAATGCAAATATCGTGCAGGCATTTCAAAAATATCAATTGTTTTGTAGATTTCAGTCCCGAAAACGCCAAGGATTGCAATCAAGAAACATTATTTAGTCAACATTTGCTAGTCTGTGCTTTGCAAGAAATGGGAAATTTGATTCTTGGATTAGGAACTACAGCCTCTAATCTGTTGAATGATCAATCTTTAAGTGAGTTTTTAATACTTTCGAAATAATTCTCCAAAAAACTTATGATTCTAAAAAAAATATTTAAAACTCTAAACTTTTTTTAGATCTAATTGAAACTACAATGGCTGTTTTGGTGCATCCCTGTCAAGCTGCCAGGCTTGCTGCAGCTTGGTGTTTGAGATGCATTTGTGTTGCTGTACCAAGTCAAATAACACCTCTAATTGACCGTTGTGTTGAGAGCATAGAAAATATGAGGACATCTCCAGAAGCCATTACAGGATACAGTAGTGCATTAGCTGCAGTCTTAGGTAGCGTCCGATTTTCACCTCTTGGAGTTCCACACACCAAAGGAAAAGTGAGTTTTCACAATCAATTCATATTCAATTAACATTTAAAACGCACGAATTAAACAATCAAATGACTTTTTAACAGATTATATTCAATACCGCCGAAGAACTTTTGAGAAGTGCAAGTCAAAATAGTCGGCTATCCTTGAATCGGACTCATGCAGGATGGCTTCTTATTGGAGCTATAATGACTTTAGGTAATTAATTTACACGCTTAAAATGTAATAATTTCTTTGAGCGCATGAAACTTAATTTGTTTATGAAATTATCCAGGTACTGCTGTCGTAAAAGGACTATTGCCAAGAATGCTACTTCTCTGGAGGAACTCATTCCCCCGTTCTAATAAGGAGCTGGAAAGTGAAAAAGCGCGTGGTGATGCATTCACATGGCAAGTCACTCTAGAAGGTCGTGCTGGAGCTCTATCTGCAATGCATAGCTTCCTGTTGCACTGTCCTGAATTGGTGAACGATGACATTACGAGGCGTCTTCTTACGCCTATCGAGTCTGCGTTGGCTATGTTAACAAAGTATGCCATTAATAATGAGAACATCTAATTTTATCTTTAAAATCAAATTAATAATTTTGTGTGCTTATTCCAGTCTATCAACTGTATTAAAATGTTATGGTCAACAACTTAAAGCTCCAGCTGCAATGGTTCGTCTTCGATTATACGAAACGTTGTTATTACTTCCGCCACAAACATTTGAAGGTATTTTTCGCATCTCTGAAAATAATTGACAGTTCATACTGTTTATTTTTTACTAACATTTATCATTTTCTAAGGTTCCTACACTCATCTGCTCAGAATGTTAGTGTCTGAATTCACGTTAGCAGAAAACCCTGGAAATACAACTACTTCCTTGCTTCGAACAGTATGCCATGCGAACAATTCCGTTATACTTGGTACCTGGCTACAAGAAACTGATCACAGAACAATAGAAGACCAGGTAAGAGTTTGCTAATTAAATAAGTTTACCAATATCTAGGATCGACGTTTTAAAAATGTAGCTTAACAAAAGCTAAGCAGAGTATATTATTGTTATACATCATTTTTCTTGGAAATAAATTTCTTCATTCATATTTAGATGGAACCTAACAGAAGAGCTGATGTGGAACATGTGAGTAATGTGGTTTGCGAAAATGCTTTAATATTCAAAAAATAGTTTCCAATACAATTTGTGTTTATTTTTTACGTATACATTACACATAACAAATATGCTTTCTATGATGATATAATTTGATAGTAACTATTATTTGCTTTAGAATATTAAAAAACTGCTTTTTTTTTTGTTATATTTCCGCAAAATTTATTTTCACATTGTGAAAAATATTTTTTTTAAACAATTATTTTTGTTATGCATAGTATAACATTATTAAAGTATTTACTTTAGAAGATGTATAATCACAATACTCATTATTTTATATTTTATTTTTAATTGAATATATATTTTAATTCACCTTAATTATGCTAGTATCTATTTTACTAAAAATTATTCCTTCAGTTACAGCCCAATAGTGCAGCCGGATCTGGCGCATTAGAGCACAATTCTTGTTGTCTGTATCGTCCCATACCACAAGTAAGAAAAACATAGTTCATAACGTATATTTTCATCTTCAAGAATATTTCAATATTTATTCATTAACCAATGTCTAATTTTTAGGATGAATCCCTTCCAGGTCCATTACCATTAGGTGTGGCAGTGATTGATATGTCGGTTTCACTATTTGGTCAAATATTTCCACGAGTGGCAAATAAACATCGCTTACAGATGCTAGATCACTTCAGCGAATGCATAAAGCATGCAAAATCTGGTAGACAGGAGGCTATCCAAATGAACGTCTTCACAGCGGTTCTTAGTGGTTTAAAGGGGCTGAACGAAGCGAAAACCAGTTTTGGTCAGGAAGATGTAAAGAAATCAGCTACAAATCTTATAATTGTAAGAGTTTTATTCGATAATTCATGCGCATCTGCAGAATTCACACATATAATATACTTTAACTTTTTGCTTCGCAGAGTTCTTTAGTTAGCAGCAATGCTATTCTACGTTGGGCTGCTGGCGAAGCGGTTGGTCGTATGGCACAAGTTATTTCAGATGCAAAGTTCACTGCCGAAATGGCCCAAACAAGCTTTGATCGTTTAAAATCTGCTCGCGATGTTGTTAGCAGAACTGGACACTCGTTAGCATTGGGATGTCTTCACAAATACGTTGGTGGTATGGGATCTAGTCAACATCTCAACACCAGCGTCAGCATCTTACTTGCATTGGCTCAAGATAATTCTTCACCCGTCGTACAAGTAAACTGCAATTTCTGATATACTATACTAATAATAATAATAAAATCAAAACTCATGCTAATACTTTGGAAACGTTTACAGGTGTGGGCACTTCATGCATTAGCTTTGATAGCAGATTCTGGAGGCCCTATGTTCCGAGGCTATGTTGAACCGACTCTTTCTTTAGCATTAACCCTGTTATTAAATGTGCCACATTCTTACATTGACGTGCATCAGTGCATCGGAAAAGTTCTAGCAGCGATGATTACTACAATAGGTCCAGAACTGCAAGGAAATACTTCTTCAATATGCATGGCTCGGTCATCATTTTTGTGCGCTTGTGCCATAATGCAAGATCATCAGGACTCTCTTGTCCAAGCTGAGGCTACCGGATGTCTGCAACAGTTACACTTGTTCGCTCCACGTCATGTCAATTTGTCTTCGCTAGTTCCTACATTATGCGTAAGTTAATTTCAGATTGGTGTTTTTTTTTTTTTTTTTTTTTAATTATTTGACTAAATCCTGCCTTTTCTTTGTAGCGAACGTTATCAAGTAATCACCTACTACTCCGTAAAGCAGCAATATCGTGCCTTCGTCAATTGGCACAGCGCGAAGCAAAAGAAGTGTGCGAGCACGCAATGACATTAGCTAACGAAAGCAGAGACACAAACGTCGTTGAAGGACTGGTAATAACGGAAACTGGACTTCCTGGGGTCTTATTCAGTATGCTCGACACGGAAACTGACAGTCAGCTAATCAAAGAAATTCATGACACATTAACAAGCATGCTCCAGATTTTAGCCGCTAATAATCTGTCACCTTGGCTTTCATTATGCAAAGACGTTCTAACGGTCGCAACAGGTACTTGTAATATTCACTATGCGTAATGAGTTCTTAATACAGTTGCAAATTTACTATGTTACCAAGGTTAGTTTGATTTTTCAATGTTAACGTTAATTTTATTATTATAGAATCGAGTACGTTGGAAGACATTACAAATGTAAACACAGAAGAGGCAACCGCTGATAATGAAAACGCCGATGCAGAGGGTGATGATGATCAAGCTGAGTTTCACGCCGATGAATCTACTAAGCAACGTCAAACAATTTCACCGCGTTGGCCTACTAGGGTTTTTGCAGCACAGTGTGTTCGTCGTATCATAACGGCTTGCGCAAACGATAAGCAGGTCCATTTCGACTTATCTATGGCCAAGGAAATGCAGAACACAAAAGGCAAAGGTTAATAATATTCTTACTAATCTAAAAAAAATGTAAACTATAGTATCTGCGATGTAATATTAACGCTTGTAAACAATTACGTTTTAGGCGACTTCCTTGTTTTACATCTATCTGATTTGGTTCGTATGGCATTCATGGCAGCGACAAGCGATTGTGATCCTTTGCGTTTAGAAGGTTTAAAGACCTTACAAGAGATCATAGACAAATTTGCTAAAGTTCCAGAACCTGAGTTCCCTGGGCACTTGCTTCTAGAACAATTTCAGGCTCAGGTAAATAACTTCTTTAATAAATAAAAATAGTTTGAAACTGATTTATAAATTTCATGTGTTAATATCTATGAAATACAGGTTGGAGCTGCGTTAAGACCGGCATTTTCGGCAGAAACATCGCCGCATGTTACTGCAGCTGCTTGCGAAGCTTGCAGTGCGTGGATAGGAAGTGGCGTTGCTAGAGATCTTAATGATTTGCGAAGAGTTCATCAGCTCTTAGTATCGTCTTTAGAAAAGTTAAGAGAAGGACACACGCGAGTTCAAATCTACAATGAAAGCCTTTCTACTCTTGAACGACTGGCAATTTTAAAGGCTTGGGCAGAGGTAATTTTCGATTTGTCAATAAGTTATGAAGACATTATTTGTTGTCTGCTTTAATTGAAATATAACATATAAAATCCTGTTCAGGTATATATAGTTGCAATGATAAACGATGGTTCAGCATTAGATAATAGAGAGTCTACAAATCGAAAAAATCGGCAAAATAACGAAAAAGATGAAGAAGATTTTGGAGAATTCGAATTTCAGAAGGAAAGTTTATTAAGTTTGGTACAGCCTGAGCTTCCAAGCTTGAGCCAACACTGGCTCGCGGCATTGCGAGATCATGCTTTACTATCTCTTCCTCCAGGTAACATGAAATTTAGATTTAAAAAAAGTGATCAACAAGTCAATAAATTTTACATCACTTCATTATTCGATTCCAGAATTTTCAAGTCAATTACCGCACGATGGTGGAGCTTTTTATACAACCGACACTATGGAATCAGCTCGTCCATACTACTCGAATTCTTGGGCACCAATTTTGTATGCTGCAACGCTTTGGTTGAATGTGAAAGGTTTTGAGTTGAATGAAAACACTGACATAAATACCAAAAACTCTGATGGAACCAATAACAATCACACAACTAAGACTGATTCTAACAAAGAACGTTTTCATTTACTCTTTGGTAAGAATATTACCTTTACATATACTTGTCTAATATAATAAAGAATTTACTGATTTGATTTCCGTTGCAGGAATTTGCATGGAGGCTTTGTGCAGTACACGTTCTTCCGAATCTACACAAAATATCGAAACTTGTCTAAGCGCATTATACACTTTGCTCGATTCTGGTTGGGCTAGAAACGTTTTAATGATTAATCGATCTCTTCCAGTTGAGCTATGCAATGTTTTGCACAGGTTAGCTTCTATTCTCACGAATAACTTATTTTCGAGTAATTACATCATAAACGGAATTAAAAATTTCATTTATGAATCTTTATTTGCAGACTGTTGTTAACAAAGGAAAGTTATTCTATTCAAATGATGGTAATGGAAGTATTAAAGCAAGTAATCAAAGCTGCTCAAGAGAACTTGAGTGAACGAAAAAAAGCCAAATTAAGAGGTAAGTATATTAAAAATAGATAAATAGAAATTATTTTCATTCATTGAATATGGATACAAATTTTAATATTTTCTGTAGAACTTACATCTGATGATGATGAAACGAAAGACGTTCCAGAAGTAGATTTATTAGGCGAAGGAGAAGATACATCAGATTTAACACCAGGAACGTCATTAGTTTTTGCAGTATTAGAAGTATGTTTATGTTTATTAGTCCGACAAATTCCATCGTTAAATCCAAATCCTGACGGAGCTACAGCTATATTAAGCCAACGAGGGTACTTGCCTACGGAAGAAAGCGGCAAACTCATTGCAGCTGCTCTTTCGGTAATGGAAGCTCTTCCAAACCTTTGCTCTCCTACAGGGTCAATCTCGATATTGCCTACGCTTCTTTATCTCACAACTGGTGTCATAAGAGAAACTGCGGTTCGATCAGAGAACAATATCATCAAAACTGGCACTGAAACACCAATACATGCCGCGTTGCATTGCTTAAGGACTCTCGCTATGAACAGATACTCCAGAGATCCTCGTAGCCAGGATCAATGGACATCACTTTTACAGAGTGCACTGGCAAAAATTATTGACCTTGCTAAAGCAGGTACTGTAGAAACTTTTACCTGTACATTATGAACATTTCTTTACAAGACAGTAAATATATCCATTATTTTTATATTGTAACATCAAAGGAAACGACGAAACTAAAATGGATGAAGTTGCTATGATGTTAGGAATTGCAGTTTTCGTTCTCCATGCTTTACCAGAAGTAGTCAGTGCGCCAAACTTGCAATTTCCATGCATAAATCATTTCAGACAAGCTATTCAATCTGAAAATATTTTCGTGAGTTAACGTTTAGTATCAAGATTAATATGCTGCTAATTTTTTAGTAAAAACTTTTCTTTATTACAGATAAGGCTAAAGTGTGTGCAAACACTTCGAACGATCTTCCTACATCCTGAACGCTGTATAAGTACACCGTATATCCATGCACTTGCACCGAGAATAGTGGAATTTTTGTATAGCGATCAGAGTAAACAAGTAACAAATGATGCAGATTTACAATTTACTTTGGAGTGTATCACAACAATTGAAGGTCTTATTGCACTTGCAGAACCCACACGACGTAAGTATAATATTATTTAAATTATTATTTAAATTTTAAGAATTTCGCGCATATACTACAACACGTTTAAAAAATGTTTCATGCGGTGCAGAAGATCTATTACAAGGTAATCTTGGAAAATAAGCCATTGGTTGACTGTATTCTCGTTATTTATTGTTTTTTATACAATGGCTGTTATATGATTGTTTCTTTAAATATAAATGCACGATTATTATAAATCGCAAACAAATGATCGTTATACGCTTTACTTTGATATAAAAGTAATGAATGTTTTTCACTTTTATTTCATTGTAGCTCGTGCATTAACCATATTTATTTTATAATTGCATTAAATGGTTACACGTTTTAATCAAATATTGTCTTTTCAAAAATAATTTATTGAAATAATTTACACATTTATTATGTTTGTAAATATATATTATACAATTAATATTTTGTCTGCTTATGTATTCAAATTATTGTATTACAATTATGGTGCTTTTATGAGCGCATTATAAAAAATCTTATTTTAATTTAAAATTAAATGTTTCTTATAGGAATCCAGATGCTAACATTATTAGTTCCAATTTTAATAAATTATTTAATGGAGGGTGAACAACTACAACATGGCACAAAGCATCAAATTAGTCTTCATCAACATAGCTTCCAATGGTTAAATAGAATTGGACCAAAGTATCCTCAGGTATAAAATTACATATTAGAGTTACAATAAAGAAATCGATTGATTACTTATGCTAAAAATAAATTTCAGGAATTCAAAACTCTGATGTCCCAATCAACAGAACTAAAAACCAAATTAGAAAATGCAGTACGTTTAAGTCACCAACAACAAGCCCAAAGGCAATCGAGAATTTTAGAATCGACAAAGCCTCAGCTCAAAGTACCTGCACCATCAATTACTCTTAAAACTGATTTTTCAAATTTCAATTAATAAATAAAAATTCATGTTTTTCGAAGAATAATTATGTCACTGGTGTACGTACAATGAACATAGGCGCTAAGTATTTGTAAATTTAGAAATATTATATCAAGTAGTCTATGTGCTCGAAATATAAGTGCAAAATCATGTTTAGTAGCAATATTGTAAAGATGTTACATATTTCGTATACACGACGATATTTATCAGTCAATTATATCTAGAATCTTTTCTATAGAAAAAGTTGTATAAATGGATTTTTTTTAATATATTCACTTTTTCATATACTTAAATGTATTCAAAATAACATATTTTCTGTTGAAAAAATATTCATGAGCTTCCATGTTTTGTTGTAGAGCCCAACAAAATTTTAAGATAGATATCGTCAATAAAATAAATAAAAATAATGTTTTACAAGTTACTAGTAACAAGAGCAACGACTTTGAAAATATATTTTAGATGACGCATGTTAGTTATTCGAGCACAATGCAGGATATTGATCCCTTTTATTATTTCGTTTGTGTAGGTTGGAATAGATCCATTCTCACCCATTGAGAAAAAGTGCATTATTTCTAAGTTATGAAGATTAACTCAAAATATATTTTTATAAATGTAAATTGATGCACAAAATAGATTTATAATTGTAAGAGGCATAATTGATTGCTTAAAATTACGTGCCATTAATTATTTCTATTTTAAAAGACTTTTATAAAAAGTAAAATCAGTCTTGCCGATTTTAGTTTATAATTATATGTTGTACATTGTATTTGAACAAGCATTTGTAATTATTTAAAGAATTTAAAATTTTGTCATAAACCTCGCCTATTTGAAGCAATGAATACTGGTAGTAAAAGAATAAAATAATAATGTAATAAAAATCAGTGAACTGAACAATTGTATGTAAAATGTACGTAAAGCAGTATTAGAATGAACTATTACATTGAAAACATCCTTTTTGGCAGTTATTTTGACTTCTATTTATTCAATAAATTTTACAAATATTCAGATTCTGGCCAGTTGTCATATTTTTAAGTATAATTTATTTATAGAATTTTAATATGTCTAAAATAAAAGTAAATTAAATAACATCATAATAGTATACATTTAGACTTATGATTGCAAAAAACTCATACAAAATTGTGTACAAATTTTAGTCAAGAGTAGATATTTTCAAAAAGAAATAAGAAAATGTATTTTTAGCTTTTAATTAGAGTAAAATTTTATGCACATTATTAATTTATTTTAAATAAAAAAATCATTAAAATAAAAAAAGTAGGGTTTGTGATTATATATTATCTCTATTATGAAAAGTTACACTAAATTATGTAAAATCGTGTAATAATGTATGATTAGACATTTGTATTGTATGTACTTCTAGAAGTTTAGAATATGATATGTAGTTTGTGAAAAGTGTAACAGGGTAGATCGATAAAATATAAAATTTCAAGATAAAATAACAGTAAATTATAAGATATGTCATTTGCTGTGATTACTCTTTTTAAAAGAAAATTTACAAATAAGAATTGTAAGTTATTTCTTTATTGATTGTGTCATCAAAATATATCATGTTACTTTTCAAAAATTTGACATAGCAATAAATATACACATTTTGTATATACATAAAATACGATAATAACATTATGTAGATGTATGTAATTAATAATCATCTCAAAGATATGAAACAATAGGTGTACTAAAACACTTTCTTGGTTTTCAAAATCATATCGTCGCTCCCTACAAAGAGTGTTTTCATTATTCGTGCCGAAGACTAACTCATTTCAATTCTCGTCGCGAAGACTGGTACGTTTCACGGCACACACTAACAATATTTGTAGTATAAGAAAAACTTATGATAATTTAATGATTTTTGTACTAGCTGGCTATTTTTAAGAGGATGTTATTATGTACTGCTTTGTTCATAAAGTTCATCATTTTTTTGGTCATGATATCTCACAATTGCTAGTGTTTTTTTCAAATGTGTTATCCTTCGAAGCGGGGCATGAAATGAGTTAGTCTTTGCGGTAGACTCGAAATGTGCTAATTTTCGCGGCAATAACGAATAGTTTCTTGATCTTTTTAATTTTTATGATAAAAAGAAAATCTATGAAAAAGAGTATGTAGACATAAGAAATAGGCAACAACTATATTCTTAATCCTATATCTAGTGGGATGTAATACAAATATCTATACAAGTCATCTTATTTTTTATATGCAATAATTTTGATTGACTGTGATTATACCCGATATGTTTTTGGCGCACGCGTTTACTTGTCACGTGTAGGGAACAAACTGAATGTAATCAAAAGGTGTCAAGTTTAGAAAATTGTATTTTGCTTTTATATTTTAAAAATTATTATGTATTATTATGTTATTTCATGATATATTTCGTAATAAAGAGGCATACAATAGAATAAGTTGTCTTTTATTTAAAACTCGATACAAAACAATGAATCACGAATATTACAATAATTTCGGCATTTTATGTACAATGTAGTGTAAAAAAGTTTGGTTTAATTGCAGTTAAAGTTTTTTAAGTGAAAATCGTCATAAAACAAGTTTATGTCGACTATTTATAACAATTATTGCTATTATATATAAATGTATAAAAACCATCAATAGAATTTGAAACCTCAGCTCTTTTTTGGACTAGATTTTGAAATCAGTGCATGACATGGAATGTGCATTTTTTATCTGCCTGTTTTTTAAACGTTTCTAAAAGACATGAAATATTTCATTTAGAATATAGATTTAAAAAAATAATCTCATTTACGGTACAAATTTGTACTATAATATCGTCGCTTCCTATAGAAACTAGCACATAACTCACAAAAAGGCTTGTTTTAATTTGCCATTTTTAAAGCAACAGAGTAAAATAAATGTTTCCAAAACATGATAAACTTAAAGTAATTATCCATGTCATACCTTAAGTTTATCAGTTTCTGGATAAGTTTATTTCACTTTGGTGTTCTAAAAATGGAAAATAAAATAGGCCTTTTTGACTTACGTGCTAACCTTTATAAGAAATGATGATATTTATTATTTAGGTAGTATGATTATGTTAGTTATTAAACTTATTTAAGTTCTTATTTTTAACTTAATACAAGCTCCAGCCATTTTACTACCACAGCTTCCAGCTACGTAAAACCTGTCTTGACCACCGTGACCAAATTTTATTTTTCTCAGTCCTTTACCATAATTTTTGAATTCATGTGTAAACTGTAAATAATAAATTAAGAATTTACATAACTCAAATGAAATGTCATTCTAAAGCATTTTATATTAGTAAACTCACTTTAAACCATTGATTCATTTGTTCTCCTTCCAAAACTTTGCTGTAGCTCAATGTTTCGATTGCTGTTCTATCTGATTTTTGTTCACGAAGTAATTTTATTGTACATTCATATATTGCTGGAACATTTGGCCGACAACAGAACCACTCGCTGACCTGTACATTATATATATATATATATATATATATATATATATAAATTTATTCATTGTCTTTTATTTTGAAAGCTATTTTGAAATGTTCGTATTATGAAATATTACAATATACACACCTTGATTGTTGGCTGTAAATAATCTAGAACATATTCAGAGAATCCTTCATCGATCAAGTAAATAGTTTGTTCTTTCCAACATTTACTAAAAGATGTGACAAAGCAATAACTCTCATCTTCAAACACTGGATCATCAGGTAATTGCTTAACAGCCTTTGGTGGATTTTCTACATTCCAGCCAGTACCACCATTTTCTGTTATACACCAATGTTTAAAAAGTCCATATTTTCCAGAATGATTCTTGACTAAATTTTTATAGAAAGGCATTTGATCACAAATGAAATAGTATACTGTCCAAGGTGTCTTCTCAGTAAACGTCAAACTTTTACCCAAAGTAAATTCTGCCTTTTTATGCCACACATAGTTTCGAATAAGATAGTGCCAATGTTTACAAACTAGTTGGCAAAGAAGTAATGCATTATGATCAGTGTAACATAGTATTTTTGATAATATCTCATTTGGAATACTCTTATTTTCAATGATCGATCCATTATTGCTTATTTCATCATATGTCATTTCTGTCTTTTCAAAACATTCTTCATCAACTGCATCAACCGCAAAACTCACTTTCACTTTCTTTGCCTACAAAGAACAAATAGTTTTAATAATATGTTATATTAATTTTAATGAATCGGTATTGCATTATAACTTACGTTTACTCTCATCATACTTTTGTATTTATTAATAAATCACGCAAAAATTTACTGTTTAAAATTCATAATAGATACACTAAAAATTGATTTTTATAATAATAGAATACACTTTTATACAATATACACATCGCGTTACTTAAACTTCAAAAATCATCGACTGACGCCATGATCAGACGCCGTAAAAGAGCCATTTTTCTTGATGAGTACGGAGTACGGAGTATATATATATATATATATGGTCTTGACGTTTAGCGGACGATAAATTCCGTATAAGCATAAACGTAAACAAAAATTAAGAGTGTTCTACCCATCCTGACAACCAATCAGAACGCGTGATTTTTCTCCACGAATTACGGCTCCATTTAATAATAAATTATAAATCCGTTTGTTGCAACGTATTATTTGAATGTTTCTACAGGAAATAAACAATGCAAAATTACACTGATATGTTGTCTGCTCGTGCAGCAAGAGCGAAGAAAATCTGCTATAGTATCTGCCTGCTGTCTCAAATTTTGCATTGTTTATTGCAACGTGTTTGAGTTTTATTTGGCTAAATTTCGATAACATGCCACCTGCAGAAACATCCAAAGAATACGTTGCAACAAACGGATTTATTATTTAGTAAAGGTATTATTTATTATATTAGGATAATTATACATTTCAATTAATCAAAGTTTGGCTGAAATTTTTTGATGTTTTTAATACAATGTATTGGAATTTATTTATTTTCAATAATCAAAAGATTGAAAATATTGTATTATAACACGCAATCTATGCACTCTTTTTATGAGCATTTTTTTATACGCAATTCATGTCATGACCATGAAATATATTCCTATATATACATCATAAAAGTCACTTATTACTTAACGTATGTACATTTTCCGGTCATTTTTATTTTCCACTAACACAGTCATCCTATACGCATTAAAAGTTAAAAATCTGTATGCACGTGTCGTGAATGACTCATTTCGTAACATCATCAGCTGCTCCCGAACAGATCCTCCGCATGCGTGGACGCGTGGTGGAGTCAGGAGTACTTGATAGTATGTACTATACCTATATTATTTTATACACTTGCACATAGCAGGTACCAGACATATCGTGTATACTTGACGAACTTTCCGTAAACAGACTTCCCGAATACTCAAATTTGCCGAGAAAATTTACGGACTATTAGTGAGCAAAAGTTTATAATTTCTGTGCAATTGTTGTATGTAATAGAAGGTCTGCTATTTTTCTGCTTTTAGTTGTCGTTTTACTGTTCCTCTAAATTCTGCCATAGCGCAATTGTAAGTGTAATTCAGGCCTACTATTTCAAGGCCAATACATGTTGGACTGTTGTTTACTTAATAGATTTTTATAGGCTATGGGACAGATAAGTGATAAGTTGAAAAGCATGGCTGTGTCAGAAGAACGAGTGGCCTACAATGAAGCAAACAACAATGGGTTGATCATCAGAGAAAATTATATCCCCGAAGAGTTGCTATGTGAGATACTTTGTTATGTTGATCACAAAACTCTGTGCAATTGTCAGTTGGTCTGCAAGCAGTGGCTTGAACTTATTCAAGGATATGTTTGGCGCAAGAAAGCTGAACGTACATTGGGCAAAACACTGCCGGTTGATGAAAATGCACCATGGACCATGTATTATTTCATCTGTGATAAAAAAGCGTTTGGTAGGAACTTGATAAAGAACCATTCTGGAAAAACTAGAGTCAACTCAGACTGGACAATATTAAATGACGGAGGCGATGGCTGGAAAGTGGAAAATCCACCTGTTGGTGTACCGGCACTACCAGATGATCCAGTGTTTGAAGGAAAACAGAGTTGCTTTGTCACGTCTTACGGTCGTTGCTGGAAACAGCAAACAATTGATTTGTTGGACGAAGGCTTTACAGAATATTTACTCGATAATTTACAACCTACAATAAAGGTGATTAGAAGATTCAAATTATGATTGAATAAAAGGATTTATTACAAGACATTAAATTATTTACTTTTTTTAGGTAAGTGAATGGTATAGTTCTCGATGGGATTGTCCAGCACTTTATGTATGCACCATTGAACTGTTAAAAAAAAGTGAAGGATTCAATGATGTTATCCTACCGTCTTACAATTTTTCAAAAATCCTTGAAGGTGAAGAACAAAATCAATGGTTTAAAGTGAGTACATTTAAATAAAAACATACCTTGATATTTTTAATATATCTTTTTATGGTATTTAATTTTTTTAGTTTGAACATGAGTTTAAAAATTATGGCCCAGGACTGAGAAAAATCAGGTTTTCCCATGGTGGACAAGATAGAAGTTTTTGGTCTGGATATTATGGCAGTAAAATGGCAGGTGCTTGTGTGAAACTAGAAATTCCAGATTTTCATCATAATGATGATTCAGAAGAAGTAGATATTGCTAAACAAGATTAGTATTTTTAAGATTTTTTGATGTAATTTAATTGTGAGAGATAAATTGTATATATAAAAATGTTCAGTAACTGTGCATTTGAACACTATACAGATATACGTATTTGTGTGAATACTGTGTTGACACAGTTATTTGTTACTTTTCAAAATGTCATATATTTATACATAACTTTGTCAAAAATTATGAAAAATGAAAACTTACAATTAATAACAGTATATAAATTTTATATGATTGTTGATATACTTTTATAAATTATAATATTAAGTACTTAAATTGTTAAACATATAAATTATGGTATAATTTAAATAATTTTTCCTTTAATGAAATTAGCGCTTATGTAATTACTGAACAATATTATTTATATTAATTAAATGAAATTTTTCACATTTTATGTACTTGCATTATATAAACAGTATTTTTATAAATAATAAGTAAATAATTTTGTAATATATCTATATTTAAAAATAAACAGCTTTTTAAAATTATTGAAATGAAAAATACATTTTATTTACTATGATCAGTATCAGTGTTAATTGATCTAATATATTACATTAAATTCTTCAAATAAACTTTGGAAAATTTAATTACAGAAATTATGGTGAAAACAGTATCTATTGGTGTTTAAAATATGAACAATAACAATAACTTCACTACATAAAATAACCTTTTATTTTATTGCTACAAAATAATAATGTTATACAACATCCACGAAATGTGATTATATCAGTAAGTTTTACATAAAAAGAAAAACATACTAACAGACTTAATTTTAATTTTACTCATTTATACACAAAATTGTTGTTATTTGAAACTAAGTCAAATTTTAATAAAATAAGTGATTGAATCACTTACATTATACTTGATATTACTATCAGAATTAAATTTATATATATGCTTGAACGATTTGTAATTCAAACCATATGATAAAAAAGCAGCTTTGATATATATATATATATATATATATATATATATATATGCACACAAAGCTTAAAGTATGTAAATAAGTTAATAAGTACAAAATCTTAAAACATAAAATCATTGAAATTTTCATAGTACTACTTATTTTGTGTTTTTGTAGTATTTGACTATTTCATTTCATAATCTTCTGTTTAAATTTGTGAGAGTTTATGAAGTCTTATCTATTAGTGGCTTTACAAAGGTCCTAGCTACTACTTCATCTACAAAAGTTCTTCCATCGTCATTGAAGTGTTTGATACAGCACTTTGCATTGTCCATAATAACCATATATTTTTGTGAAAAATATTGTTTGCGAGCATCTCTTGGCACATCCATCAAACCAGTTTTTTTTCCACACAAAAAATAACACATTGATTTTTCTTTATTTGTCAAACCTTTTTGTTTTTGTTCGTAATCAAATGACAAGTTAACTAAACTTGAACAACCAAATGAATTGTTTGATGATTTACTCATTTCATTCGCTTTAGAGCCTAGCTCAGCAAGAATGTTTGTTAGTAAAGAATGAAAACTCTTGGTTTCTGTGTTCATTACATTTTTACTAGAAATCAAGCTGTTAAATTGAAAGTTGAACTTTGCCTTCACTGTCTTCATCAACTGACTCATTAGCACTCAACTGAAAATCGGGATCATCTGAAGCCTTACTAGGAGAAGATGAATCTATGCCAATCAAAGCTATTAGTCTTAGATGGCGAATTACAAGAACTTTTGCCTGATTCATTATTTTCTTTGCTGCTGTCATCTTTATTATTTTCTCCTTTATCATTTTTATAATCCTGATTGTTGTTGTTCTTCAGGAAGCATTTTCCACAAAAAAAAATGTATATAAAATTCTTTCTTATATGCATTCAAAAAAACTTAATATATACTTAATAATAATCAAAGCTGTGAGCTACACATGAGGTATAATATTTTAAGCTACTAACATTATAGAAATGTTCAGTTTGCATTTACTATTTTAAATTAAAAAATATACTATAAATAATAAAGTTGATAATTTAATTATGTAATAGCTATATATTTTTTTGTTATTACAAGTATATATAGAAAAATCTGTGATAATATACATGGTTTGAATTCTTGATCACAAACTTTTAAATAAATTTAGAAAATTTTATACAGACTTATACAGATATAATAATATACAAAAACTATATTTATAAACCTTCTCTATTAAAAATAATATGAATTTCTATCCTATTCTATTATTTCCATTCGTTCTTTCATACAGAAGATACAGTCAAATATTTAATAACAAAAAAATGAAAATACTTTCATATGTATTCTACACTACCTAACATAATATAAATGTAAAGTCTTCTATTATTAATAGATTCATTGGAAGAGTTCATCATCATAAACTTTTATATCCCGTTTATCTTTATGTGCACTCTTTTGAGTGTAACTTGCTGCCAAGGTAGACCACATTGAACTAGAAGTTGTGTCATTTATTGGATCGATCACTGGTTGTCTTCTTGCCATTGAAACTTTCAATTGAATTGATGAAGCCATTATTCCATCCATTTCACTTATCGCACGTTCAGCCGATTCGGGTTTTTCAAAAGTAATGAATCCTCTATGGAAGCAAAAGTGAAAATAATAGTAATTTTTCAGAAATATATAACACAAAAGAAATCCCATTAATACACTTTTATTTGTACTTACTTTTTTTCAGCCTCCATAGTAATTTTCAAAATGTTTCCAAAAGTTGAAAAGTGTTTCTTAAGAAAATCTTCTGATATTTTGTATCCAGAAACAAATATTGTATTGCCTTTGATAGGCTTGGTTTCATTTGGTTTAGAAGATATAGGCTTTTCAGGAGCACCTCGATCTTCTGTATCAGTAGCGGATACAAAGCTATCATACAATCCTTTTACTACCTTAGTCCTTGATGGTTCTGTATCATCCTCTTCTGGTTGTGTTGCTGAAAAAGGTTGATAAGAAGAAACAGTCTTCTCTGTACTATTTAATTTTCTTTCTAAACCACGAGGTCTTTTGAATGCTTGTTCAGGACGTTTTGGAGTTTTTGGAGCTGTTATAACTCCAGATTTGATCAACTTTTTAGCTACTTCCCGAGCATCTCTGGCTTCTGTTGGACGTTTTGGTGCTTGAGGAATACGCTCTGGTTCAGGTTTTGGTGTTTTCAAATCTTGCAGTGCCTTTTTCTATAAAAAAAATTAGAAACAAATTAATTTTAAGTATTTTTTTATTTCACAGGTAATCAAATCAAGGGCTGTTTTTTCCTACATGTTACAAAAAGAACTTTTTTTTATTCTGTATTCATCATTGTATAAAAAAATCTTTAGAAAATCATGTAAACAATAAAACATAACCTATGTAGTTTACAAAATTGAATAAAAAACGCAAAAAATAATCGTTAATCTACCTTTCTTTTTAATTTATTATATTTTGCTTGAAGCATAATCTCTTCTTCTGTTAAATTTGATGGAAAGTGTAGGTAAACCATGATTCTGAAATATGTCTAACGTTTTAAATTTCATTCCATAAACGCAATTGCATCAGTGTGATGGTTTGAGGTTACGTTCCCCAATATATATATATATGATACATCTGATCCGTGTCCGCGGTGTGCCGTCTATGGTGTCGTCTGCGGCATTCCCGGTAATTGCAGTAATCGAATCAGAATCTTATTAATCGACAGCTTAGCTTTAGCACCGCATGCCCGTCGGCCCGCAAGTCGGAATATAACTTGTAGATAGCAATAAAACTAATCTCATAACAATGTATATGAATCGAGCAAGAGATTACACAAACATAAAGCTTATTGGCAGAAAATGTCATAATATCTATCATAATCATCGTTTGAATGGTATGTTATTATTTGTTTATGAAATATTTTAGAAAATTTTAAGACTGATGAAACTAATTTGATTGTAATTTGGTTTATATTTAGACTTTCCTTTGACTTTTCAGTCAAAAGATGTTGAAAAAGGATGGTATGAGGTTTGGGAAAGGAATAAGTATTTTCAACCAAATGACAAGAAAGAAAAAAGTTATAGAATGATCTTGCCTCCACCAAATGTTACAGGCACATTGCATCTTGGCCACGCTTTGACTACAACAGTTCAAGATGTCTTAGTCCGGTGGTGAGTAAAGGCTGATTAATTTTTAATTATCTGACAAGCAATATATTTGTGCAAATATAACAAGTGTTAATTTTTGATTTAGGCATCGAATGAGAGGCTATTCAGTACTTTGGGTACCAGGTTTAGATCATGCTGGTATAGCAACACAAGCTGTTGTTGAAAAGTATTTACATAAGACCAAAGGATTAAAAAGAACCGACATGAGCAAGAATGAATTTTTAGACCTTCTAAATCAATGGAAAGAAAAGAAAAGCAGTACAATAGAAAATCAGTTAAAGACTTTAGGGGCAAGTTTAGATTGGTCAAGAAAATATTTTACCATGAGCAAGGTGTAATAAAAGATTACAATTCTATAAATATTAACAAACAAAAATTTGTGCAGTTCTAAAATATGTTTTTTGTAGCATCACAGTCAAGCTGTCACTGAAGCATTAATCATGCTGGATCAGCGAAATCTGTTATATCGAGATAAAAGCTTAGTTAACTGGTCTACTGCATTAGGGAGTGCTTTATCTGATATAGAAGTAGAATTTGACAAGATCACTACAAAAACAGATCTTGAAATACCTGGTTATGACAGAAAAGTAACCTTTGGTCAAATCTATGAAATTTCATATGACGTAAGAAATTCAAGTAAGTAATAAAGTTTATTTGCGTATTTGTAAAAGTACCAGAACCATTTTAAACTTGCTATTTAAATTTCAGGTGAAACATTAAAAGTAGCAACAACAAGGCCAGAAACTCTATTGGGAGATGTAGCTCTTGCTGTTCATCCAGATGATGATCGTTATAGTCAGTTCATTGGGCAACAAGTAAAACACCCTCTTAAAGATTATTATTTGCCTGTGATAGCTGATGCAAGTGTAAAAATGGATTTTGGTACAGGTATGTTTCTAAACTTCAAATTATATACTTATAACTTATAACTTTTCTAACATGATTTAGAATCTATTGATAATTATATTGTAGGAATTGTGAAAATAACTCCTGCTCATGATCATTTTGATTATACCATAGCTAAAAAGCATAACTTAAAAATTATCGATATTATAAATGAGGATGGAAAATTGAATGATGCTGCTGAACAATATAAGGTAAGGATTTTTTTGTATGAACTAGATTTTTGTAAATCAAATTAAGTAACAGTTATTAAATGTGAAAATAGGGTTTTCCAAGATTTATTGCCAGGAAAAAAATCTTGGCAGATTTAGCAAACTTGGGATCTCTGGCATCAGTAAAGGATCATGAAATGGAAATTCCAAGATGCTCGCGGACTGGAGATATTATTGAATTATTACTAAAAGAACAATGGTTTATTAGATGTAAAGACATGGCTGCAAGAGCTTTACAAGCTGTTGAAAACGAATCATTAAAATTTGATCCACCATTTCATAATAAAACGTGGTTTGATTGGCTTACAACTTCTAGCGTAAGGTACGTTTTAAAAATATATTCTAATATTAGTAATTTCTCTAAAAATCTGTTGCAAGATTTAAAAAATATTTTATTGATTCTAGAGATTGGTGTGTTTCGAGACAATTATGGTGGGGTCACCAAATTCCAGCTTACCATTGTAAAGTGAATAATGAAATAAAGTGGATAATTGCCAGATCAAAAATAGAAGCATTGCAAATAGCTATAAAAAAATATGGAGATGATGTTAAGGTGGAGCAAGATAATGATGTACTTGACACATGGTTTTCTTCAGCATTATTGCCATTTTCTTCATTGGGTTGGCCAACAAAAGTAATTTTACTATTGTTACGTGATAAGAATAAAAATTAATTAATAAGAACTACAATTAATTAAATTTACCGTTAAACAGGCGACAGATTTTCAAAAATATTATCCATTAAGCCTAATGGAAACTGGAAATGACATTTTATTTTTTTGGGTTGCCAGAATGGTTATGCTAGGGCTTGAATTAACTAATGAACTTCCGTTTAAAGTACGTATTTTATATCGCTGATAGTTTTGAGTACTCGATTTAACAATGAATTTTTTTTAAGGAAGTTTTGTTGCATGGAGTTTTATGTGATACTCAAGGAAAGAAAATGTCCAAAAGTCGGGGTAATGTTATTTACCCAGAAAACGTTGTAGATGGAATTTCCTTAGAAGTGGGTATATGACAACAATCATTATTTATACTTTTTATTATAATTTACGTAACAGTTACATACATTTTTCAAAGAACTTGAATGAACAAGCCAAAATGAGTTTTGAGGATGGTATACTTAGTCAGGCTGAAATGAAAAGAACACTGGCCATTAATACAAAGATGTTTCCAAATGGCGTTCCTGAGTGTGGAGTTGATGCTCTTCGTTATACATTATGTTCGCACAACATCAAGGGTGAATAATTTTTTAAAATCATTTTTAGAACTATAATATCATTACCAACTTAAAATGTGTTTGCTTTTTTTTCAAGAACGTACAGTGTCTTTTAATATTATTGAATGTCAACAAAACAAATTTTTCTGTAATAAAATATGGCAAGCCAGCAGATATGTTGTACTCATGACCAGTGATGATCCTATTGAAATACCAAAAAATTTCGCCATAATTGATCAGTGGATATTGAGTCGATTAGGATGGATGGTAGAGACTGTAAACAATGCATTTGATCAAAAAAATTTCTATAAGGCAGTAAATGCTATTAAAGAATTCATATATTATGAATTTTGTGATTATTATATGGTTAGATTTTTTTATATGTCAAGTCAAAAATATAATTGAGTTAACTTAAATAATTTTATTCTGCATATTTTTTTAGGAAGGAACAAAACCAGGATTTAAGAGTGAGCAACAAGATATTATTATTAGCCATAGATATACACTAGCAAAATGTCTAGAAGTATCTCTGAGAATATTGGCGCCGATTACTCCATATCTAAGTGATGAGTTGTACTCTAGACTATCTGAAAAATTGTCTATATTTGAATTCAATAATTCATTGCTGGAGAGTACTTATCCTACCAAAGAAGAGTTTGTAAACCTTCGCGATCATGACTTGGAGACTAAGATGCATGATGTTATTAAAGTAATTTTATCTATAAGAACTTTATTGGCAAATGTGAGCAAAAAAGATAATGTGGAAGGTATTTATAAATGTATTATAAAACTTTGTTTAACCATGCATTTGCTAATTTTAGTTATTTCCAGGTTTCATTGTTGTAAATAATTCTGGTGATTTAAAGCTATATCAAGAGAGTATCAATATCATTACAGCAGTCAGCAAACTGTTTAATATTAAAGTTATACCAGCAGAAAGTTATGTGAAAAACGAGCGAAGTATTAGTGATAATTTTGAACTTAATTGTTCAGTATACCTAAAAATAAATGATGACTCTATTCTGAAGCTAGCAAAAGAGAGAATTGAGAAAAAAAGAGTCAAAACGCAAAAGAAGTTACAAGACTTGATTAAATCTATATCTAACAAAAAGTATTCATCGAGTTCTTCAGAAAAGGAAAAGTTGAAAGATCAAGAGAAGGTATGTATGTGTAATTATTTTCTTCATCTTCATCTGCAAATTAATTTTAAATCTTTTCTAGCTCTCATATCTTCAAGGCGAATTGAAAAGGATACCAGTATCAACGTGATAAAAACATTGTTTTTTATTTTGTAAAAACATAGATCTATATTGTTGTAAATAATTTTTTAATAATAAGAGTTTTAAAAAATTCCATTTTTTTATACATAAAATCACTTATCATCAACGTCCATTTCTTCGTTAGAATCATCTTCACCTTCGTCGTCATCGTCGTCATCGTTGTCGTCATCATCTTCACCACTCTCTCCATCTGAACCTGATTCTGAACCTGAATCCAACCAAACTTGGGTCGATAGATCGTCTTTTACTATCGTCGTCCACTCATCTAATTTTTTACAATCTAGGTGAAAACGAAACATACAATTAAAAAAAGTTCTAATATCTTTCTAACTCATATCATAATTAGTATACCTAAACTATAAAAGTCATTTAAAGTATATGTCCTATCACCATCTTCAAACATACCACCATACAAGTATAGAGTATTTTGTTTAACAGCTAAACCAGGATTGATTCTAGCTGATGGCGTGAAGATATTAATTGTTGTTCCATCATCTGCAATTACTTTATTGGCTGTTGGTGCTGGACCCAGAGTAACCTGGCAAATAATGAAATATTACAATGTATATTTATATCGTTAAAAAGTTAGAGAAACATTATATTCAAACAAAATTTACTGTGAATATTCCATCATCGTCAGTCACAATAGTTTTCGCAGGTGTGATATCCATTGCTTCATCCCTTGCATCTTCTTCTTCTTCATTTTCGTCTTCTTGATCATCATCTTCGGCACCTTCGTTGTCCTTGACTTTTCTTCTTCTTCTTTTGACTGTTGTATCACTTTTACCACTTAAATTAACTAAAATATGATTGTTGTGAATGAATTTATACCACATAATTTTTACAACTACACATAAGTAGTTTACAATTTTTAACATAATTTTATTGTTTTACCTGTATGCCATTGCAGTTTACTCAGATTGAATGCAACAAGGTCATTGAAGAAGGTTCCATGAAGTTCTTCATCATTGTCTTCTTCGTCATAAACTCCTCCAAACATGTATGCTAAATGTGGTTGAACAATTACAGCTGATGCACTGCATCGAGGAGAAACTGATATTCCACCCTGTTTTACAATAGACCATTTCCATTTTAAACCTGTTTGATCATTTTCTGAGAAAAAAAAACAATTAATATTTAAATTCTGAAAATCAAACAATATAATAATAAATAATACTTTATTTTATAAAACTCACTTTCAGGGGTTAATAAAAACATATCTGTATGAACATGACCTTTGTCAATATCTTTTTTTATTCTCTCTTTACTGTACCCACCATAAACAATAATTTTGTTTTCTGGTGTGGGTAAAACTATACAGCCTGACCTAGGAGCAGGAGGATTTCCTGTAAAATATATTTGTTTTTTAGTTTTTGTTAAAGCAAAACATATTATGAAATATGTAAGTTTCCGCATACCTGATGTATCAAGCTTAGACCATTTATACGTTGCCATATTAAAACAATATATATCATTAAAATATTTATAATCTCTCAAGTTATCATGGAAGCCTCCAAAAACATACAAATTTTTTTTAATATTGATCATTCTGTGTCCACTTCTTGCAGAAGGTCCTCCTGGAGCTCTATTTTTAACATGAAAAATTTTTGTAACTTTGCAATCATTTTCATTACGTACCGTTTATTAAAAAAATAAAAAAAAATATATTATTAATTACGTTATCTTCTCCCATCTTTTTTCTCCTATATGAAACACCCAAAGGTCTCGATAATGGTAAAATTGTGACTCTGATGGACTAGAAAATTCTCCTCCAAAAATCCAAAGCTCTCCCTTATTAGACTGGGTGGCTATTGCTTGATGACCACACCGAGGTGGTGGAGCACCTGGTGCTTTAACAACAGTCCACTCATTTTTGCTGATATTATAAAAGAAAAGGTCACCATAAACCACTGTCTTTTGTCCATCATAAAATTCACCTCCAAACATGATTAATTCATCTTTGAGAGGATGCGGAGTCAAAGAAAAGTTAACTCTGCGCGATGGTGGAGCAACCACGGCTTCCACAACTTTTTGCCTACGTGCCTCCTCTTTCTCAATTTGAGCTACGACCTTTTCAATGTCGTCCTAAACAAAAAGAGGTAGGATTATTACATAATTAAATTATTTTTACAATAGATTTTAATGTTTATCGAGATTGAACTTTTCTAACCTCTCCAAGAGCGGCCAGTTCCTTTTTCATTTTCGCATTGAATTTCTTTTCGGTTTTCTTCAACGTTTTCTCAGTTCCACTAATCTTCTTTTTCTTATCTTTCTTTCCCATTTTAATTAAGTATTATTACAGCAACAGGTAATCGAAAAATTTACTTATAATTATACGCCGGTCGTGAGAAGAGCAAGAAACAACACTGAACTGAACGCATGCTCTCGCGGTTATACGTCAGACACAGTTGATGTTGGACAAGGATAGAAGTAAAACAACAAGCTCGCACGTGCAGGTCTGTCCGAATTCTAAGGCATTTCTGGCAATAGGTACTTAAACAATTATTATTTTTCTTATTTCTTACTTTTAAATTTATATAATTAAGAGTGTGAAGAGAATAATAAGGCAATACATGAATGATAGTGACAATGGTTAAATTTATTTGTTTATTAAAAATGTATGTGCTGGTGGATGAACATTTTTGTACTAATTTAGTGAAGACATTACAACCTTTCAACTAGGATTCATATAATTATGATATGATAGGTACCAAAATACCTTAGTACTGTACTTGTAACATTTATAATAGCAAAATATATTTACAAATTTTTACATTTTTAAATCACAGGTGTCTTACAAGCAAGCCTTCAGCATAACAGTGAATTTATATTTCTCCATAGGAGATATTATAATCAACTAAACTTTATTTTTAAATATTATAAATAGAATTTCACGGATATTTTTGATATGATTTTATATATAATTTACTAGAAAACGTTGCATGAATTTTCTTTTTTGTATACATCAGACTCTGCTTTTTGTCATGAATCCTTCTTGCTCTCAAACTTGTTTAATTCTTGGCTTGAGGTACTTGGTTTTCTTCTCAGTTCTGTAGGACCTTCGATCTGTTTAAGATTTGTATCTATGTGACATTTCTTCTTCAATATTGCTCCTCCAGTAAAACCTAAAAATTATGGTTGATATCATTAACTCTAATATAAAAAGAGTTTTGAATGTTAAATTTTGTACAAATTATATACAAACTCACCAAGAAGTCCACCTCCAATGGCTGTTAATCCTCCAAATTTTAATCCTGCTAATAATCCAACAGGTCCTCCTAGACAGGTTCCAAGCAAAGCACCAGCTATTGGATATGCCATTACTTTGTATTTTGATGCTTGTTGTAATGACCTTGTTCCACTTGCAACATTTACTTGAACATCTTCTACATTATTTTCAATTCTGTCTACTGATTCTGCTTGTTCCTAAAAAAATCATATTAGATACATCTGTCCATTCTGTTGTTCTCTGTTAGTGCTTTAAACAGAAACTTACATGCACTATTTGGTTGAAATCAATGAAAAGTTTTTGTAATTCTTCTAAATCATTGTGTAAGGAAGTCCATGCTTGCAGACAAGCCTGCTGTCTCTCTAACTCTTCTTCTTCCGCTTGTATTTGCATAAAACGATTGTCCAGTGGATTTTCTTCTGTATTCTGATGATCATCGGAAGCTTGAGTTAAATGCTTCTTAACTAGTGGTAAATTCAATTCAAGTTCTGTCAAAAAATTGGATAATTAGATAAGGATAAATCATAAATTTCACAGCAATAGTTATATTATAAAGCTCTTACCTAAATATTCTTTGATCGCGTTCAAAGTACTTGTCCTGGCTTTCATTGTTAATTTATCAAAAGTGGCTATATCGCTGTCTTGCACTTGTCCTCTTAGAGTATCCATTTCATGAAGCAATTGCTTAAGCTGCTTCACTATTCTGGAAGCATTTATCTGCTCCGTATAGACTCGATCCCAGTCTCGAAGACCTTGGGACTGAAAAGTTTGAATTATTAGTATCTACTACTGCTCAAAAACAAAATATTCTCCAGCGAGAAAACTTACTTTTTTAATGTTATTTTTGTGCCTCTTCAGAAGGTCAAGATGATGCGGAATAGCTACATCGTTGAACTTGCTAATCGGAATTTCTAAACGCTTTATTGGCTGTTTTACATCTTCGCTATCTAGAGACGACGACATTGTGTTGATTTTTCTCAGATCCATCCACTTTTGCAATGACTAGGTATTTAGTTAACAAACTGCTTTCCTTTGTTCTCGAAATAAAATTAGCTATACTGATTTTATCCACGAGTATATGTCCCAAAATTATCCATTCTACGCACTGATGTTTCGAGCTCGTTTGTCGAAACGCAGTAGAAGAGAAAGAAACTTATTCGAATGACTTGAGCAACTTTTGGATATCTGTGTGTGTAGAGAAATTGTATACAAAACTGTAAGCAATCAGCTGATTATATTTCAGCCATACGCGCGCTAACATACTGTCTATTTTTTTTGTTCTAATAAAGGCACACGAACGTATAGAAGATATAAGTATAGGAACATCGTAGATTGCACATATTTAGGTACATACATAAAATAAGATACAGAAAAAGAATAAAGAAAACATTGAAAAGTGGAGAGTAGCGACATCTGCTGTTCTAGTGTTCTTCGGTAATTCCCAGAATTTCATCGAGATGGCGATACGGGCCCGAAAATCGAACACATTGCAACCTCCTCTCTTAAAAAAGTGATGGGCTTTGTTGTGAAACATTTAATTGAGAATCGGTCGCCTGGTACAAGAATTAAGGAACGCTAATCAGAAATACCCGATTTTATTATAATACAAACGCTTCAAACTGTTGGCGCTAAGCACGCAGCAAAAGTTAAATGTTAATTATGACATGATAAGGAGTATTGTAAAAGTTTCTGATTTCAAATTTGCTATTTGGTATACATACAACATTTTTTTGATTGATTCATTCGACCATCATCATTGACACTATCTGCTAATTAAGTATGCAATTGTTTATAGGAAAGCAATTTGATTATTGTAATTAGAAAACAATTTTTCTTTTTTTTTGTCAATAATATTGTCATCCGACTTTACACTTATTAATTCATTGATCTCTCGCACATTCAACTTCAAATCAAAATATTATCTAGTACAGTATACCACTTGATCATTATATTATGCAAACTGATCATCGTTGCAGGCAAACGCGCAACAAAAGCTCTTTAATTTCATCGAAAACTAATTCACTCGACTCTCGTCGCTCTCGTCGCTCGTTTTATTAAACCGCTCGTAAAAAACACTATTTTTCATTATCGTCTTTTCCGCGACTGCATACAAACATCTATACCTAGACATGGCGAAAGTGCACACGTATATACACACACACACACACGCGCGCCTGCCGGGTCCGAATGAAAAACAATAATTGTTTCATTTGTTCGATACGATACGCCCACGCGTTTCTCTCGCTACTTCCGAAAATAATCGCCCAATACGGATCCGGTGCGGCGAAATGAAATTTTCAATTTCAATTAGGGCGCAAGAAATAACACACCATATACTCTTCCTATTTTCATCTGTGTTATTTATACATGCACATCGTTATACACTCGCACGCTCTCGAGAGTAATCTACGGCGTTTGTCATTATCGCATCTGCTTGTGCTGAGTATACACGAGCTTGCAAGTTGTCGTTCGATTTTTCAAACACAAAATGCTATACTCCTGTGGCGTATAAGGTGCAGCCGTATATATATTCTTTCTCGAGTTCTCCGAATCTCTGGTTAGCGACGACAGATGGCGGACTGTTGCCCTCATCTAAATTTGCGAGGCCCAGTGCTATATATGATATAGCTGCGCACATGTCACCTCGCGGTCTTTACAGCTGCTCATGCCGTAACTGCCTCCATCTCGAGACCATAACGATTATAATTTCGCGCATGCAAATTTCATTAATCTCTTACAGCGACGGGCGAGCCGCAAGAAAACAGCCTCCCTCGCATAAACGATCTAAAAATAAAAAATGACGAAAGCTCAGAAAAATATCCAGCTGCAACAACAGCATAGCGACGGTGTGTCTCTCGTAATAAAGCCGGGGGTATAGGTAGAGGAGGAGGAGGAGGGTCGATTGGGCTTCCGGTAATGAAAAACCGATTGCGACGAAATAGGCTCCGGGGGCTGCTCGTGACGTGCAATCGAATCTTCTATTCTGCTGCAGTTATCTTGCTCTCTCGCTCGCTCTTTATCTCGCTTTTCCGCCGGCGCTATACACACTAGGTATACATACTGCAGCGCCGCAGCTGCCTATATATACCCCTTTTTAACCGTCAGCTGTGTGCAGTGCTGTTGCTGTACACAGCATATAGTAGTGTAGTGAACTCGGTGCGGAAAAATTTGGATTCTTTTTTTCCTGGCCGTGTCGGAGCGGGCGGCATTGTGCGCGTCGAGTGATTTTACTTTGTTATGCAGTAGCCGTGCTGTAGCTGCTGCTGTACTATACAGAGGGAGAGAGAGAGAGAAAAGAAGCTTTTTTCTATGCGGACGTATAAAGCTTGTAAATCTGTCGCTCTGGCTATTTTGCTCGTTATTGGGAGGGATATTGGGCTTTATTGCACTAATTGCTGACCAAAGTAGCCGATTGAAATTTTTCTTTTTTCAGTTCCTCATAATCGATAGTAGCAAAATTGTCTGACCAGACACCGGCGATTATATAATACGCAATCGAGTATACGAAAAAAAACGAAAAAAAACTCGCTCACTTGACCGCGCGCGGACATACGAAAATTCTAGGCGAATAAAACTAAAGCAATTCTCGTACAGGTAGTGTAAATCAGGCCAAACTAAAGTACAAAATCGCAAAATTTCATAATATATTTGAAAAATACAATAACACACGGCGTTTCGCGCGTCTCTTCACGCATATTAGTTCGGCTCCTTTTTCAAGCTCGCTTTCCTCTCTCTCTCTCTCTCTCTCTCTCTCTCTCTCTCTCTCTCTCTCTCTCTCACTCTCTCTCGTGACCTCCATTAACTGTCATATTTCCCAGGCCATATACACACCGCGCCGTTATATATAGGATCTCTAGCGCGCTCTCCGTTATATGTATATCGCCGCCGGTCGACCTTTTATTTGAGGCAAAGAGAGGAGAGAGAAAAGGTCGTCGGCGCGCGCGCGCGGGTCACTTCGATATTTGTCCTTTTGACCTTTCATTAAGCCGATATATCGCGCATAACTCATCGAGTTCCGATGGATGTGCGTTGTTTTCTTTTTTTTTTCGGGCCAGCGAGGAAGTAGAGAGCTTTTTTCTCCTCTGTGCACGGAGTGATTTTTTGTTTTTCGGCGTTATTGTCATCGTTGTCGCGTAGTCGGTACTATACTACCGCACCATCGCGGATAGATTTACAAAGGGACGTTACAACTGATGCACCGCCGCCGAATCGTTTGCGTCGGTTGACTTTTATTTTTAGCCATACAGGTGTGCGCTTTTTTTAGGCGAGCTTTCGCAGTAGCTCGCTCACGGTATGTGTGTAACTGTTCGACTGTACCTTTCGCGGATTTTTCCGATCGCGAGGATGATAAGCAGTAGCCTCGCAAAAGTGGCCTCTTTTTTTCACTATCCGAGCTATCGTTCTTGTTTTCTTTATTTTTTCATTGCTGCAAGCTTCGGTTGCACTGCATGCCTGCGAGTATACAAAAACTCAAATTCCCGCTGTTTTCGCAAGCTCTGACAAACGCGCGAGCTTTTGAAAAATCGCACTTCTCAAACGAGTTCACGTATACATACGAGAATAAAAAGCAAAAAAAAAGAACGCACTTAAACGAACAGCGCGCAAAAACTTTCGCAGTCGATCTCGCAATTCCGGGTCATAATGAACCCTCGTCAAAAAATCAGTACAGTATAATACACGCGCAGCTCGGTGGCGGGATGAAATATAACGCGTTATATCGTGTATATACGCTTTTCCCTGCAGTCGTTCCCTCCGCAATTACAAGCCTGTTCCTCTCCCGAGGGGGACGCTTTCATTTTTTCTTCATGACGCGCGCGCGCATAGCTACCCTCGTTAACCGTACTTTTGCGCGCGCGCGCGTGTCAATCCGCGCGCGAAAAAAAGCTCCGGGAATGAGAAAGAGAGAGAGAGAGAGAAAGAGAGATGCATTATAAGCGCAGAGCTTGCGAGAGAGGGTGCGAAAGTTTGCGCGAGGCGTATAATAATAAAAGGACGCGAATAAGCGATTTTGTTTGTACGGCGCGCGTGGGTGTCGTCGAGGTTGAGCTTGATGGGCTGAGAACGTAAATTGGCGAGTTTTTATCGATCGCGCGAGCGGGAAAACGGTTTTTTGAATTTGGGTTGAATTTTTGTTTGTTTGGGTGTTTTGTAAACTGCTGTATATAAGGGAACTGCTTTGATGGTAAACGTTTGTACTGGCGAACTTGCGCGAAGAATTTAATTGAAAAAATTTCGTTTAATCAAGAACTCGCGCTCGCAGCTCGGTTATTCGTTATATAAATACTTTTTCATATCTGCAGTCGTTTCTCTTATACACTTGTATATTGTATAATCTATAAAGAGAAACTAAATTCTTTTAAAAAACGCGCATTGTCAAGTATTAATCATTGAATTTTCATTTTCCTCTCTGCGAAAATCAATTCCCTCGGTATATCCCGGAGGAATAAGTAAAAAATTTACCGAAAAGAAACTTACTCCCAGCATGCATCTATATAGCCGCGCGTATATACACATGTATATGTACATACACACAGTCTCGCACACCTTTACGTGTTCAGACACCATCGCTATATACGTATATAGCTTGAGCTTCCGGCAGCGGATCCATTGCTAGTTAGGCTCTCTGTTCCGGTCTGATTGCAGACCAACACGCTGCATTCTAATGCGCGCGATAGCTTCTTACCCCCCGAGATGTACACAAAGCGGTGTATATATATATATATATATATATATATATATATATATATATATATATATATAACGGTAGAGGAGCTCTCGTTCTCGAGGCTGCATCTTATACTAACTCGAGGCTCTTCTGCAGGTGCGAGCATCGATCCCTTTTTCTTCCTCGGCTAGAGAGAGAAAGAGATAGACGCTAATTGCTTTATCGGGAATTCGATTCAATCAGTCGATCGCCTTGACGTACAGAGGGAATTTTGTCTGGGTTGGGTTTTGTTCAGAGTTGTGGATTTTTTTTTAATGTAAGCGCGCATGTATAGTTAAGTGACATGCTAGCCTGACCCGTTGTGTGAAAAGATATTCTATCAATCGTGGTAGTACATTCGAGCCATTATAGTAGCCGTAAAACAAAATTAATCGGTATACTGTTGGTACTGATCGTCTGATAAAACTATATGCAATATCTAGACTATAATATACATTCTTTCTATTTTAAGATCGAAACCATCTCTTCATCTGCGTCTTTCTTCATACGCAACAAATATATTACCTATACACGCATATACCTTGCAGTAGACTTCAAGTTCAAAACCAGTTGGATTCGCCCGCACAGCGAGCCGTAATCAAATTTCGAGCTCGCGTGCGCGCGCTTCCTCCCTTCAGGGTAAATACTCTTCAGCCTTGCTCTTATATATATACACACACACATATATATATATATATATATATATATATATATATACACATATGTATGCATATATAAGCGTGACGCGTCGAACTTCCGAACTACATCGGGCTATTTACTCGATACAAATGACAGTGATCAAACTTGCAATTTATGCGCGACGCAGTGAGACGGACGACTGCGCAAAATACTTATCTTAAATATTCGAATGCCTACTGATAAAAATCGTGTTATAGATGAAGAAAAAAATGCATCTGGAAGCTGAATAAATATTACTGATAAGAACGATTAAAATAATAAAACAACCGTGCATCATCAGCTCTATATTTCATACCGTGTCTCATCCTCATTATAATGTGTCTTTGACCAATGCACATGCGCAGCCTCATAATACACAGCAGCAGCAGCAGCAGCGGCAAGAAGAGCCGGGCACATCGTGAACCGACCAAGTGAGAGTAGAGTCGAAGTGTCGGGGGACTACGCGAACGTCATCCCCAATGTGGATACTAATGGGGCGCCGAGGCAAGAGCTTGCTCGCAAGACACGTGTATCCACAAACTGCTACGTGCTCAGCTATAAGTATTAATTGCGGGTCTATACGGGTGATAGGCGAGAGAGAGAGAGAGAGAGAGAGAGAGAGAGAGAGAGAGAGAGGGAGCCGTCGAAGGAGCTTGTGCAACGCGACACGGGGGCTTTGCACACGTGCTCGATCGCTAAATGCACCCGCAGAGACGATTCGATACCTATATCGAGTGTATGTATATAGGTAGAGATTGTGGGGCTAGCTACAACGGTGGGCTGTTGGATTTTGAGGCGTTAGTGGAGGTTTTAATGTGATGATAAGGTCGTGTGTATTATAGTATTTGATTGATCAAAGCTTTGTTCGTAAAAATTTAATTACCTGTATTTACGTAGCTACATAGCGAACTACCTGTTATCAGTTGTTGTTTGATTTGCCAAGTTACAGACAGTATACATTCCGTCTCCGAGGAAGCTTGTTAGTGGCCAATTAATACAAGACTTCTCCTGGGGATTTTCTCATGCTCTCCACCCCGAAAGCTGCTTCTGACAGCTTCTGTTAGGTTTCATGTAATACCTCCATCGTGTTTGCAACAAACTTTGTTACTGCTTGCATTCAGTCCTCGAAAAATTCAGTCCTCTATACAAGAGAATCATACAGGTATATTGCCTTTATAACTATAACAAAAAAAAAAATCGTCAACGTCGCAGGACAAAATAACCGGCTTGCTTTTCTTCCGCACATAATGCATGTTAAGTGCCAGGTGGCATTTCGTCGCTCGTGTGCAGCGAAATTCGGCTCGAGCAAGCAAACTTGTCTCTTGTACTCGTATATAGCATATAGTCTGGACGTATCCTCTACCCTCTACCCCCTTATTCTTATCTCTCTGCGCTATCCTTTTTCTTTTCGTCTCGCTCTTTCGCAGACCGGCCAGTGCGCGGGCGCGAATTTATATTCTCTCCCTGCAAACTTTTGTCCAATATTCCCGGCGGCATCTGGCATATTGAACGCCGCTGCTGCTGCCGTTTCCAGCGCGACTCGACGGCCACCCCTTTTGCTCTTTTGCTGTACCGACTTTTTTTTACGCTCGAAAGTATATGGAAAGTTTCTCTTTTGCAGTTTTGATTATTTGACGCGCTCGAGTCGTGCACTCGCTAGCGTGGTAGTTAGATTTTTAGAGTTATTCTGTGTGGGGTTTGAAGAAACCCAGTGGCTCATTTCAACTGAGTGCGCGAATTTTAATTTTAAAAATAGTGTGTCTATTTTTGAAGGTATATATTTTTGTATGCACTATTTGTAAGTCAATGTGGTGGAGTTTCATTTGTTTCAGGCTTGATGAGTAGACAGGATAAGTAGCGCGAGTTTTTTAATTTAAAAAGTGCTAATGTTACGTCGCGGTTCTCTTTCAAGCCTTCTTTGGTCTTTATTCACAAACGCCAGTGTTCGGGATTTTTCGTTTTGTCTTCTGAAAAATGTAAAATACAATTATGAACTATAAATTAAAGTCTGCTTTCTACATTTGTATTTTCATAACATTTATTTTGCGACATTACCAAGTACAATCAAGGAGCTCTATTTTTTTGGAAAAATCCGACAATAAAATATTCGAAACGACTGTAAGTTTTTAAAAGCACAATGACCGTAAGTTGCTGACATTATAATTTTGAATTATATTTCTCCCATAAGGCGCGCATAATCCACTATAGCTTTACCAGCACGAATTGGAGCACTTTACTCATAGGCGATTGGAATGAAAATCACAATGTGATTTTCAAAAAATCATTTTATCATCATATCTCGTTAATATTAGGCAAAAATAATAAAGACTTTCTGCTACGAAATCACAAGCGCAAGCAAAGAGTTTTTGTAATCGGCAAAAAAATTGTAAGAAATAAAATCTACTGCACAAATAACGTTGTTATAGTTACATCAAGCCATGAAAACTTTAAAGAGGTCTTGACTGATCTAAAGAATTCAGTCAATTGGAATCACGAAGTTTTCTTCTTGATAGTTTATGATGATGCACAAAATAATTGTGAATCGGCGCAAGAATTTTTAAACACTGCGTGGACTTTCCATATTTTGAATGCAATCTATTTATGTCCTGATAATCGTACAAACTTGCACCTGTACTCTTTTAATCCTTTTAATGCTCTGGCGCCAAAATTTTGGAATGTCGTGACAAACAGTAGTTCAACAAATAATCACTGGACCTTGTTAGAATTGGATCACCAGTTTGTAAATTTGGATAAAACTCTACTGTCACGTAAGTAAATGTATAAACGCCAAAAATTTTGATAAATATAATCGAATAATCAATTTATAACGAATGTTTAGAAGATTTATACTTTGATAAAGTAAAGGATATAAATGGCTACAATTTCAAAGCAGTAACGTGCATCACTCATTTAGAATCGATTCAGTTCGATAGAAATAAAAGCGGTTATGATAGATTCAAAGGAGCCGAATACCAGGTTTTTAATGAGATCCTCAAACGAATAAATGCCACTGTTACAATGAAGATCACCTATAACTGTGGATTTATCAATGATAAAAAATTACCCGAGGGGACCTTCAAAGATGTTTTGGTGGATGGCATAGAATTATGCATTAATCCAATATTGCTACGCGATTTCGTGAGATACGAAACTTATCCCTTTTACAGTCTGAAAATTTCAATAGTTACGTTGAACACAGAATTCAATTTGGCAGAGCAAATTTACTATATGTTCCCATTCAAGGTTTGGATACTTTGGGCTTTCACATTTTCGACATCAATAATAACGCTAGCCTACTTTATGAGGCTTTCATTGTCGTCAGCTGCATTGGAAGTTTTGAGAATGCTGGTGAACACTTCCGCCACAAGGCAACCTCGTGGCTTTAGCGAGAAATCTTTTTACGTGACCTTGATTTTTGCTTTTTTCGTCATTAATACATTCATACAGTGTCGTTTGAGTCAAATGAGCACGATTCCCGGATACATGCCATCAGTGGATTCGGCCGACGACTTGATCAACTCGGATCTAGAGATTCACGGGGATCAGTTTTACAGAGACTTTATATTTGGAAAAATTATTCAAGATCGTTATCACGTAAGCCATATCAGCGACTGCTTTCGAATGCTTTTAAATGGGAAACGCATAGCGTGTATATTCGAGAACAAATCGTTGAGATTTTACGTTTATGAAACTGAATTAATACACATATCGACAGATAGTTTATTAAGACGAGGTATAGTCTTCGTATGCTCGGAAGATTCGCCGTTTTTGAGCAAGATGAACTGGATTTTGACGAGATTAAACGGAGGAGGATTCATCAAATTGTTCTACGCTCGTCAAGATTTATTTTATCTTAAGTATCAAAAGGACAATGAAAAGAAGTCTTTAGACATTAAGAAAATAACGATTGCTTTTCAATTGTTATTGGGTGGTTGGATATTGTCGATCATAATCGTGGTATTCGAAATAATCCATCTGCACTTTTCAAAATATGCTAAGAAGCATAGGATAAGGGTTACCATTGTTGAATTGTGAAAACTTGAGGCTACACTTCTTACTGTTGAATTTACGTCTGTCATTGCGTGTACTTGATTTTCAGTATTTTGGACAGTATAACTTAAACAGGTATATGTATCCTGCTTCTATAAGTGTGAAAATAAAAATACAAACTGAATATAAAAGTTTGTAGTTTGATGTAGTTTATTTGGAACATTCACCAACGCTGAATAATATTTCGAGTTGATCTACCGAATTCACTGTCGCGTTAATATCATGTAAATCAGTAAATTTCACATCAAATCCTGTACGTCGGGCGATTAACTCCAAATTAGCTGTAGAAACGCGTATTTGAATCTTGTTCGGATGATACCGTGTGGAGCTTGGTAATTGCGCGTACTATATATTGCCCTATTTGCGATGATGGTTGTGCAGTGCAAGAGTCGAGTTCACGTAATTGCTATTCGGAACATCGACATTGACGTACATAAGTTAAATTACACATGAAAGTTAAGTCTATAACCATTCAGCTATAGACATCTCCAGTGTATTGAAATATTTCGAAAAATCTCACAATCATACAATTTCAATATTCTTGACAGAACGTCGGTCCCCCGTGAAATACAGCCATACACGCATACCTGTGCAGGTCGAGCTTGCGTACCGTGAGCTTCGAATTCTTTCGGCTCAGCGAATCAATCAAGATATCGAATGCGGAAATATGAAGCCCGAAGAAAATTAAATTCTGAAGGGATTAAAATCCACGCTATGCAGAGAGCTGTGAGCGAGCGAGCAGAGAAAGTTCTTTGTTATGGCTGGAGTCCAATACGTTCTCGCGTCGAGTGATACGATAAGCACGAAAGAGAGAGGGGGAGAGAGAATCGAGTGCATCGCTTAGCGCGGGAGCTTCAAAATTAATTCCGAAGAAGAACCCTTCAGGCTCGATGCCTCTCCTACATCATTCGTGCTTTGCATCTCGAAATCTCGCCGCGCTCGTTCTCACTTTCGAGAAATCCCGTTAGATATTAGTCGGCCGGTAAATAGTCTCACGTATATACGTCGCACTTCGAATATTTTCGCGTATAGCTGCCGCGCGTGCGGTGGTCGTGTGATATCGAGCGTACGAAACGTAATTGATCTGATTTCAGGACTTTAACGAACGAAGCGATCGTAATAATCTACAGCACAGAAGACGTCGCGTAAAACGCTCGTATAGTTTCTGATACATAAAGGTCTATATAAGTGAAAGAGCCGTGTGCGTACGTGCGCGAGCGGCTCCTGGCCGAGTGAGAGCCGTCAGGCAGGGGATATCAGTCGGGAACAATTCCAATCAATTCGAGTAGTGTAGTATAGGCGCTCGGCCGCTTTTAGTCGCCAATACACGTGTAGCCAATATCAGTGGCGCAGAGCCGCAGCAGAAGCAGGACTTGCTCGGCTATGGCATCGACCGATGACTGAGTTGCAGGCTTTAATGAATAGTTGCCCCATCACTTTCCCTGCAATTTCAATTCTCTCACTGTCACTCCCTGTCTCTGCGGCTCTACGTCTGTGCATGCAGTAGAGACGCGGGAAGAGAGTGAGAGGGTCCTGGTACGTGCTGGAGAGTTGCAGCGCGGCATAATTGTATTTTTGGCAGATTTGGATCTATAAATCTGTGAGAAAGAGAGATTTCATGCTGATGGGGTGTGGATTTCCGATGGCGTGTTTTTTTCAAGGATATTTATGGGGGGGGGGTTCATCTTGTTCATCGTCAGCACTTTTAGCTGTATCAAAAAGTAACGTAATGCGTTGTGATTTTCACAATGAATTTGGCCAAAGTAATTGAGTAGAAAATATTATAACTTTTAATTAGAAAGTTACGCGCACAGTGTTTCACCCGAATCGAATTGACTGTATACAAAAATAGATAAGTGAATCGAGACTCAATCGATAATAAACTAACTGAAAATCACTCCACACATTCCCTTTACAGGTCAAAGCCCCGTCTCAGCCTTTCCTCTACACGCGCACACAGTATCCCGGCAAAAGTGAATTCCAAGCTTGGTCACCAACTCTCTCTCTCTCTCTCTCTCTCTCTCTTTCTCTCAGTACATACACACAGAGATATCTCTGCGAAATCGAGAGCCTCGCCCGCGGGGCCTAAGCCACAGCGTCGTTACGATTCAGGCCTCGATCGCATTTATCTCTCCGGCACTCGATCGGCGGTCCAGCTCCGGCTACATATACAGCGCGGAAGTATACCTCGCCCCCCCCCCTGCGATATTGTGCAGTCCTTGGCAAGGCTTAGACCCGCTCTATCTCTCCCTCTCCTCAGCTGTGCCTTTTCAATTCCACGGCGCGCGCTTATCGAGCCAACGTCCTCGTTGCTGCATCGTGTATACACTGCACTATGAGCGCTGCTGCAGCACACCAAGGCCTTTAATCCAAATTCGTTAGGGCGGGCCGGCGAATTTACAAATATACGAGAAACGATCCTCTTTCGGGCCGCCGCTCAGCTGATAAAGGATTGGAATCGAGGGGGTAAAAGGCTTAAATAATCGATCGCGACGTTGCCCCGAGACGAGCACCTTATACTCTCTTATTCTTCTTCTCTTTTCGTTTGTGCGCGAAAGCTGACCTCTGCCCACTGTTTGCCCTAGTCCTTCTTTATCTCTATCTATGTGTGTGTGTACGACGGCGCTCGTGCTTTTTCCCTCTTTCTCTTTCTCTGTTGATCTTGCGCTCGGTCGCGCGAGTCTATACCGGTCAGAGGACGCACAAAGCGAGGGATGAACTTTTGAGCCCATCGCATGTGGGCCGCGCGTTAAAATCTAATAAGGCACGCTGACACCGTTTTACCTCGGCTCTGAACCCGAAGGTTACAGGGTTATAGTTTTATAGCAAAGGAATAAGCGCCGTGACGCACCCGGACTGTTTCTACTAGTTATACTAACTATACCGTCAGTTATAATATATTATTATACAATTTTTTTTCAGACTCGGTTTCTAATATAAGTATATATAGGTATACACATATCGGACCCTTTTTCCGCACTGCACTCTTCCATGTCTCATTGTTCTTGTCCCGGCGGCGTCCCTGGGTCACTTGAAAGCACTCGACACTCTTATCGGACTCGCGCTCGACGTTCCATACCACTCTCCCACGCGCGCATTGACGCGACTTCAGCTGCCGTTTGTTCTTCCTCTATTTAGAGTTGTACCAGCGCTACCGTGTACAAAAAGCAAAGTCGCGCGCGCTATTTATCGCTGAGTTTTTCCGCAGCTTTGAGAGAGAAAGCGCGCTTTTCCGATTCTTTGATTTCTTATTCGTTATGCTCGCTAAATAGCAAATCTCCCGTTTCAGCGACTCCCGAAAAGTCGCCTCCCTTGACCGACTCGAAGAAATACCCATATTAAACACAAGAAAGCGGATGTACTCGGACACGCTGTTTTGCACGGTATCTTGTCCCGCGAGTTAATTTGGAAAACTTTGACAGCACAAATCGTTAGCATGGAAATGAGACCCCTCTCTCTTTCTCTCTCTCTCTCTCTCGTCAAGGCTTCTTTCATATCCTCCGCTGCACAAGCGGGAGATCGTCTTGGAGCGAGATAATGGAGCGCAGCTTCGAGAGGCGGCTCGAAATTAAATCCAGTGTATACAATCCGGGAGCCTCGAGTAAAAAAAGTCTCCCTTGCACCACGCTCGAGAAAGTTATGATATTTACAATCGAATAATTAAAGCGTCTGGCGTTTCGCTGGTGAGTATACGCGTATGCATAGTCCCATGCGACGGCGTGTTATACAGTCGGTGTCTCGGAGCTTGGCATAAATCTCGCCATTTAGCGTAACAAATGGCCGCTGTCGGATGTTCTGCGTGTTTCGTGGACGATAAGACAGCGCGGCAGCTCTCTCTCTCTCTCCCCCTTATACACGCGCCTGGAGACGACGCATCCTTTTAAACGTGAAAAACGACGACGCGTCCACCCGCTCGCTGCCGCAAAGAGTTTGCGCTTCGTTTAGCGAGAGAGAGAGAGCGAACAGTGTGGGAGGAATTTATTTTGCCCGGATCTCTCTCCCGCGAGGAAAAACAATCTCCTTGGAAATTGAATGGACGATCTTGGCTTCGACGAAAAAAAGGAGAGAGCGGAGAAACAAGCGCCGGCTCTTAAGTTGTCGGAGCGTCGATCGTGACTCTTTTCACCGGAGAGCGAGAGGTCTTCTTTTCTTAAACACGCCTCTGCGGCGGGATGATGGCGGCTGTTGCTGCGCTGCGTCGGTGCTTATTTTATGAAAGGGCTGTGTTTCGAACAGTGGCTGCCGCGTGCGAAGAGTTGCGCCGCTTTTTTTAGCTTCTGACTCTCTCTCTCTCTCTCTCTCTCTCTCTCTCTCTCTCTGGAGGGGCTTAAATTATGGCTGCGCCGTTGTATTTACGGGGAGGAGGAATTCAAATTTTTCGATCTGCTTTCGAGAAGCCTAGAATATATAACGCAGTGGAAAAAGTCGGTCCAAGTTCAAATATGTCTTAGTGTAACTACGAGAAACAAAACTAAAGAAGCCCGACTGCTCGTCGTACACATTCATTACTGCAGTCCTCCTCGTCGTGCCTCATTTACGAATGCATCCCCCTTTTATATAATGTAAATACAGCATCAGCGTCTCGATCCTCTCCCCTCTCTCCGAGCCTCACTTGAGCTCCTCAGCCACTTTCCTATATCCTTTACCCCTAATGAGATTAACGGATCATCCGGTAAGCTCTTTGGACATCCTCCACTTCGTCGGAATATTTCAAGCTGCTGCTGCTGCATAGCCTCTCTCCTGCGTATCTGTGTATAAATATATACACGCGTTGTTGCTCCGACTCTCGTGGGACCCTGATATTTTTTCATATACCGTCCCGCTGCTGACCATCTAATCTGCGTACACGTATACCATATACTCCTGGATCTAAATCTCGATATCGCCATGGGGCTAATTTCTGTGATTTACAAGAGCCCGCGCGAGCGCAACGTTATTACCATATACGCGTAGTTTTTCTTCACTTCTTTAACGAGTCTCCAGCGAAAATTACGAACGCTGCACCTGCGCTATACCTACGCGGATGATATATACCCCCCCCCCTACCCCCCGCCGTCGACGTCTTCGGCATAAGCGTCGCTCTCTCGCATAAAAGGCGCAAAGTCGTCAGGCAGATTTTGCGACTGGTCGCAATGTTGTCGCTCGCTTTACCTTCTGTTTTTTTTCTTCATTCCCGTTTATTTGTTTCATTGCAAACTGTGTATAAAAGTAGGGCTCTCGCGCGGGCTTTTATATTACATTTACGAGCGCTACCTATATACGCCGAGGAGCTTTTACGACTGATATTCTCTCGCGAGTAGTATAAAAGGGCAGCCCGGTATTTACCGCTCGCAGCAACGCGTCGAACGGCAGTAAAGGAGTGAGAGAAGAGGAAAAAAGTCGCGAAATGTAAGTGTCGCTCTGTGATCGGCAAAAACACGTTTCGCTGGAGTTCGAGAAGTTTAGTGAAGCGGACTATGTGTTTGTTGTGGATGGAAGAGAGAGAGAGAGAGAGAGAGAGAAACGTAAGTGCGTGTGGAGATGTGCGATATGACAGTACGAAGTTGAGGTGCTCACGGGTTGGATTTATGGATTGTGCGATAATGCGGATCGCTTATATTTATATATTTTTCGGCAAGATATTAATGATAAAATTTTACTCAACAATAAAACGCGAACGAAGGTATTGCATGGATATAGAAACAGGTGCTCGCAGCTCTGCCACTCGGGAACGAAACGAGAAGCGAGGGACGGATAGATGAACAAACACACGGAGTCTTTATATAGGAAAATCCAGAGCTGAAAAATGAATCGCGTATACACACGGTGCAGGTATAACAAACGAGGATAGTCGAATGCGCTAACGCGATACTCTTGTTGTCCCAAAAAAGCATAGAAAGAGAAATGGCCGAAGCATCGGGCAAAGTTGCCTTCGTCTCCTCTTGTTTACTAACTATGAAGGGGATATGCCGTGACGGATCTAAGCGAATAAGCCGCTAGAGTTCGGACGCGGAAGAGATTTTCTCGCAAAGACGCGCGCTGAGAGGCGATGTTTTTTTCTTTCTTAATTGCTTCTCATCTTTGCGATGGAAACCTGTCCATTCGGAACATTTTGAACGTATACCTAAGTGCTTTTTTGTGAGGTCATGTTTGCTGTAATATCAAAGAAAATTTTAAACAAACTTTATCGTTATTTCGTAAATAACAGATCACGAGAGTTGTTTTCAAACGCGACGCGCAAGGCAAACGAACCGCGTAGATATCGAGAAGGAATAAAAGGCGCAAAAATCTCTCTTTCTCTCGTGCTCGCGCATAAACAAAGCGCGTTATATTGGACAAATTACCGGAGGGCAATTAAAGAAACCGAAGAGTTATATACGCTGCAGTCGAAAACAGATGAGAGATAAACAGAATTGAAAGAGCGGCGGCCGGCGGAAAAGCAAACCCTCCTGTCTCTCGCCCAGCCCAGCGCGCGCAAAGTAATTAATTCAGCGTGGAATCTGCGCGACGCGCCGCCTCTGCAATGAAATTCTGTTTTGCTTCGGGCCATTAATTTGCCGAATAGGTTTTCGAGCTCTCGCCGCTCCACCGCCGCTTGTTAATCTCGAGAAATTCGTGTACAAAAGCGACGATAGATGCGGATATAGGGGCTTTTGATCGTAGCTTATTCGATCGCTGGTTTACTACTAGTTTAGGAATGTGAGATCGTCGAGAAGAATTAATGAGAAGATCACTATGAGGGTGCTATTTTTAATTGTTTCAATTTTATAACTCTACAGATAATTGAATGTACCTAATGCTAAACGATCGTCACATCGGAGAGCTCAACACGTGGCGCAAGAGTAATCGCTTTTGAGCTATATGCACCTGCTTGGCTACCCGAGAAAGGTCCCGCCGGGGGTGTGTAGGAGCCAATTCCACGATTTTCATCTCGTCGCGGCAGCGCGTCACTCTTGGCCGGCTTCCATTGTATCTCTTCTACGGCTGAGCCAAGTTCATGCTCTGCGCCGCTAATGCCGAGGCTTATTATTTATTTCGCGAGCGATGATCTTTCGCTTGCTTTTTCCAATTTTTGTCTGCTGCGATATTGCTCCATTATTATCTATACTATATATACAAGAAAGCATGACATGTTAATAGAATTTTCAAAGATGCCGAGTCGGAAATTAACAGGGGATGGCTTGGCTTTCGATCGCGGAGAAATATTTTTTTCTGAACAATTCGAATATACCTTAGAACGATACTTAAGCTTGATGAAGGTATATCTAATAAGGAAGAATGCCGCTGAAATCGCACAACACAAACGTGTATAACTTTTCTTTCACTTCACCGCGGCTCATCCCCACTATATAGTACGCGGCTATCATCCCGGCTCGGATTCATTTAAAACTTTGTTCGCACTCAAGGCTCTTTCCTCCCACAAACGATTGTGTCTTCTCCCCCTCTATAGTATTCCGGCGATTTCATCAGTGCGAGGTTTTATTACCGTCTCTATCATAATTCGACGAAAGTCGAGTCGCAATTACGTTTCTCTGATTAATTCACGCTTCCTCGTCTCGGACATTCCAAAACTCGTCGTATCCTCCTGTGCGATACACCTCCAATTTCATTAACAGAAACGCTTTTTTTTTTCTTTTTTCCGAGGGCATATACCTTTCAAATTAAAAAAAGCGAGACGGCGACGCACCGGGGAGAAATCTCGTTCACGGCGCAGCCGTGAAATAAAATTGATTAATGGCCAAAGTGCGTCGCGCAAGCGTCCTTTTGAAGTTTTTCGCGGGAGCGGAATAATCGATTGGTCAACAGAGGGGTAATTTGCCAGTCCTTGAAAAAAAAAAAAACGTCGCCTACTATATAACCACGTTCGATGTGAAGCTGCCCGACGGAGGAGGAAAATAGCGCTTTTTTTCGCGGCGACGTTTGCTGATATGGCTTTCAGGAAAATTGAATGTTGCATTAACCGCCGCCGCTGCGAGCTAGCGAGCGAGCGCTGACGTTTTTGAGGTCCAATCATTTTAAAAGGTTCGAGACGCCAGTACTTAACTAGCTATGAATGGCTGTGACTTTTTTTCGGAAATTAGTGCGCGAGCGGTGTACAGTTGCGCACACGATTTTCGCTGTGATACAGGTGTGCTTTGATCGATTTTGCGAGGAAATACTTTATAGATTTTTTTACTTTTTCGCGCCACGCACCCGACATTATTTCCAAAAAGGATCCAAGCTAAAACAGAGATTCGAAAACAGCCGGTTGTTTCGTCACGAAACAGGGATCGCGCGCGAGAGGAGCAGGAGAAGTACAAGTGCGCCGATCGTCGCTAACACGATCAGCTATTGTAAGCGCCTTTAAAGCAGTTGCAGTTGGGCAGCTCGTAAAAATACCTTTCGCACGCAACGTATAACGCTCTAATCGACGTATCATACTTTTCGAGCAGAATGACAAGAGCGAATTCCAAAGCAAGCACCGCAGAATCAGTCCGACAACATTGGCCAACTCATCAGCTTGCGGAAAAGCTCAAGTTTGCATAGAGCACACCAGTGGGAGAATCTCTCCCTCTCGCGCAGCGGAGGAATCGATCCGTAAAGACGTGTAGCCCTCGGGGAGAGAGGAGCAACGCGCGATAGAACTATCAGACCTCAGCAGTAGCCTAAAGGGCTCGCTGCATCGTCCGAAAGGTAGCCCGGGAAACACACGGAGCCCAGAGCTGGATTCCAAAATAAATAGACGCGAGCGAGTTCTATCATCCTGGCTATTCCTCCCTTTTTTTCTTGCTTCTTATCGCGCGAGGGAGCGATGCTGAGTTGATGGATTACCTGGCTTCGATGTGAAAGGGGAGAATCGCATAGAGGAGTTTGCAGAATCATATTTTGCCGTTCAAGATTTCGTCTTCTCGGAATATTATATGATAAGTAGGGGCATGAGCGCGTTCGCATCGAGAAATAACGAGAGACTCGTGTATTCTATATGTTATAGAAAATAGCATGTCTCGTCTATGCTCATCCATTATAGGAGGGATTCGTCGCGCGTTATTAAACGTAAAGCATCGTCCTTATCAATGCATTATTCAGCGGAAGAAATGGAAATAAAGGGGATCCAGTTCTCTCGCTCTCTTACAAGAGTAACGCGACATACAATGAAATCGATATATTAATGAAAGGCTTTATGCAGCAGCCCGATGTCGGCCAGATATACATTACTTACGTATGTATAAAATACGCAGCAGCTATAGCAGCCTCGGTTGCTGATGTATTACTTTGCCGTCGCGTGTAAAAGCCGACGCGAAGCAAAGCGAAGGAAAGAGAAAGAGAGCTATCCGGAAGACGGCCGGCTGCGATGGAAAAAACGCGAGGCGAAATAATTCGCAACAAGAATACGGCGGCTCTGATGCAGCAGCATCTCTCTTTTACGCTGAAACACGAATAGAGCGAGATAGCGCCAGCGGAGCACCGAAAAATACGAAATATGAAATCGTAGCACACTTTGTGCGCGCCTTTTGCCTCAGCCTCTTATACACGGCTCTCCCTCTCTCTCTCCTCGTTTTTTCTTCCTCCTCTCTTCCTCTCATTCCTTCGTCCCGAGAGCGCGCGAGTATTGAATATTCAAAACTTTCCTCGCGCGCCAGGGAGAGGAGAAAACTTTCTTGTCTGCGCGCTGCTGCCCAGAGAGGAAGAAGAAGAAGAAGAAGAAGGAGGCAAAGGAAGTTTCCTTCGACGCTCGTTCCCCGGATCGACTTTCCTTAGCGAGATTCTTCTTTGCTGTATACCGGGGAGAGTGAGAAGGGGAGGATATGCAAGAGAGAGATTGTTGCTGCAGCGGGTATTTTTGCACTTTTTCTGATTTTATTACTTTTTGAAAAGCGTATACTTTTCCAGCGAGACTGATTCCGCAAGCTCGCGTTGTCACGCACTCGTGCGGAGGTGAAAGAAAGACGGAGCTTTTTTGCGATGACCTCTACTGTCGTTGTTGCATTGAACGACGTGACGCCTTTTGCGTTTACTTGGTGGCTTCGTAGGTATTGTTGTTGTTACGTGGGCATATTTTATTTGTCTTTTGGCTAGGATGTTACCGTATTGATTTTTAAAACGTCATTGCGCATATCGAAGAAGCTACAATGCTATATATTGATTGTACATTTGAAAATTCAGCGACTTCAGTGTCTTGAAAGTTGCTGCAGCAGTGGAAACAAGCTTCAACAGAATCATATGAATGCAGAGCCTGTTATGAAAGTAGCGGAATAATGTGGCTTTATTGACGAAGATGCAAAGCCGCAAGGTTTTCTGAAAGATATTGTACCGAATCAAGGTAATTTAGTAAGTAATGATGAAATCACGCATGATTGGACATTATCATCGCAAACGTATCCACATACCGCAACGACGATTGTGATAGTAACAACGAACGATGAAGCTGTATTTAGTGATGGAATCGTAGAAATTTTTAACGTAAAAGTATGGCTGATTTGGTTCTTAATTTTCATCGTAACAGTTGTTATACTTAAAGATCTATCAACTCTACTGAAAAATTCAGTTAAAAAAGCTCTTCTATCTCCTGCACACCTGACAACTCTGAATTATTTCCACCTGATCATCATTGTCGCCGACACCATCACAGCAGCATATCAACCTCATTTCTCCGCTGAAAGCGCGCGCAATAAGTCTCTCGCAACTATAAACTAAAGCCGCAGCCCTGTCCTCGTCCACTCCAATTACCACTAAGACCTCGAATTCCAGGCTCGCTGAACTAGCCGGTAAGAAATGCGCTCCTAAAACACAGTTCACGGCCGAGCTAGAACTCAAGCTCTCTGGCTGCCCTGTATACCACATCGCATCCCTCCCTCTCTCTCTCTCTCTCTCTCTCTCACACACACACACAGTGCGCGTAACTAGGCAAAAGTTAGCGCGCGAATTTCGCGGACGCCCGGTGAACGTTAATCGAATCGCTCATTGTAGTGCAGTAGGAGCCACCGCCACAAATACATACACTCTCCATACTGCAGCGAGCGAGTTACACGGACATAGAGCGGCGTATGTGTTGTGGAAAGTCACGCCAGTGGCTCTGTTTGGCCAGAGGGAGAGAAGGCCAAGCGTGTATATACCCTCTGTCTTTCAGCCCTAAGCAAGCCTCCCGCACCCGCGTACGCTGCTCTGTGTCGTAATTCAGCGCTGCATTCCTGACATCAAAGCGCGCTATTCTCTTCCCTCTCTGCGCTGATGCTCTTGCAGTCTTCGTCGGCGTGCATGCTTGTGTATGTGTGCAGCTTTGCGCGCACTTATGTTAACACAGTCGCCTGTGAGCGCGATAGGCATTTAACCTAATCTGCGGCCATATACCGCGCCGCTCATCCACCGACACTTTGCCGCTGCCGCGCGAGTGGATGGGGCTCTTCGGACGGATAAGGTGAAGGTACTATGTAGTGGCAGATTTTTTCCGATGCTTGCTTCTGTGAGAGCTACTGTATCGAGGGTTCTTGACGCGCGAACTGCTCTTTTAATTTCGAACTGTCGCTTTATACAAAGAGCTAATTTTCCGAACGAAATGAATAGTATAAAAGCTCGACGGGAAGGGCGCATCTCGTGTATAAGTGTGCGTGTTTGTCCATCGCTGCATCAACTCCGAGGCTGTTTTGTTTGGACACCGCGGAGCCGATGTTTCGTTTGGCATCCCGCGGCGTGCAATTACTTCCCGCCGCCGTTTACACGCACTTACCCCCTTGTTTTCTTGTATACGTGTACACACATAAGTGGTCCGCGAAGTTGACGTTGAAGAAAGGCCTCTGCGAAAGCAAGCTTGTGTAATCCGAGTCTACTGTGCGTGGCTGATGAGGATTTCACCAATGAAATATCGCGCGGGTGTTATGGAAGAAGAACATTTTTATTCGTTTTAAAATACTGAGGAGACGCTAGTGGACTAAAAATTTCCCCTCGCGATCAGTGTTTTATTTGCTGCGCATAGCTCGAAAATTTTCTGCTCAACTAAGAAAGTTCAAAAGCTCAGCAATCCTTGCTAGAGAAGGTAACTCGATTCTCGAGGAGCGCGAGAGGAGAGGGAAAAAAACAACAAGTATAAAACTCCCTGAAATTCGTCGCGTAATCTCTTTGACTCCTCTCTCTCTCCCTCTCCTTCCATCTTCGTCTTATACTATCTTTAACTTCGTTTACTCTCTTTATCTCTATCTTTCATTTTCACTTTGTACCAGCTCAGCCCCTGCCTTCGTAACTTTCCACGCTATTGCTATACCACGTATTGCCTCTTCCGCGTCTGCGTTTTACGCTACTCGCGCACTTGTAGCCTTCTTCTTTTTTCTCTCCTCGTCTTCTCAATCTTTTTCCATTTTAATCTCCTCTTAATTCTGTTAGCTTCTTCGCTTGCCTCTTTAGTCGTTCTCGGCCCGCTCGAAATTAGCTCGGTTGTATGGAGCTTTTTGAATTGCCCGTGTATTCTTTTTATACGAGTTAAAACAAAATTTTATTCTATTTTTATGTATGAATAGAGCTTGCTTCAACTTCGGAGTTTTCTATTTTGTCAAAATCAGTGACTAATCTTTCAAGCAAACGCGTGTTCTTTCTAAAAGCAAAACAAACTATATTTCCCAACCTATATTTCCACCACAGACTCGAGAAAAATTCTCTTACACCAATAAAACAAGCAGTCTCCTCTTCGAGAGTTTTCTTTCGCATTGTGTCTCTCTCTCCCCTGCGCAAGAGCCTCTGCAGTCAGCAGCTCGTGATGGACGGGTTAATTCGCGGAAAGGCCGAGATTAGAGACACGGAATTTCTCGTCGCAGAGAGAAACGTCATATCCCGAAAGTGCGAAAGTCAACTCTCTCGTCGTCTACCACTATCCCCCCCCCCCGCCAACTTCCTTCCGTATACACACACACTCACACTCGTGCACGCATAAGCGAGCTTCCCGCACTGACTTTTCATGCAGCGCAGCTCGAATTCGAACGGGATTACGCAGCTAGGCGCGAAACGCGATAAGTTCAAATGCGAAAATTCCGCGAGCCTCGAATGAGAGAAATATTTAGATATACACGCGCTCGCGCAAAAGTTTGAGCTTTTCCCGCCTTTATTTACGCAAATCAGCGGCGCTTTTTTCACTCTTTTGCATAAATGCATTCGCTTGCGTACAGCGTGAGATTCGAGAATCAGGACTGTTGGTAAAGTCTCGTCGTTTTTTTTCCCCCTCGACGCGACGTACGTCTTGCGAAGCTCGCGAGTTTGCGTAGTCACTGTCGCGTATACGAAGCAAATATCGCAGGAAATCTTCGAGTTTACACTTTCCTTGCCTGCCGTGAAAATTTTAAATATAAAAATCGACTGTATGCATAGATGAAAAGTTGGCCAATCTCAGAAAAAAATGCCCAACACTCGCGGTCGTCAGCATCGCATAGCACGAGCTTATATAGTCGCTTCTAAAAATCGCGTCTAGCCGTGCGGTAATTTTTAAAGTGCCAGCGAGAGAGAGAGAGAGAGAGAGAGAGAGAGAGAGCTCGTAAAATCCCCGGCGTCGCGCAAAACGTCGCCGCTAACTGGATTATACTCGGCGGGCGCGGCAAGCACTCGCGCGACTGAATAATGCCGCAAAAAGACAAAGTCAGCGACCTGTACCAACGAGAGGCGGCTCGCGAAAAAGCCGGCTGAAAATCGCGTCAAGAAAAGCTCTCTATGCGGCTAATCTCGTCCTCTAATGACGCGCCGAAAAAAGCTTTATCTCGCGCTTTGCAGCCTCATCAACATTCTTCGCGGCGGATCGGAAAGTCCACCAATATGAGAGATTCCCGGATTTATATGTAATTTTTCCGTCTGCGAGAGCAATTCCGACTTTATTTATCGCATTATAGTTCTTATAAATAGAGGAAAGCGTAATAAATTAAGCTTCCGCGTATTGTGTATGGACATTCCTTTGTCATTCTTTTCCCGCGTAGGCCGAAGGGAGGATACAGTGACTCAAGGCGAAAGTAAAAGCCGAGGAATTAAGAGCCGCGAGCGAAGAAAGGAGGATCAGTAAATCGAGTCGGCTGTACAGCCCCGCAGTATATAGTGGCCGGGAGAAGGAAAAGTGCTTTTTCGCGTCAGTCCGAACCACCGATCCCCGCAGATATCGCGTCTTGCAAGTAAGAATACACGTGGCTTCTCGATGCCGATTTTCATCGCGGATGGAAAGACTCATTTATTATGCATGAGTCATTGAATTATGCATCCGAGGAATATAGAACTGCGCCTGATTTGAGGAATAAAACTTTCATTAGCCGCGCGAGCTTACAATCGCGATGTATATAGCGCGAAGTGGTGATGAGATTTCGAGGATTCGCACAGGATTGATGAGAATCGAAGGAATCATATTATATCTAGATCAGAGTTTGAAATTCTTGACTGAAAATAAACTCAAAATCTCTCCAAACACCGAATTTTCCTATATAACAGCCACACACAGCTCGATCGGAGTAGAATATCGCTCGACAAAGAGCGAGAGACGTAGAGAAACAGCTACACGATCGCGTTTCGACTGCGAACGTGCTTTCTGCGTCTGTTCTGCGCTACTGTGCCGCCCTGTCGCTATGTATATACCTTCTTCCCATTCCTCCGCGCGTATCTCTACGTGTATACCTACACCCCTGCCGGAAATTTCCGTTAACGAGCTTGATTGGAATTACTTGCGAGAGACGCTACTATACCGGCGCGGAGTACACGTCGGCTCGCTTTGCGTGTCTCTCTTGCGTCCGCAGTGTGTATAGCTTTACTTTGGAATCTCTTTTGGACTCACTGGATGATCGAGAGGTGCGGAGCTTTTCCTGGAATCTTATCCCCCGTTTTTATACTATAATCCGATTTGGAACTAATGCGAATCGCGAATCATCATCAATGCTATGCAGATTATTGTTTTAAGTTTGCCTTTATACACCGCAGAGAAAAAACGCTCCATTACATAACGGGCGAAAGCTTTACATAGAAAGCTCAACGCTGCATTATCAGATTACTCGAAATCCATTACGCGATTACAATGCAGCATCCTCACTGAAGAAAAGCCCTATATTTATTCTCAAAACCTCGGCCGCGGGGTGTACGCATACGTAGGAATTCCTCCCTCGACAATCGTCCGGGAAACCATTAGAGTGAGCGTTGACCTCGAGCGAGCGAGCTTATCGTTGTCTAGCAGAGAAAGCAAAAGGAGAGAGGAGCGCGAAAGGGACCAGCAATAGCATAGCGGCGTCTTATCCAATTGCCGCGATAACCTCGGTATATCCGGTGTGCAGTGTATATCCTCGAGACCCGTCGACTCTGGAGACGGTTTCCTTAGCTAGGAACCGGAACCCTTCGCCGACACTTCCGGCAGAGAGCGTGTATAAAGTCTCTCGCCGCTGCAAGTGTGAGTCGTCGAGTTTTGACAGTGACGCTGTTACATTAATTTCGGCAAAATGATCGATTCTCTTATCAAATTATAATTTTTTTTTTTTCAGCAAAACCTATACTCTCTCCACTATACGTTCCGGAATTTTACAGCTAAAACAAACTCCGCAGCAGCGCCTATAGTTATATCGATATACCAGCCCGATACACTTCACGTCCGACAAAAAAATTCCACGCGTACACTATATAAGCCTTCCCTTCCAGTGTATAAAAACTGCCGAGCAGAAGAGCTTTCACGTCAGTCGGTTAATAAAATCCAAAAACGCTCGGACGACTACACTGCGCGAAAAAAAGGGCCCAGCGTGGAAAAACTCTTTCTAGCCCGCTCGCAACAAAAGCGTACAAACAAATGATGTATCGCAGCGGCAGCAATGGTGAACGGTTAGCTGGCGCTGATGGCCAAGCGCACAGGTGGATGATTGTGATGTATCGTCCCTTTGAATGAGCGTCGAACGTCGCGCATTCACGTCCCGGAGCTGAGTATGACGTGCCGCTCGTTGAAATAATAAAAAAAAAGAGGTCGAGAGAGTAGTTTAGTGAAAGGCCGACTAGAGACTCGACGAACCGTTTTCTATTCCGATTGTGGACGCGATCGTGCGTGGGTGTGTAGAGATTTGATTTTTTTTTGTTGACTCTCGCTGTGCACTTTTGTTCGGAAGAACTGGAGTTTCTTGTATTATAAAACTCGAGATTTACGCTCGGGGGAAAATTCTCGAATCGAGTGCATTTTAATGCATTATTCTGTCTTCGTTCGCGCGGCGATTGGTATCGAATATGCTTCGAGCGGAGGATTTACATTTTAATTTACATATATAATTTCAATAACAAAGAATGACGTTGACATGGAAATTCGAGCGAATCCACTGGCGAAAAGCGTTTTTATTCGACTGTAATGATGCGCATGACAATATGAAATGTCGTTCGATTTTCTTTTTATTAGAAATAAAATCTTCGACAGTTCATTCTTCCTCTATACACACTTATTAATTTCAAAGTCTCCAAGTTTTTCCCGCGATTATATAAAAACTCGCAAACACAAATGCTGAAACTCATGTCTACACACTTATACCAGCGATATTATTAATAGTCCCTGTCGAGATTCTTTCCGCATCGCCGTCGCGTTCCCATACATAATTCACACTGTCTTATATTCGAATTTCATCGTAAAAAAAAAAATAGTCGCGAAACAAGGAAACCCGACGAAGACGCACGTCCGGAAAGACTCGCGAAGCGAAATATTCCACGCTTTCGTCACTCTCGAAGCTATGAAATAATAAAAATCGGCGAATAGCTCGCGAATCATCGAAGAATAGCCAAGTCTGAAGAAAGAAGAAGCTGCTGCTGCATAAGCGGTATAGTCGTAGCGTATATGGTTCGCGCGAACTCAGCAGATATTCCGCTCACGTAGAACACGTGTGTGTGGGCGTGTGTGTGTGTGTGTGTGTGTGTGAGTCGGGAGGAGTGCGTATACGCGATACTACGCGCCAATGCGATCATCATCCAAGACTAGAGAGAGGGGCCGGTGTACGGGTATACCTAGTGCAGTCGCGCTGCGCGCCGATGGAATTCTCGCGCGCAATTGGCATCGCCGACACGTACGGGTATTCAAAGTATTTCGAAATATTCAAAGTGTTCCTTGAGTCTTGCTATAGCTCTCGTATCGATTTTTACGGTGGCTTTATACGCCTGGATTACGCGCCGGAGAGAAACAATGAGGACGATGCGTTTGTTTTCAAGGACGTTCCGAGCTTTTGCTTTCGTTTGGATTTTTTGACGCTTTGAATTGCAGTTGCTCGCGGTTGTTGACCTTAATTTTCGAGATACGCAATTAGTCGCTCCAAGGATTATGGTTGCGGTGACGACAAGCGCGAAAGAAAGATAGCATCGTTTCAAGGACGTTTTTTCGCTCGGAATCGCGTGAAAATAAACGTATTCGACATTCGGCATAAGGAAGAAACTACTTTGTTTTCAGGTGTATTATCATACAAACTGCCGAATTATCAAATCAACGGAGAGCACTATACATTAAATTTAACATAACGCTACAGCGGCGAATCTCGTTCTTCACGTGTCCTTATACACACATCCTCCTCTTATAATCGCATACTTCACGCATTGAAGATAAGCCCATCTGTATGAACGAGCACACCTACGCAGCAATTGCAGCTCCTAACTAGGAACTCGTCGATTGCGACAATAAACTTTTATACATACACACGTCCAAATACGCATACGCGACAATATGAAGCAACGAATGTTTTTTCCGGTTCCCGATCCTCTAACGGCATATCAATTTACGCGTTATACGCTAACGACGCTTTGTATACCGACGTACGCGAGCGATGATGCGAATGCTAGCGCCAGGGCTGTGATATATACCGAAAAAAATTGACGTGGAACTCACGTATCTCATAGACGCAAACGCGTATAGCGGAGTCGGTGCACACTCGCGGAAGGAGATTTTCTTTCTCCGAAGTTTTATGGATATAGACGCGCTGCGACTCCGTATATGCAGGAAGTTCAGAGAGCGACGCGAAGGACAGTCGCTTTTTTTGGCGAGAGACGCGCGTTTTTCTTTGTATAACGTTTCTCGGCTATGCAGCGTGACACGGCGCAAAGTGGATGTGGAGATGCAGTGGGAAAAAGGACGCGCGCGATTTGCATGTGTCAAGAAAAAATTGTTGAAGGAAGCCGTTACTTGGAAAAACATAGTCGTACGGTTTTTAGACGTTACTATGTTGCGGTGATGCAACGTTGACGCGCGTTTTCTGGTTCTAGGTTTTGCTTATCGGGAAATGCGATTTTTTTAATTTAGATGCAATTAAGTGATTGCGTTCACTGATAAAGTATACATTTATGAATCATGAGTGGTGTATTTGTCAGAGCTCATTACAATTAAAAGGCAGAGCTGTATATGTGTATAGGGAGCTCATAGTTATTAATTAACTTTGTGTCCTCGTGAGTATTTAGTTCATTGCAATGACGTGGTTTAATTGATCTTGCCAAATATTAATTAGAGCAGTCTAATACAATCGTGTCGTTCGTTGCATCAAAGTATAGGATTTTTCAGATGGATGTATGTGTGTCAATGAAATGTCGAGCTTATTAGTTAGGTAAATTAGTCATAGAATTGTCTGCAGTATATATGCGCAACAATGAAAGTTTGTTTCTAACATATTATATATAACAGCGATGCTCGCGAGCCCTAACATTGTAATTAGCAAACGGCACAGTGCATATCATGGATGATTTACGATACAATTATCCGGCCCTTTGTGAAGTCATAAATTAACGGCGCAAAGTTAACCAACACAAATATAAATTACACGCTGTATACACTGTGCTGTCGATATGATAATTAAGCAATTTGTGTATATGCTGTACGCGAACAACAATTTCACAGCTGCAGTTTTAGACAACTATTTAGAAGTGAGTGAGACCTATTCGTTTCGAAGAGGTCCGTAATGTATCAGAATTTTTGGCTCCAGTCCATCACCGTCTCAAAAAAATTCTCACTTCCCATCACGAACCAGTTCCACCGATCAAAACAACTATACATCCATCGCGCATATGAGCCGCGTAAACAACTATAAAAATTCAGCTCACATCCGAAATCGACGACGACAACGCCGTGTGTGGCATAGGCGCGAATGCCTACACAGCAGAGCAGCAACCCCATATAGCTACTGACGGAGTCCGCGAGGCGGAAGTAAAGCGAGAACTCGGGGATCGAGTTACGAATTAGAGTCGGCGGACATGCTCCGCGGACTCTATTAGTTATCTCTTAGCCGGCTGGATACAAAAGCCGGGCTTGTCTAGCCTAGTAATTTCCCCGGTGACGAGTCTCCCCGTCTCTCTACTACTACTGCTGCTGAGTCGAATGGATGGGCCGAGAGATATGGGGGTAGCTGCTGCTACTGCTGTTCGCGTATGGAGGAAAAAGGAGGAGGAATTATTGCGGACCGGCTGCTGCTGCGCCCGTGAGATTTCGGTGCGGGTTCGTTTGTGTTTTGGTTATAGCGAGGAAAGTCGGAGATCGATGAGCTGTGTAACAGGTTTACCGGCTTTCCTGCGCGGGATTAGCTATGTGGCTTTGGTTTATTCGTTAGTTTTTCTACGATGTGCTGTGTGTGGACCACCTTGAATGCAAGGAATAATACAGCTGTGCGAGATGGACGAACGAGAAATAGCAGGGACAAAGTTTTGTCGGGGTGGGCGATGGATTGTGTTTCGCGTCTCGCTGACTCGAGGTGACAACTAATAACTAACGCCGATGTATGCATTCGATGTCGCCCGAACGAGTCTACTAATTAAGTTTCAGAATTACTTCATCCGGACGCTATATTTCGCCTTCGCGGTTCACGTGCTGCAGCTCGTTTCATCTCGGTGGTTGATTTACTTTTATCTGATACACCTGCAATTATATTTTAGAGTTAAATGCAATGAATGAGGTTCTTGTAAATAACTGATATGCGAGTCTGACGATTTTGTTACGAATAAAAAACTTTATCAATAACAAAGCTTATCGGTAATAACGTTGTGTATACCATAATTATAATATAGTGAACGGACCTTAGAGTTAATAGTCTTACATCCTAGAATATACATATTTATGCCTATACGAATTCGTACAAAAGTGCATCGTACAGCGCTGTGTGTATAGATTTAGGCAACGCGATAGTAACGTCATCCCCATAGTCGCAAACTGCAAACGAGCGACTTATCGCTTGCATTAAAATGTTTATAAAATATCCATATTTTACAGCGATCGATTCGCGATTTCTCTCTGACGCATCGCCATTAATCGCGGAGCCTTGAACGTGCGCGGACGTAATAATGCGCGATAATGTAATTTATATTGCGCGTCAGTGTAAAATTTAATTCGCCTCCAGTAGGATATATCATACATCGACTCGTTGAACTGCGCGAATGATTTTTCTCAAGGTCTTCTATACTTGAGATTTTAAATTTAAAGTCACGTGTGAATTATTTTTACAAAAGGTTTTTCGAAAGCCTTATAAAAAAGTGATCGTATAATCGTTATAAACTAAATAGTATCCCATTTAGATTCGGAATACTTTCGTAAGTAAAATCACAGCAGAGAGCAAAGACGTGGAACACACTATGCGTTGACGATCTTATCCCCGGCTCAATAAGCTCTTCTCGGTGACGAAGCGCACCATCAGCGACAGAGCCATGAGGAAAACGATGACCGTTGCGGCTATCAGGATGGCACCGTATTCTGAAAGTCCAAAATAGCTTTTTTTAATTTTCATAAAACTAGAATTAGAGCTGATCTCAGTGAAAAGATACAAAATTATATTAACAGAAGAGGATGTCGTGTTACGAATCGCGTCGCAACATCTGATCCATCAGAGACATTTTTTGCTCGGTGTGAAAAAAAAAAGTTTGACCACCGATGTTATCTTTTGTTGCAAAAAGCTACTCCTTTTGCGCGTTATTTGATCGGCGACAAAAACGCAATCTGAAACGATTAAGTATCATATTTCTTCTGCAAACTTTAATAGTTTCCTCATCAATTCGTCGAATGAATATTGATCAAACTTTTTTCTCTTTCGAGATCACTCATTTAGCGCCACGAAAATAGTCATCTATGTATTTATGAAACCTCTCAATCAATCGCTGAATAAAAAACAAAATTCGGCCACTCACTTCTCGCCCTCCCGTTGGAAGACTTGACAGCTGGTCCTGGCTCGGACATCATGATCCTGGGCATCTGTGGCTGCTGCACCTGTGGCATAGCCGCTGCGTATCTCGGCGGTTCGATCTTGAAGATCCCATAGCTCGTCAGAGGTATGGAAACCAGCGGCCTGGCGATCGTTCGATTCTCCGGGGCTCCATTTCCGGACGCCCCCGCGGCAGCATCGTATCCCGGCAGTCCCGGGAAGACGTAGGACCAGGTGACCCGGTGATGTCCGGGCGAAGCGTTGATGAGCGAGGCGTAAGGCGGTGGATCATCTTCGCAATGCCAACCGGCTGCTCCCAGACGCTCGGTGATACAGTTGCAACGAGGGGCAGCATCGCTGGGACCAGGAGTGGAGGAACCGGCTTCCGCGGCGACCGGAGCCGAGGCCAACCGGCCCGCTGGACTTGCTTGAAGGAAAAAAGTGAGTATGAGGCTCGGCGCTCTTGAACTTTTGACCTTTTCGGAGCTTTGGACGATTTTAAGGAATTGAAAATTAATTGCGCAAAGAATTTTAGGGGGAATTAACTGTATATTTCTACTATTAAAATATTCGGTTGAAGAAACAAAGCCTGACTGCATATCGCGCAGCGATACGCCGCGGTAAGAGCTTCGGTGCAAATATTTGCGGTCGCTCATTTATTCAAATATTCGGATATTTATTCTATTTCGATGCTTCGAATATTCTATCGTAATTGGAGTGACTGAATTATTTTGACTCTGGTGTAGTTTCGCATTCAAATTCAACTCGAATATTCAGAGGATTCAAACATTACAGCGCTACTGGTTAACGTCATTATTTCATGCGCAACCCAATGCAGAGGAAAAGCCGTTGGAAAACAAAAATGCAACGTAATAAACATTATAGCATAAAACAAAGGATTTTATTGTAATAGAACGCAAAAAGGGCAGATGCTAAAAAAAGGTCTAAAAGCATAAGCTTCAGCTATATCCCCATACGTACTCGTCTGCTACTACTTATAAAATTCATGCCTCCTCGCTCGCTCACGCGCGCATACGCTTTCACGTATTATGTTGGTCAGAAAATTACATAATGCAGGTGTAATCCATATAACACGTCCCGCGGGCATCTTTCGATCGTAAACTCCCTTCGTTTTTTATGTATTTTTAATATAGGCACTTTGCTGCGAGCTCGTTTTTTCTACGAAAAGGCGCGCGCGCGCGCATACGACTTTCACTATAGCGTAACCGCTGCGCCGCCGTTGATGCCGGTATTTTTAGTGAGTAAAACGTGGGTCTCCGGGTATGCGCTGTACGTTATACACGCGCGCGCGTGTGTGTGTGCGAGCGCATACGGCCGCGGTGAATTTTACTGTGAAAGCTCTTTTGCAAAAACTTTATTATTTAGATCGGCAGTAAGCGATATTTACACGGCTATCTCAGAGTGCATTTTAAAAATATGACGCTTGCTGCTGGAGATATGCTTCGCGTGGTTTATATTTACATGTGTTCTGCTCTTATCGAGGATATTATGCCGTTTTAGTTTGAAAGCGCATGGTTTTGATCTTGTTTGCGAGCTTGAATGAATAGCGCGTTTGTTAAAAAATTGGCTATATTTATACTACCGCGTGTTTCGTTATACGTATATGTATAATTGGCTTCTGACTTGACAAAATCGTGTATTTTCCTTGGTCATCAAAAAACGATTTTAATTGCCGATATTTTCAAGATAACTCGTTGCATTGAAATATTTACTATACTTGACCCAAGAAAAGCGTTAATCATCGTTTTTTTACTCTTACTATCCTGTAATGACATCACCTAGAGCCATCGATAATTTTCACCACAACACAGTGACACAATAAATCACGCACTGTGATTAATTATTCTCTTTAATTCAAGTGAGTTTTTAAAGTTACACACTGGCGGAAAAGAACAGACCTGTGGATAAATTTAAATCGAGTATGCGCGAATCCTCCGTGTAATTTCTACGGTATTTACCTCGGTATTTACTTTAATCAATGAAGCAGTTGGAGCGAGTATGCGGAAGCTATAATTAAAATACTAGGAAACAATAATGAGTTTCAAAACGGGTTTTATGGAGTTGAGAGGCATTCTAAAAATACTATCACAACAAGCTCCAGTATAATGTAGGTAATACTTGATTGGATAATTTATCTAAAGCGATAATTATTTCCTCTTTTACTCTTTTGGATTATTTTAAACGATGCCAACGTAACGGTGATGGAGAAAATGAGATCATTTTCACTTCGAGCACTTTATTTGTAGTAGTTAATCTTGAAAAAAAAATGCTTATCAACTTTTTGTTTAGACTACAAGTAGTATCTTAATTTTATCAGTTTTTCAAAGCGGCACAGTAATTATTGTGTACGTGAACGTTACTGGTAATATCGTAATGAGATGACGCCATAATGACGAGTTGCAAGGCATGGCTCATTGAGCCATAGCCATCGCGACACTTCCTCTTTCAGGAATCAATTGAGCAAAAAACGATAATCACGTAGCTTGTGCACCGCAGAACAATGCAACGCAAGAAAGGATGGTAAAGTTGAACATGTGATCATTTATTGATTCCATACGCAAGCAAGCGTAGTTTATGAAAAAAATTTTAAAAATACTCGAAAAATTTAACTGATTCTATTATCGATCGACACCGAATTTTCCCGATTACAATTGTATAACAAGCGTTTGAAGAAATGCACGAATTATGCCATTACGGCAACGTTTCAAGCATACATTATCTCGACATAATTGTAAGCTATTACGTTTTGTAACGCCGCAGTGTTCATCTCGTTTGGCTCAGCTGTGCAGAGCATATTGAAATAATGTATGCGGTGTCGTAATCGCCTACTTTCTAATTCATGAAAAACGGCAAGCTAACTACATGATTGACAGCTCACGAAAAAAAAGGACCGGCGGTGCGAAAAACGAATGACGGCTGATGCACATACGTGAGATAAACAGCTGATCTCTCTGATACGGATAATACCTGTTGATTTATTTTAACTCTTTTTATGTCTGCTTTTTATTTGGTTCGGAATGAACGTATACAACGAACTAGCTATGGATAAGCGATCATCATCCGTTCTATATAATATGAATTACACCTGTTGAGTTTAAAGTGTACAATTATATAAGGAGTTTTTATATTCAATATACGTTTTATGTAATATGGAATGAATTTCCTATATATAAATATATAATTAGATTAGTGTACGTTGTTACGAGAGGAACTCATCGACACGTTAAAAATTTGAAGATAAGAATAATTTTTAATTATTATTATGTAGATTTAATTTTTTGCGATGAACAATAAAATTATAAATAATCAGTTGTTCATAATTTAGCAGATCTAAAGAAAAAAATAAAAGTTCAATGCAAACGAATCAAGTAAAAGTTTAAAAAGTAAATTAAAACACGATTGTCCTTCTAGAACCTTCCATAAATCCTACAATAGATACGTTAAATATCCTTCCATTCACCGAAAACTAAACAACAACAAACCCCGCATCACCGTATATTTGTCAGCCGCGTCGTCGTCCCGAAAATCAAAAGAAAACATTACTCTCAAACCATATAAATTCTTTCCTCATTCGAAGCAATAACAACAACAACACTAAACCGCACCAAAACTTTCAAACGGTCACATCATCCGATCGTCGATCGATACACAAGCCCTCGACGAGATCCTCAACACAAAGCACGTCCGCACAATCAAAGTTCGAGGCTTTTTTTGTTGCTCCAACTCAACCCCCTACACACACACACACTCACTGAGTCCCACCCTCCGGGGCAAACAAAGCCTCGAAAACTCCATAGATTTGACGCGTCTATAGATATGTATACGCACACACACATATATATATATATATATATCCGTACCTCCTTCGGTGCGGTCACACATGTGTGTCCATTCCACGCACGACTGCGGCGGACTATTGCCTGTCGGCTGTGCAGAGCTACTTCGTGACCCGACTCTCCTCTCTTTCGTGTGTATGTGAACGCGTCGCAAAAGTAAACACATGCACGAGGAGGAGGAGAAGACCGCTCGAGAGTGTCTGCGTGCCTATATACGTATACATGTATACGCGCGTAGCTGAATCGGTCTTACGACTTTTCGCCTTTTTTTCGCCTGTGTCCTTGCCGCGCGCGCGATGATGATTTTTATGCGCGACTCTATATGCATACTCTTGCGCGCGGGCTCTTTCTTTTTCTGGAGTATATAAGCGCGGCGAGGCTGGCTTTTAGCAAGGATAATTATGTAGATTTTTCGGTTGGGTTCTTTGGCTTCGTCTTCTCTTTTTTCGAGTTTGATTTCGGGATGACTCTCGTCACGTTAGAGATTCGAGAGAGGAGTGTACGTGTGTTTGCGAGGAAGGAATTTTATATTTGGATTTTCGGCACGAATTGATTGCGTATTCACTGATAATTGGCTGTGTGAATCCAAATTGGATATCGAGTCTACGTGATTCCACGAGGAAAATCGAATGAAAGGAAGAAGTGGTTATTATATATATATATATACATACTTCTCGCTGGTTTATTTGCATATTCTTCAACGTTTAGGAATGCAATTTATTGCTTTTCTCTTCTGTATTAGACAGATATTTGATCGATGATTCTCAATTTTTTTTAAACACTTTGCGTTCTACGGTTTTTTAACTTCTTTTTATCTTCGAGCAAACACGGTTTGTCGCAGAGAGGCAAATATGATTACGAAATGAGAAAAAAGTTTTTTGTCTCAGACTCATACATGTAAAGTTCGCGGGTACACTCTGAGAGCATAAAATATATTATTTCCAGGCGAAAACTCAAATTTTCGTAGGGAACAACGATTTCATCATTCTCTTCACAAACGCCGATTTATCATCTACCTGTTACAAAACCGTATAGGTAATCTATCATGAAAACCCGACGTAATCCGTCTCACCTATAAGCACTACATAGTACACACGGAACCGCGTTAAATAACGTCAACGTAACCGTCATACTCTCTCAATTCGGTCTCACTTGCTCGGCGCGTAATCTCGCTCGATTCGAAATGAGTGCAGCGAGTGCACTACGTGCTCACTATGAGAGTAATACGTACATATGGAGGAGAGATTATATCCGCGGTGTTTTCGCTCAAGCATCACGCCTTGACACCTTATCGGGAGTCTCGTCGCGTCAAGTTCACCGAGAAAGAGAGTGAGAGAGAACGACGATCGTGCTCTTCTTGCCGGAGACATGACCGATTGCGCTTGGATTTATCGAGTGCGAGATTTGCCCGCCAGTATTCAAAACAAGCGCGCGATTGCGCGGCGTGTGACTTTCACAGTGGCATTGGGTATGGTCCGTGAATTATTGTTTTCTTCTTGTTCTCGTATCGAGTTGTTTTTGGCCTTGCGATGGCGATAGTTTGCCATTGTCACGTTTCGCCATTATCGTAACAGTTTTTTTTTTTAATTTTCATCATTATTTATCAGGAGGTATAGTATAGGTAGCGGTATACCGCTAATTATCATGGTCAATGATATATACATATCAAAAAGATTAAACCAATGCACACAGGTCTCATAGACCCATCTTTGAACCGACGGCATCGATACGCAATTAGGACGAATAACAGTCGTAAGTGACATACCGATTCCATACTAGCCTCAAGGTACAACACACAGGCACACGTTCAAGCATCTGTCATTTTGGCCCGAGTCTATCGTGCAACCAACGGATCCGAACTTCATAGGTATAGCAGTGCTTCTATACCAAGTCTATGTTCATTGCTGAAACTGCAGTCCTCAGGTAACACATCAGTCGGTCAGTCGACGACCTCGGTGAACAAAGTCAAAATTGTCTTGTTCGTTATTATATCTCGTATCGAAAAGAATCTATACTAGATCGCGATCGGTAAGTAATCATACATTAAACGTTATGTGTCTTTTAACGATTAGATTCTTGGAATAACAATATAAAAACTAGAGCATCGTGGTTCTTTTGATTTCAGCAGCCCATAACTTTTGTATACAGCTGTACCGCCAGTCGATTAATCAAGGAATATACCGTCACGATGCCTAAAGTTATTGCCATTGGAGACGTTAATGTATTAACATCCTGCACATGCGTTGCAACATATCAATGGGAAATAAAAAACGTTTGGCTTTGTTGCACTGAACCTGGAACCGCCTTGGTTTCCCCGGAGTTTTTAGCGTCACACGATAGTAATCCTGTTATTCGGTGCCAGTTTCTATTATACCCAAAAGGCAGGACAAACGAGTTCAACGACTTTTTCTCAGTTTTTGTGAACATCATTTCAAAAAGTACTGCTATAAAAGAAGTTTCATTATCGATTTTCAATGATGAGTGTGAAGTAGCAACACGATTATTTCAAGAACCTGTGGAGAAGGATATGGGATTATGGGGCGCAGAGAACTTTACTAATCGATTCGTAATGAAGTTCAGGGCGAATAATGTGGAAAGGCGTACCAATAATTTTACGATTTTTGTCAAAATCTTCACATTGAAAACTGCAGGCTCCAAGGGCGTTTTGCAGTCCCGTAAATTTACGACCTATAATGTAAATGATGATTTTGAAAAATTCGTCAACAACAACACGTTCAGTGACATTGTGCTGACGGTTGGAAGAAAATCGTTTGCAGCCCACAAGATTATCCTCTGCAAAAAGAGCCCCGCTTTCGCTAAAATTTTCATGAGCCAGATGAGAGCGAAGCAAGAGGTTAAAAAGTTAAGAATCCCCAATATAAAGTACGACGTTTGCTTGGAAATGCTGCGCTACATATACACCGATAAAGTGTACGGCATCGACAACATAGCTAACGATCTTTTAATGGCGGCTGAGAGATACGCTCTTCCCGGCCTTAAAAGTATGTGCGAGCAGAGTATGATCAAGAGCTTGAACTTTGACAACATCATAGAGAGGCTTCAACTCGCATTTTGGTGCAAAGCCGTTATTCTGAAATATGCAACGATTGGATTCGTTATCGAACACTCGATTCGTATTGTCGGCAAGCAGGAATTCAAATTGTTGCCTGATGATATTTTAGATGAACTTTCTATGGCTGTTAATAATTCGTTAGCGTACTGAGTATTTAACAGGCTGTACATAGATTTTAATTATGTCGCGTCGCAGGCCGAGGTGCATCTATATTGTTGAATGTTTATACTTTGAGTGGATTTAAAATGTAACAAAAATTTTTTTTTGTATTTGTATAAAAAAACATCGATTTTAATTAGATAGCGAGAATGATGAAAACTGCTTTTATGATTTATGTATTGTTTATTGAAATGAAGAAAAAATATTTTTAAGTTGAATATTTTGATTTCTTACCCTCGTTCTCTATTTTTCCTCGATATACCTAATGAAAATGAACGAAAATTTCAGTAATAACACCTGTTCAGGTGTTTACGAATGAATATATAAATACCGTCCAAAATGTTTATTGTCATGGAACGGAACGAAAGCAGCCATTCTTGTCCGAGTCTATATCGTGGAACCAACGGAGCTAGACTTCATAGGTACAGTAGTGCCTCTATTCCAAGTCTACATTCGTTGCTGAAATCGTCCTTACGTTATAAGTATCAGATACTTTGTCGGCGGCCTCAGTAAACAAAGTCAAAATCGTTTTGTTCGTTATTATCTCGCATCGAAAAGGATTTATGAAGGATCGCAAATTGGTGAGAATAATTACACATTGAACATATTTTCTTTGAACGATTATAATAACAATGTGAAAACCAACGCATCTTGATTGTTTTAATTTCAGCAGCACGTAACTGCTGTATTCTGTGCCGACAGTTGATTGTTTATGCGATATACAGTCACGATGTCTTTGATTTCCATTGGAGACGTTAGTGTAACTCCATGCTGCACATGCGTTGCGAAATATCAGTGGGACATACATAACTTTTGGATTTGCTGCAAGGATTCCGAAGACATGTTAGTTTCCCCAGAGTTTTTGGCGGCTCACGATAGCAGTCCCATTATTTGGAGCCAGCTGATATTCTACCCAAAAGGCAAGACAATCAAGTGCAATGCCTCTTTCTCAATTTTCGTGAAGATTATCTCAAGGTGTGCCGATGTCGATATAACAGAGGTTACATTATCGCTTTTCAACGACGAACACGAATTAGTCAGCCGAGTATTTAAACAGCCCACGAATGCCGATGCGAGTCTATGGGGTGCGGAGAAATTTATTCATCGAAGTGTAGCCAAAGAGAAAGCTACGAGTAAAAGGGAGCCTAACGATAATTTAACGATTTATCTCACAATGAAGACAAAGAAGAGTCAAGGCTCAATGGGCGTCCTACGGTTCGGTAGGCATATCGAAAGTATAAACAACGATTATGAAAAATTGCTGAACAACGAAGCATTCACTGATATCAAGCTGGAAATTGAAGGAGATAAATCGATTCGAGCCCACAGGATTATTCTTAGCAGAAGGAGCCCGGTCTTCGAGGTCATTTTAACGGGCCGGTTAAATCAGGGACAAGAATATAAAACCATTAGCGTCCCAGTCTATATTAGCTATAATGTTTGCTTTGAAATGCTGCGTTTCATGTATACAGAAAGAGTGAACGATATAGACGCTATCGCCGGTGAGCTTCTGATCGCGGCTTGTGAATACTGCATCGAAGATCTCAAGCGTTTATGTGAGAAGAGTTTGATAAAAAATTTGAACGTGGACAACGTCATACAGAGACTTGAACTTGCTCATTCGTGTCGTGCCGAGACGCTGAAAGCGGCGGCGATTGGCTTTATGGCTGTACACTCGGGTCTTCTGATCGAAAAAAGGGAATACCGAGCGCTGGCTACGGACATTTCATACGAAGTTTATACGGCTCATTATAACAGGTTTACATAAACTCTGTATATTTTAATTATGTTGCGTGGAAATCTTAAGTTTTTAGTATTATATATGTCTTAGTTATCTATAACATTTTTAACTTTTTTTAAGTTTATTTCAAATTTTGGAAAAAATACTCTCATCCTCTTGTGCTCGTGTAAAAAACGTGGTTTTTATTAGATAGTGAGAATGATGAAAATAGTATTTGCGATTATTATAAAATTCATTGGAATCATGCGCATTCATTGTCTAAAAATGTTACAATACATTTTTTTTTTTTTTAAATATGCCATTCATGATTCACTTGATTTCATTATCAGTCCTTTTAACTTGGTCGATTGAATTCAAATATTTGAAGAAACCAAGTCTTAAAAAATCGAACACAAACATCACTAGTCGAACCACTATGCTTACAGGTCCCACAATGTAGACTCTATCATGAACACATATGCGCATCCTCTCCGCATCGAGTTCCTGCGGGCGAACCTAAACCCAGGCGAACTAAGCCTCGCGCTCGCATGAGCGTCGCTGCAGCTTTAGAGCCGATGACATCGGTATACAGAGAGAAACGCACTTTGGACGAATGACAGTCGTAAAGGTACGACGCACACACCTATACGCGCGTCTTATACTTATATATATATATATATATATATATATATATATATATAGAGGCGCGATAAGTCCAACTTTTCCGCGGAGCCCGCTCTTCCTATGTGTGTTTCGATTTTCTTCTCCCATCCCTTTTTTTCCTCCAGCTAAAGAAAGAGGGAGAGAGAGAGAGAGAGAGAGAGAGAGAGAGAGAAGTAATCGCCGCGCGATTTTCAGGCCGTTGCGCGCGGGCTGTAAAAAAGTATGAAGCTGTGCGCCCGCATATAAGGCGATAAAAGGACGGCCTTGCACGCGCACTAAAAGCTCTTTTCTCTCTCCCTCTCTCTCTAGGTCTCGGGTAATGATAGCGAAGGTAAGTGACGGGAATTGGCTGGCGGAATGATCCGGGAAAACGATGACGACTGCTTTTTGAAGGCTATACTGGCCAGAATCGGAAATGCGATTCCGAGAGATAAGGAGATTGCCCTGGACGACTGCTATTTTTTCTTCTTCGCGATGCCTTCGATACATACAATCGTTCGGACGCGCGCAGTTTGTTAATCAACAAAAGGTCCCGGCTTATAGCGGCAAAATTTCGTTCGCGCGAGGCGCAAAGCGTGCCGAAAATTGTAAAGGCCTTTTGTTGCTTGTACATAGGTATACATATAGAACCGTCGTCGACGTCGTCGTAGTCGACTCCTCTCTGAAACGGTGCTCTCCTTTTATTCCCGGCAGAAATTAACGACGACCCATAGAGTAATTGTCAAGCATTAAGCGAGAGCGCGAAACGTAATTACAGCAGGACAAAGAGTCCCTTGAATGCGTCCAGCGCTCGTTGGCTCTATCTTTCTCGCCTTTCCTCTCTCTCTCTCTCTTTCTCTTTAGCCCTGCAGTGGACGACACGTTGCTACCTTTGAGTGTTGGGCTGCAGAGTAAAAGTGTGTGTGCAGCAGCGGTTGCGCGGAGAAAGAGTTAAAGAAGGTGAATGCCGGGGAAAGGTGTAAAAGTATCGTAGGAGGATTACGTTGTTAGATAGTGAACTTGGTGTGATCTCAACGATAGCAATAACAGAGATTATTATTACACTTGATTGTTATACATTATCACACATAAAATTGTTCATTTCTCAACTACAATAATTCCTTATAAACTTTCTGTATTACATCACATACACGCACTCCGAAAACCAAAAACCGTCTCTTCTTACGCTCTCCCTCCACCTCTTATCCCAGCCATTCTTTTTCCTCCTTTCGCGCTGCAGAACGCTCGGTCCACTTTCGGCGTGTCTTATGCATCCTCTCGCGTTATCGGCGCGACTCACTGTGCAGCAGCCGTTTCCCAGCTAAAGCCGTGGAATCATACATACAACGCACAAAGCCACGAGTTCGCGGAGCAATTTAAAAGTCCATTTGTTTTCGGATAACGTCGCGCTCTGCTTTGCCCTCTCTTAGCGGTAAGAGAGAGAGAGAGAGAGAGAGAGAGAGAGAGAGAGAGAGAGAGAGAGAGAGAGAGAGAGAGAGAGAGAGAGATGCATAAAGCCGCACCCGCGCTATCCTAAACCCGCTTGACGGCTGCTGCACACGCGGTCTCGGAATTTTGATTTTCTGCATTACATACATCGGTTACGCGTAAGAGGATTTGATATTAAGTGTCGTAAACGAGTGTTTTTTTTGGGTAACGTCCAGGGTTGAGAAATAAATACCTCTTTTAGATTGAGCTTCGATTTCGATATTTTCGCGCGCGCGGATATGCGTAAAAAGCTTCGGATACCGGATTTTCCGATATACAAAGGAAAAATTTCGCATCCCTACGTGCGCAATTAACGAACGGACAGCAAACTCGACTCCGATAGAGATTTCCTTTTATTTTCATCAGAGGCGCTGCAGGATAAAAGGCAGCGCCAAACGCGAATGTAATCTGAAGGATTTGGAAAATTTGATATTCCATCGATCGGGCGCTCGGCATGCGAAAGTTCGCGCGATGCAAAGAATAAAAGGCAATGCTCGACTTCGCGGCATTTGCTCGTATAGTATAGGTATATTATAGATTCCTGCTATTCTTAATATTTAATCGAGATCGTCGAAGTGGACGACGAGGCAAACAATTGAATTTCTCTCGATGTAAAGGAGTTACTACATTTTATTAATTATTGGCGTCGGTTCGTGGAAGTAAAATTCAATTACAATTGAATCTGATTGCCGATTCGCAGAACACTGTGCCTGGCAAAGCGGATATTTCTTAATTATGATATGTCATAGTTTATTTGTGTTAATACAATGCTTTTCAAATAGAATAATTAATCTTCTCGGTCCGCCGGCGTTGGGCTAGGAAATTCCTCGAAACGTAACGAGGAAAAATAACAAATTCCAATCGGTCCCGAACGCAGAGGCGAATAATTAAAAAGCAAATGCATTCCTTTTTCCAAATACAGTCTGGCCGCGCGCGCGGCTTTCGGAATTGCCTCGCGCCTGCGAGCTTTTTCATTACACTAGGAGCTTTTCCAAAACAGATTAAATCAAGTTAATCTCTGTAAAAGGAGCGAACGAGAGCGAGAGGATGGGCAGCATCTAAAAAAAAGAGGAAGGGAGAGAGAAACACTGGCGGCGCGGAGCGCGTGCCTTTACCAAAATTGAAAATTTGCGAAAACACTTTGTACACTAGCTGCTACAGCTCGCGTATCTCTCCTCCTCCTCCTTTCTTTATTGTCATTTCAAACGCACCGGTCGTCCAGTTGGCGCCGGGGTGCATCGATTGCAGTTGGCGCCGAGTCATTTTTCTCTCTCCGCGAATTTTTGGCACGGTTTCGCCGCAGCGCGACGGAAGTCGGCTACCGCGTGCAAGCTCTCTCTCTCTCTCTCTCTCTCTCTCTCTCTCTCTCTCTCTCTCCCTGTGTATACGTGTATAGGAGAGCTTCACTCGCTTTCCTTCTATATCCTCGCAACTTTAGCTCGTCCTGGACACTTGCCTTTTAAATTACAGCCGCTCGATTCGGCATCAACGCGCCCCGTATATTTTATAAACCCGAATGTATAAAGGAGGAGCCGCTGCAGTGGGTGTATTTTAGCGCACAGCTCGGCCGTAAACAAAAGGGAGAGGAATGGAGAGAAAATGGAGCGTGTGTGGAGCAGGAGACAATGGGATTAATGCGGCTGTGGATCGAGTCGCAAAGTTTATGGATTTTTACCGCCGTGTTGAAAAATGTGGTTAACGCCACTTTCTGTTTTTGAGTTCGGCATAAAGTATCACGGAAGAGAAAAGTAAAGACGTAAAAGTAAAAATTTTCAGTTCTTAAAATTTCTTGTAAAATAACAGAGCTGTACGCTACGTAACAATATTGCTCGCAAAACAGCCATGAAAATGAACGCAGATATTATTTACTCTGCCGAAATTGGCGTTGCTTTCTCTCTTTAAAATAAACATCGATACTTGAGTCGAATGATTTTAGTTTGCCCAGAACAAACATCCATTAGAAAGGAAAATAGAATTCGCATGATCCATAAAACCTCTGTTATTCGCTAGAAGAGCAAATACAATACTGCGTGTTTGCCCGGTACCTATATAGATACTACAAAGCGCCGTTCCTGAAACTATGAACTATCTAGAAAGCGTTGTATTGAAACTTGAAAGGTTCGCTAATTTCGAATAAAACAAAGTACACTATATAGCAGATATTTAAATCAGTCCCATCAGCCATCACAGACCTCCTCGCACGACAAAACACAAAGGCCCAAGAACGAGGCAGACAGTATCTAATATCGCTTTCTCTGAACGAAGACAGCCGAGCCCGGAGGAGGTGAGTCCTGGTTACATAATCCAGGTGCTCGAGCAATCCGGATCCCGGCGAGCTCTGAGGCCGATAATAACGGCACACTCGAGTATCGCTCTTCGAGGACCTCATAAATTTTCGTCCGCCGACAGCAGCCGCTCGATTAATTGCTTTATTAAATTAATTAGGAGCCGAGCGACTCGTGTATCGCTAAGTGTGCCATGACGACGCTCTAGGCTATACATATATATGTGCATATTGCAGGCGGCCTCGTTGCCAGCGCCGCGAGCTTTTGCACTCGATGACGGCGCGTTGTACCGGATGAGAAGCTATGGGAATGTGTCTTCGCGCGTGAGAGGGTGATTTTTCCCGGCGTCGAGATGACGCTCCTCGAGTGCGCATGGAAATTGCAACGGCTTTTAAGGCGATTATGGAGGAGGTGTTTACAGTTCGCCCATGATTCGAAATATCTTGAGAAATTGCGGAACGACTAATTTACTCTACATAAACCCGACGACGGAAACGCGCAAAAATCTGGAAAACAAAACCATATCGGACTAGCGCGCAGCGATAAAAATAACAGCTATCCAGAAATCCTTGCTCAGCGTCATTCAAACAATGCGTATTCGGCATCTCGAGAGCGTAGCTCCATATTATGCCGCAGTAAAATCACAAAACAAAGGAAAGACGCTGAGGCGAACGAACAAAAGGCTGCAGCAGCAGTTATTTAATGTCTTTGGCTCGTCGTCCGCGCGTCGACCTCTCTCTCTCTCTCTCTCTCTCTCTCTCTCTCTCTCTCTCTCTCTCTCTCTCTCTCTCTCGGTGGCGTTGTATCCTTATCGAGCGAAACGATAAAGAGCTTCAGCTGGAGCTTTGCAAATCGCCGCTGTCCTGCCTGGCCCGCCTTCCTCCTTCGTCTTTCTGGCTCTCTTGCGCATTTTCATGAAATATGCATCCCACACCGCGTGCTCCATTTGCAAGCTCGGCCATTCTTCTTCTTTTCCACCTCCTCTGATGTGCTTTTATAGGTGTGTGCGCATTCGCAATTTTCATTCACCCGTTCTCGCGTCTAATTTCAGCTGTAAAGCTTCACACACGCGTAGATGTAAGAAAAGGCTCGCGGAGGCAATAAATGTATCGCCGCAACTACGCCGACAGCCTTCCCTCAGTTCATTTTTGAGGAGATCGGAAAAGGAGCGAAAGATCATCCATTCAGCACCTCGGCCCTTCATTTCCTCGGCTGCAAGCTCGTATAAACGCGCCGTAAGACGAAGAAGAAGGAGCAGTATAACCGCGCGTTATACGTGCGCGCGAGTCGGGAATCTCGCATAGACGTGCGTTAAAGCTTTCTCTCCTTTTTTCTTCTCGCAGCTCTCTGCGATCGTATAAAGCTAGCGGTATATGGGGGAATCCTCATCGCCCTTTACGCTCGTCAATGACGAGTGCAAGCTCGTTTCCCGATGCACTGCGGGTCTCTTTAAAGAGAGCGAAGATTGCGGGGGATTCGCGATCCCGCGGGAGAGAAAAGAGCCGTGTCTAATCCTGAGATGTGCTCGCGGATTTTTCACGACCTATACTCACATCAGCGATAAGTATTCGAATTCAGGTGTATCAAACGAAAGTAAGCTCATCAGCGATTCGAACGAAGTATATCGCGAAGAAACGATCGCGTACTCGATTGTTCTCTTTAATCTCGCGCACGGCGCAGTAGTACCCGCAGTAAACATCCAGCGAAAAGATCCCCGTAGCATCTAAACAGAGGCTTAATCCACGGCCGCGTCCTCTGAGCAAAAACGAAACGAGCTTCGTGTTTAGATTACCCAACGGATTCTCCGCTACACGTTCAGCGAGAAAAGAGACGGCTGCGGCAAAATAAGAAGAAGAGCCGTAGAAGAAGGAGGAGATTGGGAGTAGCACTTAAATTTCTGGTCGACCGGCGGCCGTAATGTCGCGCGATGTGCAAGCTTGTTGCAGCGCAGCTCCGACGGATAATTCGCGTCGATTGCGTCGTAAAGTGTGCAACTCGCTCGGATCCAATTAACGGCGCGCAGCGCGCTGCAAGCTCTCTTCTCGTATTGTGTACGCTTGATTGAACCTGGCGAACCGCTTCGGCACATCGCGATACACCTTCGGATTTTCCTGTATCGATGCTTTTTTTTTATTTACTCGCGTGCTTTATAGCGGGGAGAGCTTCGAATGCGGCGGCGGCAACAGCGTCTTTTCTCTCCATGTACCTTGTTCAGCAGTTGTTTACTAGCGCAAGGTCTTAGACGCTGTTCTGTGCTCTGGCTCTAGGCGGCCGAGAGTAGCTGACGTCGCAGGTCGAAAGGTGAAGGATGAACGATTGACGTGCGCTACTTGGTGTTCGCGCGGTGGATACGCGAATTTCTAAGTATTTACGTCCGTCTTGGTTCACGAGCTTGTTGAAAGGTTTTGTTTTGGCACGATTTTATGCTTCGTTGATTACACTGGGATATCTTGTAACGACCTAGTGTTGCAATAAGAAAAATTGAGGAATTACCTATCAATAAGCCATAACATATCCCTACTCTTTCTCACATGGTTTCCCAGCCCGAACTAAAAATCGGCAGAATCCAATACACCCATAGGCGCATATAAGTATACATATATACAGACCAGAAGTTCTCGCTCGCATCGCAGCGTATCAGAGGTCGTAAAGCAAGAAAGAGCAGAGACGCCGCGCCGTCTGCAGCAGGAATCAGGAGCTTTCTTCTCTCCATCACGCTCCTTCCGCCCTCTTTCCTCCTCACGTGCGCTTCCCTCTTACTTACTTTCCCTTCTTCGTCCTTCCATCTCCTCCACTTCCGCTCCTTCTTCCTCCTTTTTTCTATTTAGACTTTCTCCTCCTCCTCTACTTCTTCTGCTTCTTCTTCTTCTCTACTGTCTCTCCCTCTCGAGATCGTTAATTCTCGCTCGTTCTACTTCGGCGAGCACACCTCTTTGATCCTTTCCCGGAGCTTCTTTCGTCCTTCGCTGTAGCTCCATCTCTCTTTCTCTCTCTAGGACGAAGCGCGGGTTCGAACGGCGTTCGCCGATTGCAAGAAGCTCACCGACCACTGCCAGAGCGCTGCACTGTGTGCTCGGATAAGATACGTGACGTTACCTTGTTTTAGTTCCTCGGAATTACGTTGATATTTATGGCGGGCTGAGAGTGCTTCTTTCTCTCGATCCGAGCTTCTTTTCTGTGCTTTCTTCTCTCCCGCGCGGTCGAGTGTCGACGAATTTTATGGATTTTTTTTGTAGAGAGCAAGCTAGCTAGCTGCCGCTGAGTTTATTAGGATGTATCGTTTTTTTTGGTATTTTGTTACTGTACGATCAGCGATTTTTTAAAAATCTTTAATTATTTGACTTTTCATTTAGCTCGTTTATGCGCTTCATCTGGTTTCGCTGGAAATGCACGGTGAACGAGTAAACCCGTTTGTTTACGCATAGCCGAGTGAAAAATACACAGACTTTTTAATCTGAAGCTGTTTCAATATTTTTCTATTTTGTTTTTCCGGCTCAAAAACCGAAGGAAAATATCCATCTGATCTATTCTCTCCTCTGCGGAGAGAGGGATCCTTTGGGCGCATAGGCTGCAGATTGTCACTCACTCTTTGCGTCCCTCTGCGCCGCTGCTCTTTTCCCCGGGAAATTGCATTTTAAACTTAAGCGAGTAGTGCCGCGCGCGCCTGCTCTTTTGGTCTTCTCACTCTCTGCTGTGTACACTGCGTTGACTTTGGAGCGCGCAAAAGCCCGTGTATATTGTTGAAGTCAATCGAAGTCGCGGGGGAAATAAAGAAAACTTGCTCTCCCGGAAAGTGGCAATAAGCTGCTGAAACAAGGGCCAACGCAAGGAGTCTTTGAATTCGCCAACGTTTCGCGGAACGAGGTTGGGGACGAGGCGTTGCTCACTATATATTTACCAAATCTTGTTACACGCTGGAAAAATACGTAAGCCGTCGGTTGCAGCTGCTATTCTGGATTTATGAATAAATAATAATCACTCGGTTCGATCGTCCTTGCGCGTAAGTACGATCGTACGCGAACAACTCGGATGGAGAAAAAAGCAAACCGGAGTATCCCCTGCGGACGAGAGTCGAAAAAATAAGCCAGCCGACATATGTGCAGCGAACGTCGGACTATTGGAAATGGATTACTTCTTAAGTCTGATAACTAACCGTTCCATAATGCATGAACGTCGCGGCAAGAGACGAGGTACAGTCGGCGTTCGGATGACCAGTCGCTTCTATTCAGAGCTTAAAGTTATCCCGCCGTTCGCGTTCTGGATCTACTCGCGCCCGGTGTCTATACCCCGAGCAGTGGATGATGCGGCCTTCGTTCTCATGGCTTCTTCTACTCTGGTTCTTGTTCGCTGGGTTTTCATGAATACGTTTTCTTGTTTTCAGTTGAGCGATGAGGAGGATATTTTTGGCTTCTATTGAGCCAACTGGCGTATGGAATTAATTTGTTGTGGTTTGGCTAACTTCAAATATGCGACCGAAAAATATGGTAAAAGCTCGTCTAAAAATCGGTTTAAATTCGTTTTGTGTTGCAAAAAACCACATTACTCACTGCAATACTATACTTCTTACGCTCGCAATACTCTTGTGGATTCGCCAATCGTATACGGCACTGCAATCAATAAGTACACGGTCTATTCAAGGATTATTGACGAGTTGAACAAGACAGCGCATCGGCAATATTACGACGGCATCATGGGACTGTCAGAATGTGAATTATGAGAAGTGCAGAGCTCCAAAGGTAATGCTTTTGAAATACTTTATGGTTGCAACTGTTTAATATCATCTATCACACATTACACGTGATCAATTTAGAGTTTTTGCAAATCTAAAGTTTAATCAATTTAAACATACTGCCGCAACTGTTCACCTGGCAACTTTGGCAGTACATGGTGCCTTTATATGTGTATGGTTTATGATTCACTTTCCATCAGATGAAATAGCCATCGTCATTTTCGAAATAAGATATACCGATCCCAACTCCCAAGTAGCTCCGAAGAAACTCGTCAGGAAATATTCACGAAATTCACGTACGTGTGCATAGTATGATTAAAATTAAAATTCAGCGTCAATAAACCGCTTTCGAAACTTCACCCTCCCCGTAGAGCAATCAAAATTATTACCTGAAACTCCCCGGGATCGGAGTATACACAAGCTTTGCATGACCCGATTTTCCGGGTACCTGCACCGGGTCCAGGAACAAGAGGTAAGATGGATAAAGGCTCTAGAATCCTTCAAGGAATAGAGTGAGTGTGAGAGAGAGAGAGAGAGAGAGAGAGAGAGAGAGAGAGAGAGAGAGAGACAGAGAGAGAGAGAGAGCTAGCGTCGCTGCACACATCCGTATACTTAGTCAAATAAAAGTACCATTAAAGAAATGGAACTCTGATTCGTCGTCGATCCGCCCGCATAAATGCAAAAGTTCCTTTCTCTCTCGCCAAGGCTGAAGAAGAGTTATTCTCTTTTGGGCGGGCGGTTGGCGTAATACTTTCTCTCTCTCTCACTCACTCTCTTCCTATAGCTTTCTTTCGGATTTAAGTGCGACACGTGCTTCAAACGGCAAGCCCGAACTCTTTGAGCGCTCGCTCAATCTCGTGCGAACGAGCAGACAGATACTTTGGGAATCGGACGGATGGGTTTCGATTTCCGGTACGTACACATCAGGAGAAGCGCGAGAGGAGGGCGATTTACCCTTTTCCGCGTCGCTCAGCTCTTGCTCTCCATGCCCCAGCCTTGGCAAAGTAAACTCGCGTCGTTTCTTCTTGGAAAAAGGCTCGGCGCGGATGCAGTAGCGCGCAGCCACCACGACGACGACGAGAGAAGAGTTGGCGCGAGAGCTGCATCGCAAAGTGGGGCTTTGCTTAAACTCTAATCGTTTCGATGTTTGTCTTTTAGTCGAGCTTGCGCGAGTGTCGTCGTCGTCGTCGATAACTTACGCTGTGGGAGTGCGATGTGTTTTCGGATATTTTCAGGTCGTGTACGTTGCACAGTTGATAAGAATTTGATTAGTAAATAATCTGGAAGCCTTTTGCTTTATAAGGAGGAATCTACTTATCCGTTGTTAGAGTAATGAAATGAGATGCAGCCAATTACAAAAATAATGAGAAATCATAGACATTGTACAATGTAGACCAATTCATCATATCGTTTAGTAAATAAAAATGTATCCTAAAAATAATTAAATTCCTCTGGCGCATTTCCACGACCCCTGTATGCCATAGCCATCAGGCATCATCTCACCAACCCTCTAAACCGCGTTAACCCCGCATCCAGCGCCTCGAGCAACTGGCCTTATACGCGAAGCACATCGATGTATCGGGCGCTGGAGTTAATCCCGCTGCATAGTGTTTGACGCGAGCGAACTGGCTCCAAGGAGCTGCAGCAGCTACAGGGATAGAGGAAAGCTAGCATTAGGCGACTTTAATCGTAATGTATGTAACGGCTCCGACTGCAGCAGGAGGCTAGCCGGCAATTGCATAAGCTCCTTAGGATAATGCGCTTAACACACGCGGATTCCTCGCGTTTCGTGTTTCCGCAGTAATGATGTTACTGCTCTCGCACGCAGTACCTGACGTGGAGTTGGCCAAACAGGTGGCTGACCGCAAGCGCGACGCGGCTATATACACCGCGCCGCGCAGCGACTTTGACACTTTATCGGAAGCGAATTGCTGGCTCTTTTTTCAATTGGATGAACTTTATACCGAATTAATGCAAGGATTAACGCTGTAACATAATGGAGTTTCGCGGTAGACTTTGCCAAGTTTCCTTATCCTCTTGCGATAACTAAACTATGTGTTTATAGAACATTGTCTGATGGCTTATGATAATGCTTGAAATCGCGATTAATTCCAAAAGACGAACTCCGAGTAAAATAGCTGTATCATACCGGAGATCGACTCGGATAAAAAATATCGAAGAAGCGAACTTGCCCGCACACGCCATCGATCGTCGTACCTAAGACACCTCTCCACCGCATCAGCTGCAACAGCATCTCCTCGCTTCTTCACGAGCCGCAAATGAATTCGACGCCACTGCTCGAGACAGAGACGGAGCACGCCGGTAATTGAGAATGTTTCGCAAAAGTTTAGCCCGCGAACGCGTAAATCGAGCTGCCGGACGATACGGTTAGACGCGAGGAACGAGTAGCGAACGCTTTAGCAAAGCTCGGTGTATACAGCGATGCTCCGTTGGTGGTGAGAGTGTGGGACGGTTTCACGATTACCAGCCCTGATGCGCCAATTTTGTCCCGGAGATACAAGAAGCGTCTTTAAGATGCTGAAGCAATGCAGCGATTTCTATATCTTCACTAACCAGAGACTCGGGAGGCGGAGAGTTGTAAAGAGGTAAACAATACATCAGCCTATAAGACATTGCGTTTAAATAACTTTTATCACCAAAAACTGTTTTCCTCGTCAAAAAGCAAAAAATCACCGCTTCAAAGTCAGCACACTCCCCTCTCGCACAATAAAAATCAAATCACGCGCGCGACACCTCACGCAACAAGAAAATCGAACCCTTCGAAGCTCCATTAGCCGCATCCACCCTCGCCAATCAACAGGTATATAATTAACGACAGGGCGACTTCTTTCCTTGCCGGTGACGCGCAGATTGTATGACGCGCGCGCAGGCGAGGGGCTAATTCCATCACGAGTCGATACAGCCTGATGCAGGGGGCGCGATATCGGGGAGCATTAACGTTCAAGTTCTGCAGCACTTGAACATGCGTAGAGCCTGTGTAACGTTGCAGGGCACGGGAGAGTCGGAAAAGCAGCGGGAGAGATGCAACAGTATAGGGGATGAGGGAGAGGGAGAGAGAGAGAGAGAGCTGCTCGGTATGAAGGGCAAACCTCGTTACACTCGACGTCTCGTCCACCTTTACATCGATTTGACAGAGTGCTGTGTACTGCGGGAGTGTCTGTTTGTAGGTGAGAGGATTGGCGTGACTCGTTAGGGCTGACGGCTTTGAAGAGGGAGAGTTTGGTTTTTTGATTTTGGATGCTTGAATGTCGAATGAACTGTGGGGGAATGGAATGGAAAGTGAGCGAGAAACGAAACGGAGGTGTACTGAGATAGTCTTGTGTATGAGTAGATTTACAAATTGTGTTTGTTTTAGGCGATTCGTGAAGCAGATAACTCGTTCTTTTATTTCGACGATGTCGGTTTCGAGTAAACCGCAAAAATTGAATCCAGAAGCTATTACAGTACCGAAACTGTGTACGATTCGTTGTACGAACAGACCATTGACATTGTATTTGATTAAAAAACACTTTTCGGAGTAAAACTATAATCGACTTTTCATATGTGTTATTTTGCCTATCCCTTCCTTGTCGTTTCAACCACAAGCATATTATCTTTTTTGGGTTTAAATGAAAACAGTTGATATGTGCGTTATAACGTCTTTCAATGAATTAATAAGTATACGAGTATAATAAATTACGATATAATTAATAAAACGTATCCGATGATAATAACGCGTGTCATGTCTACTATGCCAGCGTACACATTTTTGTAAAATAAAAATGCATAGCGCAGAAAACATCGATTTGCCCCCAAGAAATAAAGCAACTTTTCCCACGTCACTCAAGCGTCAAGCACGAGAGTATCGGCATCCTCGTTCTAGGTGGACTCCCTCAAAAAATAAAGAACAAAATCCTCGACTTGTGAACAAAAATAAACATTGACAACTCCAAAAAAGTGGCTTCCATCGAAAGAAGAAACGAGCTCTGCACAACGAGAGGTCAACATATATTAGTATAGCCACACACACACGTTATACACACACCGTCGTTCCCTTATACTGTCGGAATAAAGCTCCCGGCGGGATTTTCTCATGAGTAGCAAGCGCTGCATCGCGTAAACGCCAAAGAGGTATACGCAGGCACTCGGCTGCAGTTACGTCGCGCCTTAACCCGAGCGAAAGCTCGGCGGCGAGCTTTTTAACGGCCGACCCTACGATCGCGCTTGCTCCCTTTAAGGCAGCGAAGAAAGCGAGATTTTAGGGTCGGCTTGCAACGCGCGCGTACACACACACGCGAGCTTTTTGGCGAGAGGCTAGCGGTCGTTTCGAAAGAGGGGCTTTTGCGGCACCGTTATACTGCGTTGATTGCATTAATGGACACTTTTGTATCTCGTGAAACGGCCGCTGCGCGCAGTTTTAGATGTTGCCGGCGCGTATATAGTTGCAGCTCTGCCGAATGGAAAACGACGTTGGAGTTTGATGGTTCAGAGGGGAGTGAAGAATTGGTCGGATTCGAAGCAGTGCTCAGGGCTTGTTTATTTTTTTGACAATTTCGATGCGCCAGACCCTGACGGCTAGTTTAATAATTTAAACTACTGCTAATGCATAAAGTGATAACACCGCTTTTACGTCTGACGTTCTAATTATATATTTAAAAAAGCCCACCTTCGAAATTACAACTTTTTTCCGTACCTTTTAACGACACTTTCCCCCCTACCCGTTTGCAAATTTTATTGTGAATTAAGCTCAAGGTACCGAGGGGCCACGCGAGTGTGACGTTCTTATACGCGCGCGCGAGTTGCCTCCGAAGACTCGTAAAGCAGCAGGAGCAGCGAGGAAGAAAAAATGCTTCCAGGGGACATAATCAGAAAAAATATCCGTTAAAAATGCCAGTTTTACGGTTATTTTATGTAGTGACGCAGGGGACGACGCGCTACTGCTCTGCTGCCGCCGCTGCTGTAGTCGATAAATTCAGCCGGCGTGAACGCAAGCTCGCGCACACGCAGTTACCGAATAGCCCTGGGTACGTCTAAAGCTTATTTTCTCACAGGTATGTTCTTATGGCTGGTTAAAAGAAGATTTTTTTTTTCATTTGGTAATTGGCTTGCTTTATAGCGCGGAGATTGAAATGATATTTTTGCAATTTTTATGGCTCCGTAAAATACATTATTCTTTTGTTCATACATTTTCAATACCTCCCGAAAAAAAAACCAACCCCTGTGGAACCTATATACTAATTCATCGAAATCAACGCTCCGCCGTCTGGGCAGCGTTTCCCCTCGTAAAATCAACTGCATACACATCTCTGCCGGCTAATCTCGTCTAGGCCGATGCGCAATCCGCCGTATCTATATTTATTTTGAATTTCCCGGCGGTGGTCGCGCGCGCGATGACTCGCTTTCCCTCGCGTTTTTTCTGCTTCTCCGCACGCGCGAATCAGCTGTAATTGAAAATCGCTGTCGCGAGCTTTGGATCCACGCGTGTAAATCTGCCTTTTATCCCTGCCTTATTCCGGAACGACACGATGGAGCGACGCGCGCTAAAGCTTAATGGATAAAACATTTTATTTTTTCGTCTGCGCATAAATGTGTATATATCTGGAGTTATGCAGAATCGTCGTTATGTATATTGCTGCAAATATAATGACGGCATATTTGCTTGTAAACTGATACTGGATTTTGGCGCTTGCAGCGTTTAATGGAGCTTTCGATAGAACGTGCCCGTGAAATCTAAATAATGTTGTGTATGCATCGATGAAATTATTCGCGCTGTAACAATAATAGCAGCAGAGTAATTTTCCACGGAAATTTATTATGAGGAGTAAAATCTACACGTGCTGTAGTTGTCAATTTATGTAAATTATCACACGACCCGTAATATATATATATATATATATATATATATATATATATATATATATATAACGAATTCAGTATCTTCTTTTTCTCCGAGTGCCTCATCTACACGGAAAAAAGAAGAAGCGGAGGACGACGAGGAGCACGGTAAGATAGTGAGAGGTTAAAAAAGATTGACTGTGATTAACGACATTTTCTTCTACCACGCAGCCTTACATAGCCGCACAGACACCGGATCATCTTTATTTTTACGATTAATCAACGTCCCCCCCCCCCTCTCTCTTTCAACTCGAGACAAAAAGACACGCGAACTTCCTCGCACGGATTTCCCCAATTTCCTCGTCTTTATTATTGTATTATTATTATTATTATTTCTCTAGTCACTAACAATATCGCTCGTAAAACGCCTATTGTCCGGCCGGTCGCTGTCAACCGGATTTTATATACATTATATTATTACGTGTATTATACGTTTTATTTCATCGACGTCATGCGTGTGAGCAAGAGTGAAAGAGAGAGGGCAGCAGCTCGCGCGCGGATTTTAATATTCAGCGACGCTTCTCGTCGACGTATTTACTTTTGCGCATTAATGTGCGATTTATTCATTCGCGTTCTCTGGTTCGGTTGGCCGTGATTATTATAAACAAAATTCTGACCGCATACGGTGCCTGCGTTTGACAGAGCGACTGGTCGCGAGAGGCGAATCAACTCGCGCGAAATGACAAAACCAAACGGTGTTATTACTCACGGAGCGCTTTATTTTCCCGAACTTATTCCGAACGTTTAACTGTACGGAAAGAGGATTAATTTTCAATGTTTCATTGTACTCGCGATGAGCGCCATTGTCGCGGCTTGAATTTCGAATCCGTCGCTTTGCATATACTAAAGATACCCGCAGCCAGCGCAGCAATATCCGTGTCTGAAAAATTCAAACGATTAAATAACTCAGCGGCAGCAGTCGCTCGTAGCCGTGAGAACTTGTAGCCTGTCTCGAGCAGGTACAACAATCGTCCTGCCCAGCTCTGAAAGGGCTTCCTCGGCTGCTCGGTATATAGTACAGGTCCAGCCTCCTCCCGAGAGAGAGAGAGAGAGAGAGAGAGAGAGAGAGAGAGAGAGAGAGAGCTAGCTGCCGATCGGCTTGAAAGAGCAGCAGCAAATACAGGCTTCTCTCTCTCGGCGGGGCAGGTACAGCACACAGGCGTCGAGCTTGCACTGTAATTTGCTGTATATGCATGCATCCAGAGATGGATAGTAGACACCGTCGGCGCTGGCGGCGGTAGCGGCAGCAGCCTCTCGCAAGATCTATGGATTTATGCAAATGCAGGCAGTTAGAGTCCCGAACAGTCCGGACCGCCCCTCCTCTCTTACCCGCTCTCTCGTTGAATAATGCCTTGATAAGATAGGAGAGAGAGAGAGGGAAGCTCATATGCCTCGCTCTCTCTCTCTCTCTCTCTCTCTCTCACTCTGGCGCGTGGTCCCCATTGATTTGTCACCCTTCCGAGGTTGCGTGCGCTATAGGGTATACGTTGTCTTTCTCTGTCTCCGTATCGCGGAGGGTTGGAGTGTGTGTATGTGTGTTGCTGGATAGCTCTACCTGATGCAGGCTTCATCTTCGACAGCCGAGCGATGTGTACACGATCAGATGATGGGCCGAGGGTCTTGCTGCACCAGGCCATTATCTACTGAGAGTGCACTGGAGCCTGGAGATGCCGGGGGTAGTATGTAGGTTGGATCGCAGTCGAGTGCGATTCGAGGGATCTAGATTATGACTCGTCGAGGAGGATATGCCAGTAGCGTGGAATGTCGACAATATATGCGGCTCCTGATGATTTTTCAATGATTTTGTTAAAATTTATCGGCTTCGATTTTTCAAACGTTGAAACTTTCCTTATTACGGACTCATCAGGAAGCACTACAAACCTCAAGCGAAACTATCAACTAGTGTAAAACGCAGAACTGACCATCGGAGCAAGCCGTAGCAAATACGCACCTCCTCTATAATAAATCGTCAAGCTGCAGAGAGAGAGATACAGAGCTGCTCTCTCGCGGCACAAACTGTCAGCAAAATACATATATATATATATATATATATATATATATATATATATATATGTATCCCAGGGCGTAACTTTCCGTTAAACACCAGATGGGATTTGCGAAGTTAACCAATTGCTTTATGCGCCCGAAACCCAATTATCTCCCTTAAATCACGTTTTCCACACCGAGCATCGGACGGACGGACGGACGTATATACGGAACGACAGCTGAAACTTCACCCGATTCTGCTGCTGCCGCTGCATCCCGATATATATATACGTATACATATAATACTCCGCGCTCTCTGGCGCATCGAAAAGAAAATACATTCAAATTGAGCTGCTGCTGCTACTGCAGCTGCATAACCGCATTTATTAAAAACTCTCGCCACGCGAGCTCGCGCAGCCAAAAAATCCACGTCGTTTCAGCCAATTTCCACTCGGCTAATCGAAAAAACTCTCCCTCTAATTATTCCATATACATGCGCGCGCGAATTTTACTTCTTTTACTCTCTCTTGCACTGCACCTACCCCTATAATACACAGCGCCGCGCGGCGCATCGGTACACGCGGGAGGGGAGTTTCCCGTACTTTGCCTTGCATTCGCGCCGAAAACTTTGTTAGGCGTTGTGGTGGCGGTGGCGGCGGCGGGCTCTCATTCTCTCATCCTATTTCGCGGCTCATCAAAATGCAACGGGCAAATCCGGGGACGCGAGTAGCGCGAAATTTACTTTTGCGCGCAGCTGACGGCCGACGTGCTCTCCCCCTCACTGTCCTCTCTTTCTATCTTCTATATAGGTATGCACACATACACGCGCGCGTAATTCGAAGTAGTAGTGGCGGGTATTTCGAAGACGCTCTCTGTGTCTCGTCGAAAATATACAGCGAGAGTAAGAGAGACGCCGTCTAATTGCTAAGAGAAACAGAAGGATCTTCGGGATTGGTGATGCTTGGCAGCGCGCAGCGCCGAGCGGTTCGTTAGCGCCGGCGCTGCGAGAGAGGGCCATGAAGGAGAAGGTGTAAATACTAGCGACTACGTGTTGTTCCAAGCTTTCGCGGGACACCAGCGTCTCTCTTTCTCTCTACTACTGCGAGAGGCTTGTGTCTTCTGTGCACATCTCTTTTCGCGTTAATATGAAGCTGCTGCTGCGAGGATGTCTCTTTTACGCGGCTCGTCCGTTAACCCGACGCTGTTTCCTTCTTTAGCTCCGCCCCGTGCTCATACGCGCCAAATGAAGTTATGTTTTATGACGCTACTGAGTATACGTGTATAAGCACGTCTTGCACTGGATGAAATTTAGTTTATGAAGAGGAAATTGATGGCTTTCGCAAAGTATTACTCCGCAACTTATAATTATCCTGCGGCAAAGAGACACTTCTAGCTCTCCACAAAATAAAAAAACATAATCATCATCATCGCAGCGCGGCGTAAACAAACTCTTGAAAGTCGCGCTTGAAAGCTTAAAATCAAGTTATGCGTCCTTTCTTCAAAAACTTCGTTCTTCCTTTACCGCCGCGAGGACGAAGGGTTGAATTGCTCACCGTCGTCGCTGTTGCGCAGTGCAAAGTGCAGCCAAGTTAAGTTAGTTGAGCTGTAGCGCGTCGCGGTGAGAGTCGCTCGAATGTCTCTGACGGCATTGGGACGAGCAGTTAATTAACACTTCGCGCAAACGCCTCCGACCTGTTTCCCCGCGCGGCTATATAATGCACGTCCAGCCTGCGGTATTATGCTTGTATTTAACCATTTCTTCTTGCAGACTGGCGATCTGTTGGTAATTATTCGTTCCGGTTGATATAAGCGCGAACGAGGAGGTCGAGAGGAGAGCGTTTTTTACGAGGACTGAAATTTGCCGAGAACTTAATTTGCTCGCGACGGTTTGGAAACGTTTTTATGATGAAAATATTAATTGAAGCGTTATTCTTCGAGTGTTTCTTCGACTGCATTTCAGAGGGTGTATACAGTATCGAATTTATGAAAAGTAGGCGATCAGCTAGAAAAAGTCCCACTTTTCTTCCTCTAAGCTGCTCCGCAATATTTATCAAAATATAATTCGTCGCCGAAGCTATTCCGCGCCATCTCACCGCGGCTATATACACAAAACCAGAATCATTTCCTCTCTCTCTCTCTCTCTCTCTCTCTCTCTCTCTCTCTCTCTCTTTCGACGCTACACTGCGCGCACAATCCCGCACGCGCTGCAGCACTAAGTTCGCTAGCGTTAAATGCATTTCCGATGAGAATAAATCGCGGCCGAGAAAGTACTTTTCGATCGAATGATTTTCCATCGTTCCGCGCAGTATCCAATTTATACACATATATTCGCCAGAGCGGAGAGACAAATGCGTCTGGAAAATGAATTCGGCGAGAGCTGCCTCTTATCTGTGGGCCGTCAAGCGGCGCGCGAGCGCTTAAATCGTCGTTTTCGGTGATGTGTTAGCGGCTGCATTATCGCTCGAGAGAGAGAGAGAGAGAGAGTTGCGCTGTGATCTATGTAGGTATAAGTGAGGCTGAGGGTGGCTGTGTTTGGCTTGAGACGATCGAATATCGATGCGGATGTGCGTCTTGGATATGGGTGGAGAGAGTAAACGGTGAGCGTACTGTGAGCGAGAAAAAGAAAATGTAGCGGTGTGGATTACACTTGGACTGATTATTGTAAATACTTTGAAGGAGAGGATAGAAAACGCATAACATAAATTTAGCAGCCATACGCGCAGAATAATTTCATGGTATGGTTTTTCAAAAATAGTGCAAGCTCAGCTGGTACACCGGACGATTAAACTGAACGGTTGAAATACACGCAAGAGACGCGTTTAGGCATATCACGCTGCGTTTTATACCGTAAGATGATATTATAAAAGCATTAGCGTTTCTAAACTGCGTCTGGAAAGAAAGCACGTTGCCGTACCCTTTGCTCTCAGCTGAGCGAAGGGTCATATCGTGAAAATGTGCAATTTGCTTGATTTTTTAAATCAAAATGTCCATACATTCTGCAGAAATAAAGCATGAATAGAATAAACCACAATCATCGTAATTGAATACATTTTTTCGATTCGTAAAGCTCGGAGAAGCGCGCGATTCTCAATTTCCAAACTATTTCCAATCCAAAATGAATATTTTTTTTGAAACACAAAACCACGAAACCTGACTCACCACCCAAAACCCGCCGATCCATCTCACCTTTCTCTCTCACGGCGAATCGTCCCGCAGCATATATCGCAGCCTCTCCCGTGATTTCCCCCTCGGAAAATCAAACCCTCTGAAAATCCCTCGCGCACAAGGGTGAGTCCGTCCGTTCATCCGGTCATCCCGCGTTTCGGCGGAAGGAGGCACGCGCTCGCACAGTGTATATATAGTAGCATCACTGCAACGCGCAGCTCGGGCATGTGCGCGAGAGGGTCGCGCACTAATACGCACGGAGAGGACGGCGTTAATTGATCAAATTACAGAGCAGCAGTATCGGGGCCTAGAGAGAGAGAGAGAGAGAGAGAGAGAGAGAGAGAGAGAGAGAGAGA
>QLSS01000070.1:670233-714612 GCA_024372645.1 Trichomalopsis sarcophagae
AGAGAGAGAGAGAGAGAGAGAGAGAGAGAGAGAGAGAGAGAGAGAGAGAGAGAGCCGAATTGAAATTGCAGGGGCGATTAGGCCGAAATTTTGCGAGAGAGAGGGAAGGGCCGCCGTTGTTTCGAAAATGACGAGAGAGAGAGAGGCATCTGGTAACTACGTATACACATATACGACGACGGCAAAACGCTATGCAGCGCCACTTGATGCCGCCGACTGTACACATAGCTCTGCGCACAGCAGAGCGCGCGAGGAGCGAGAACCGGTCAAGTGTTCATTGCCGGTTCATTCGCGCGGATTCCGCTTTTAATTAGCGACTACGCCAATGATTGATCGACAGTATCGCTGATTGCCAGTCAAGTCCCACCGCCGACGCGTAGCCGTTGATTTGCGGCTGAATTTATCTCGTATGCAGTGCTGCGGCTGCGTATGCGCGCGGGAGAGGCGAAATTGTAAGTGTCTGTGATTATGTAAACTCGCGCGAGTGTGCGCACGTGTGCGCGCGGCCCCGAGTATTTTGTGCGTTCGGGGCCAAGCGCTGCGGGGGTTGAAAAATTATCCGCGGATTTCGATGTATGCGCGGCCTCGTGACCGAATGCGCAAAGCATTGATGGGTGTTAACGCTTAAAATGTGTTAATAATTCACTGAAAACGTTATTTTTGTTAATATATAAAAAATTCTTGCTTAAAAAATATGCATACGGCAACGGGCACAATTTACACGTCTTCCTAGAATTTTTCAAGCAATCACTCCCCCTTCTTGTTCTCTACAATATACGCACATCGTATACCGAGAAAAGCTACATCGCGCGCAAGCTTCCACGCGCACTCATGGCTCAAAAAAGTGACAGTCGCGCGAGAATTATACTACCCTCGGCTCTTTCTCTCTCCTCGCATATTATACGCATACCGAAACAACAGAGGGAGCGAGAAATTTTTTGCTCGCTCGAGCTTGCAGCAGCGATTTCAGAGTCGGGCGACGTCGTCGTGGGTGAGGAAAAAAAATATGGATAAAAGCTCGAGAGCTTGCCCGCATTGAGCTTGTTTATTTGTTTTATACACAAATATACAGGGAGGTGCAACGAGGCCGGATTCCACTGCTAGTTTGCCGTTGCAAATTCGTTATAAAAGTTTTATCGCTCGAACGCAACGGCTGATTATTCATTCGGTTATGAAGACTGCGGACGCGTCTGCGGTTTATCCTTGTTACAGTAGGCTGCGATGATGAGTATCGGCGAAATTTTATTGTATTTTGCGAGTATTTTTCGTCAGCGACGAAATTTTAAATATTGCAGTATACTTCGTTTCCAGCATAGCTACTGTGTGTGTAATCAGCGTTATACCAATTGTTACGTGTATTCGATTCGGAGTAAAAGTTGGGCGGAATTTATTGACGAAATAACGAACGTATATATAAAAGAAATATTGAATCGGCTGCGCCAGTTCCATCGCGCGGAGAGCAAATTCGTATTTTATTTTGAGCCAGGATGAATTATTCGATATGAATATACAACTTTTGGAATTATAAACATTGTTTGTGTCACGACGAAAATCACGACGAACGATTTATCGTTTGCGAATCGTTGTATACATTGTTCGATTCTTCGCTAATAAGAGTATTGTACATATATTGCAGTTACACGATTAATTGAAAAATTGCGTAAATTTCTCAACGTGGCTTCTACCCCGCTATTTACACCAAAACTCTGGCTTTTCCAATCGGAAAGCTTACGGTAGACGTTACAACTTCTTTTAAACTCCGTGTTGTCTTCGACTTCGCGGCAAAGTTCACCGCACAGTTTATCGCGGCTAAGCGACTGAGCAAAGATCATCGACTTACAACTTACAAATCTCTTTAAAACTTTAAAGAGTCTGATTGCAAGCTCAATCGAAACGTTCAATGAGCGTATAATCATCAAATTCTCCGAAACATATTTTCGGAGATATACTCGAACAACGTGAACCGTACCCATATTTGATTTGATTTTCCCAATTTAGTTCTATGCACTCGACCGATTACATCGCAAGCTCCGACATCAGCAGCATATGTAACGCATGACACATTTCATTCCAAAATCACAATGAGCGACGGACAGCGAATCATTGCTTGCTTGTACGCTTGGAATTGAAGGGCTTTTGTTGCAGACAGGCCGATGTTACTGAAAACGCGGCCTAAGGCTGTGTGTATCGCTGCCTATCAACAGCTGTTGAAACTTTCCTCGAAAATGTCCGTCAAGCGAAGATGTTGTAGACTACGGATAACTTGATTATTGTATCGCGAATGACGTGATGATGAACATTGATGTACGTCAAAATCACTTGGTGTTATAGAGATCCATGCGCTGAAAAAAAATTCGTTTATGACTCGCGAATGACGAACAATAAAACTTGTACTTTCGACAGTATACGAAACGACGCTAGCTTTTTCGGCAAAGTCAATAATATCGCGTCAACGAGCGAGAGTTACAGCGTAGCGTTTATATTATCGTCATTTTATTACTATTGGATTAAAACGCCGTACACGCAGATCCCGCGAGTAAGAGCAAATACGGCGTTATTAACGCCAAGTATATCTCTTTATTTATTAACGATCGCCTCTTAATTGCCCGGAGCATTTATTTTATTTTTCATACATATATATATATATATATATATATATATATATATATATATATATCGAGTGTACCATGCTATACGTACATTATAAATTAATTACCGGCATTGTGTCCTGACGCTATAAACACGGCCCTGGCGTATTTGCTCGAGCGAAAATGTCAGAGATTTTTCATTTGGCGCAACAAAATAAATACATTTCTCAGCCCAGGTGCAGTACAGCTCGTCGCGCGTATACATGCGCACTTCAGTTAGTATAAACGCCTGTATTCGCTCTTTCGCGTGTATAGGTACGTGTGTGTTCATCAGGTTCGGCGAGAGATACGCGCGTTTCGCGTAATGATACGTCGGCAAATATTATATATAGAGGGAAATATATAGATATTTCTCGCTCGCGCGCGCGCAAGCTCTCTCGGGCATATAGGTATGCGCTTTCGTTTGTTGGACAAATAAAGAGAAAAGAATGCAGAGGGACCAGAGAGCGATTGCATTTGAATGGCAAACGAGTTTGAGAGTTTTTTTCTGCTGTGTAGTCTCTCGCTTGGTTCGTATGTGTAGGTGATGTATGCGAAATGTTTGAATTGCTTTAGGATTTTTTTATTGCCTCCGTGTGTGCTCTCTCTCTCTCTCTCTCTCTCTCTGTATCTTTTTATGACGCTGTATACACTACTGCAGCTATACCATACTGCACATACAGATGTGTACATGCGAGTCGCGATGCGCGCGAGCTCTTTCTTTTACTTTAATGGCTCGACTATGTATGTATATTGCTTTTTATGTGACCCTACATATGTTAAATCATAATAAGTTGAGCTTGCGAGTGCGGCGAGCTTTATCATCGTTTGCGCGTTGTGGGAGGAGATTCTCCTTGCGATTGTTATCACGTATCATATTTACGTATTAAAAACGGAACGTATTTCGCGGCATTAATTGTTATAGGAAAATTAACTCGATTTAATCAACCGAACTGCATATCTGCATACGATTATGAAGCTCCGCGTATACTTATAAGCTCATCGAACAAAAAACTTCGTTCTATAATTCATGCAGAATAAACAAAGAGAGAAAGCTCGGGGACGAGAGAGAGAGAGAGAGAGAGAGAGAGAGGGAGAGGGAGAGAGGGAGAGAGAAAGGGGGCCACCGACAATCTTGGAAAAATCGAAATTGCAGCTTTTCGGTGGAAACGTCGGCGGACCGGCCACCGCGAACGTGACGAGGATCCCGAAAGAGTCGCGCTGGCGCACAGTGGCTTAGTTGGTCCGGTCTTGCCTTCCCCTAACGTGCTGCTCGCTCTATATCTATCTTGCCAAGATAAATAGGATATTCCAGAATAAATGCTTAGCTACATGCTTTACCGATGGTTATATCGACTGCCAGAACCGTTTCTCTCTTCTTTATATTGCGGGAATGAGAAAGTTGCGATCGCGGCGTGTTTACTCGTTGCCGGCTTAGTAGGTCAGGTAATTGTTCAAAAAGATGATATTTAGAGATTTGAACATACACTGATTATTTGCGGAAATAAATTTTGAAATAATCAGGAAAGAAATTCGCACGTGAAATTTAGAATATTGCAATGTTTATAAGCAGTTATGGCAGTATCGGTATGGATGAAAAACCGATGTGGGCGATTGATGGAGAAGAAAAGCAAAAAAAATTCTCCCCGGCTAGGAATCGAACCTCGGTCTTCCACCATAAATCGTTAAATTGGACGTACTTTCCACTGTACTACCAGGGACTTGCGATTTACTGCAATTGTCAGAAATAAATATATCTAATCTACGATAAGCATGAGTCATGACTGATCTGCTACTCGAGTTATTTCCAAGCTGAAATCGCGTTTGTAAATTCGAGCTTCGGTCGGTAATGTTTTATTATAAAAACTCACTATACAACTTACGCAAAGTTCAATATCAAGCGATTTTATATGAAATTTATTGTTTTGAAAGATCATGACTCTGCGCGTAAAATGATAAAACGTACTCAGAAAGTGGTGCTATCTTATAATACTACTAATTTGAAACTCTACTCGACAAGTGTTAATTCTCTAAGGAAGCTTGACTGCTCACTTATTCAACGAAACGCAAACCCTGCGCCGTGTAGTTAAACGTCTTCCTCCCGAGTTGAGCAAATGTACGTTTTCCTGCACTATAGGAGGGAGCTTTAACTTGTGCCAACGTACATCTTCGCTGACAAAAAGAAATCGCCTGTGTCCTTTCCTTCGTAATTACGCATCCCTATTATCAGGTGTAAAATTTCGTTGGCAAATAAAAGTAGCGAAATCATATGGATTAAATGAATTCCAAACAAAAGTACAGTAAACAAAGCGACAGTACACTGTGCTCAAGCCAACGCCTACGCACACGCAAACTTGCCATCCATCCATCCATCCAGCCGAAACCGCGCGCCAGCTAAGCGAAAAAAAGCTCTCGTATACACGCGCTGTATGCAGTAGCTATACATACGTGCATAGAGAGCTATATACACCAAACACCAGTGAACCACGACTGAGCATTCACACCGAGTCCCATCCGGTTTTTCACGCCCCAGTCGATCGGTCTTCCGGAATTCGTGCGACGAATGCAGCCGATCCCTGAAATATTTAGCGGCGCCTCTCCAACGCCGCAGAAACAAATCGACACAGCCCCCTTCACCGGCGGGTTTTATATATATATATATATATATATATATATATATATATATATATATATATATATCGAGGAGGCTCTCGAATATTTTAGAGGCGCCGCGACGCCGAGAGGAAAAGACGTGCGAACGCGCCGTCGGGACACCGGGAATTCGTGAAAAATTCGTTAAACGCGAGTTTCATGAGCGAGCGGAAACGCGCCCGCGCGCATGTGCGTCTGAGATTCTTCGGGAGAGAGATGGGTATGGGGTAGTGTCTTTTGAGTCTTATCTATTTTTTATGCCCCGTCTGCAGCTCGGGAGCGTTACGCTCGCAAGCAGGTGCGTCGATCTGGCCGTGTTGTACAGCAGGGGGAGAACGAGAGTTTGAAAGTTCGGGAGCCATACGCCGATGCGTGGCTGGATTGTGAATTTTTTTTCCCCGAAGAATGGATCGATGTATTTTCTACGCGAAATAAAAAATATTCGCGAGTGCGCGAGCGTTAAAAATGTTGAAAGGAAGAAAAAAAAATTTTTTCCCCAGCGAGGAATCGAACCTCGGTCTTCCAAGTATCAGATAGGGTTGGACGTATTTACCACTATACTACCAGGGACTTGTCTCCTCAATGTTGTGAAACGCGACTCGTGTAACCTGCGCGCAAATGAGTCACCGGCTATATAGATATACACATATTGGGAGGAAGCTATCGGTAATGCAGGTTTCATCGAGAGCAATTTATTGGATTTTTTCGATGTCAATTTTTCACGTTGCTAATATACTAATGAAGTAGTTGATGAATTTGTCTGCTATCGTTATCGATTCGTACGCGAAAAACAACTTCAAAAAACAATAAACGCGAAATTTCGTCGAAATAAATTCTTACATACAAATAATTCCGCGAGAAGGAAACTCTCGAACTGAGAAAGTATCGCGCGTGTAAAAGTTTTGTTCCACATCAGCTACAATAAAAATTCACTCCCACGACTTCCTCCATCCCCTCCTCTTATACTGCACACACACAACCGTTGAAAAGTCATCTCTTTCTCTTCTTCATATACACGTACTATGCATATACACTGGCTCTCGTAGCAAGTATATACATTTCGCATACGTCGGGAAAGCTCTTCTCGCGTCGCTTGCAAAGCTCCTCTCGCGGCACGCGCGAAACCTCCCGGATAATCTTTTATTTCCCTCCACTCTTTCCACCGAAAATCTCTGACTGCGAAAGTCGTCCAAGGAAAGTAAACCTATCCTACGCCGCGTATACACTCGTGCGCGTGTGTGTATTGGTCTATACTTATACGCGAAGAAAACTTGCAGACTCTCGTGGCGCTCAAGCTTTGAGGAAAGGAAAGAAACTAATCGAAGAAGGCAAGAGCTGAAGCCCTTCATCCGAAGCTTCTATTGACTTAGCAAAGTTTAGATTGCTGCAAGGATAAAACCCTGCGTATACCTGTATACACGTATATACATACGAGCATGTGTGGGTGGCCGGGTGTATATACAGGGGATGCCAGTGCGGGCTACACGCGAGGGTTTACGCCCCTCTCTAGGCTGGCTTGTATATTTATTGTGTCATTATGTAATTATTTGTACTTGACTTTGATAACGATTATGGGAAGTAGCGGCGCGTCGCGGTGGAGATAAAGGGATAAGATGATAATTAGTTTTCGAGCCAAGTTTGCCCTATACACACCCCCGCTGCTGCAGAAGGCTGATGCTGCGCATATGTATATAGTTCCTTCGAGTAACGAGTTTTCGAGTTCGTTCTTTTATTCCCGTTAAAAATATCGCAAGTCGGATTTTCCACAATATCGCGTCGAATTTTCCGAAAGGAAATAAGTTTCAGAGGCAGTGTACGGTATATTTAGATTTTCGAAAAATTTCTTCTCCCATCTGCAGAGGAGACGGACGAGAGCAGTATATGCAGAGCCTTCGGATAGGCTTTTAGCGAAATTTAAAAATACATCGTAAACACGTTGAAAGCCAGCGGAATAAAACCAGCATACGCGAGTCGAGGCATTCAAAAAATGCTTAAAGTAACAAACATCCACGCAGTGACCTACAGCCCGAGGGTCGAAATCCTTCGGAGCGTAAACGTTGCACATACGCGCTGCAAAGTTTCGTAAAATAAAAAAAAAATGTACACCTCTCAACGGCATTTATAGAACGCAACTTTTGCGTCCCATTAATTTTCCGGAGCAACAAGCTTCTAATTAAACAGCCGCGCGACACGACGTTTTTCCCTCGACGACAATCGCGTTAAGTCATGCCAAAACATAAATTAAGAGAGTATATAAACACGCGCACGCGCGAGAGCACAGAGCAAGAGCAACACGCGAGTAAACACAAGACCGCGTGCGTAAATGGAAGCAGCGGCGGCAGCTCTAGTGGCGCTAAGAGCTGGTACTTGGGGGAGCAGAGAGCGCGAGAAAGTTACGGCTAAGTGCGCGCGACAACGACTCTGCCCCCCCCCCCCCACTCCTGAATAACGTGAAATTTTCGATCCTCGAAAACAGCCGGCTGCAAGTTTCTTAATTTAGGGTAATGCGGTGTATATCCTCTCTCTCTTTTAGTGTTGATTGAGATCGAGGACTATACCGGGTTTTATATTGACGCAGTGGAGACGGAGGGCTATTGTTTTTAGATGTAGTTAGACGAAGAGCGAGTGTTTTTTTTCCTGGATGAGTTAATTAGGGAAAGTGAGGAGGATGGAAAGTTCGGCAAAGTTATCTTGTATTATATATAGAGGGCAAATAAAACGATTAAGATAATAACCAAAGTCTAATAAAGTTCGAAAACGCTCGCCTTTAGTGAACGACGACGAGGAGGTCTTCTATTTTCTTACATGCCTTGAATTACACCTCGAGAGTGAGTGAGAGAGAGAGAGAGAGAGAGAGAGAGAGAGAGAGAGTAGCAGGCTTTCGAAAACTTGGAACTTCGTCGGACGCGATATAGATGCGGTGCTCGGCTATTTAATTATAGCTGTTTTAATAAGAGCGAAGTTTCGAATCGAATTTAGGTCTTCCGCTCACCTATACTTGTTCGCCGCGTGCGCGATTTCGAGTATTATACGTATAACCCTCTGATATTTTACGTTGATTTAATATTGTTATACGTGCGCGAGGTAAGTTCGCGGAGTTTTGGAAATTATTAAAGCTTATTATATTAAATGCGGAATGCAATATCGATTTACATGCCGCACGTGGAGCGCTGTTCAAACGCGTACAGACAATGTACATAACTATTCAATTTTTTTTTATAAATATTAAAATAATATTTCTATTTTAATACGTTTAACGCAACAGGTGACGTTGATCTAAGTGCCTATTAAAACGATCGCAATGACCCAGAAGAAAATTTGAATTTTACCTCGTGTCGGTTGATCGATGCTCGCTTGATTATTCATGAACGTTTAACTAAGCTACATGTACTTCAAAGTAATTTTAAACTGTTTAAAAATGACAGTATCAATAATCCACAGTTTCCAGTTAATATAAACAGAAACGCATGGAAATATAAAAAATACTTGTATAATACAATTATTATTGCTGCCTAAAAGTATTATTTACTCCCCACTACGCATTAGATTCCTTTGTCAACCCCATAGCATCAAAAATTCCACTCTGATCCACGAAAACAGCTTGAAACATCCAAAAACGCCGAGTACCCTCTCGTCAGAAGCATCCGCACCTCTGTACATGTTCCCGCCAGCCAATACACACGCACGAATACCGCGCGCGCGCGACACTCGCATTCGCGCACTCTTGCGCGCGCATGCTTCGCCGAGCATTAATAATGCTAATCGTCTGTACACGAACGCCGACACATTAATTAATGCGAGCAGCACTTCTATCTCTCCCTCTCCCTCTCTCTCTCTCTCTCTCTCTCTCTCTCTCTCTCTCCTATACACAACGATTGGGCTATCGTAAACAATGAAATTCGAACGCGATTGCGCATCGGCCGTAGTACTCGCGCTCGGCGCATTGTACGACTCGGCATTATAACGATTGGCCCATATAACCACAGCGACTTCTCGGCACAAAATTGCGCGGCGGATTCTTCGGCGAGCGGCCAGAGGAAACCGCACGCAGCGTTTGATATGTATGCGTGTGCGCAAAATTCGAGGCTCGTAGAAAGAATGTGACGCGAGAGGTGAAAGAGAGAGAGAGAGAGAGAGAGAGAGAGAGAGAGAGAGAGAGAGAGTTTGCGAGGGCGTATATAAATTAAATTTATCCCAGCACGACGCAGTAGCTGAAAGAGGGAACGAGTTTAATAAATTAGTCGCTGATGGCTGTGCTCTGGATAAGATTTCGCTGCGTACGCATTATACATCGGTAAAATTATTACTCGTTATACTGAACAGTGGTGCGGATGTTTTATTCATACATCGGAAGGAAAATTCGTAAAAAGAAAAAGCAAAGGTGTATAGCGATACATCCTTTAATAGCAACAAGGTTATATAGCTCGGGCAACTCAATGGCCGGCGCACCTATATCGATGACCTCGTCTCCGGGTTCTCAGCTCCTATCGTCGCCTCGATTCCAGCGTCAAGTGACGCAATTACGACAACGTCCGTCGACAACTCCTTCTGATCTCCCGAGTTCGCACACCAGCATCAGTGGTATATATGAGTAGTAGTAGCAGTAGTAGTAGTAGTGGTCGTCGTCGCCGTGTAGTCCGGTTCAGTGTGTTCTACAGGATGGACCTGGGTTGACCGACGGCTCCTCTATCTCGAGTAATTGGCTTGCGTGTGCCCCTGTGTGATAGTAGATGTGTGTGTGTGTCTGTGTGTGTGAGTGTATAGTTCATGGCACGAGGGTGGGGGGTGAGCAGGAACGAAGCGCAGACTTACCGAGTGCGTGCTTCATTACGCAAATTGAACGAGGTATATAGAGCCAAGTGGGCAGCTGCAGTGCTACTCGGAAAATGACGGCACTCATGCACGCTACTCATGAGCGGATCACTGATCGTTTTTGCGGACGATTCATTTTGTCTTCATTTATTTTTAAACCGCAATACAGCATTCTGGCTCGCCGGATAAAAACACAAGTTGGTGGGTGTATAAAGCCAACTAGAGGGACAAAAAAAAGGGCAAAAGAGGGAATAATACCAAAGTCGCGCTAGGGGCTTTGTAACGGCGGCGGCAATTTCGCATTAAGCTCGTTCGAAACTGCACCGGTGGCAGAAGCAGCAGCGGCGAAGAAGACCAGGCTGTAGTGCAGCAGGTATTTCAACTTTTCTCATATCGTTTCGCGTTCGTTATTACCCCCGTCGAGTTATATAACACGCGGCTTCTCTCTCTCTCTCTCTCTCTCTCTCTCTCTCTCTCTCTCTCTCGCGCGCGCGCGCGCGCGAACACGCACGGATGAGTAAAATTAATGGCTTCCCATTTGGAACTATTTTCGCGCCCGCGAAACTTCGAGGGAGCTAGTGCGTGTATACACGCGCGCCCAAGCTGGCGATGATGTAACACCGCGCGCGAATTTATAATTGCAGGGATATATACGCGGTATGTATGTGTATGGATATAGCGGTGCCTACGGAACCGAGAAATGCTGGGACGAAGTTGCATACGCGTGGATGCGTTCGAGCGTGTGCGATTGGATTCGTGCTTTTTCGCCTTGAAAAATATCGCGCAAGGATTTTGACTATTGAATTCCGGTGTTTGAAAATTTTTTTTTCACTTCGAGAGGGAAAATTGTCAATTGAACGAAATATCGTTAAGGTCGTCATGTTCTCCACTCTTTCTTCTCTCTCTCCACACACACACACACACACACACACACACACACACACACACACACACTCACACCGTCTCCGGCACCTGCAAATGATTATAGTCGGTGGGGCTCGTTAATTATCCAAGCTCCGTAGACCTGCGGTCGCATCGAGCACACTTTCGTCCTTTCTCATCCGCAGCAGCTCCTCCTCTTCTACTTCTTCTCTCGCGCCTATATAGTTATGGTATGAGAGAGGTTCCTGCACCTTATACGAGAGAGAGCTGAGAGCGTCGATCTACCGCGGAGCTTTACATATTCATGAGGCAATAAGGCCACCGCTGATCTTCCGGGGAGGACTTGGAACTATGGAACAACAGCCGAAGAATGGAAAGTAGGGGATGAACCCCGAGCGAGATTCGCTTTCTTCTCCCCCCACCCCTCCCCCCTACTGTCTTCGTTCTTTTCATCAGCGCATAGGCCAGTCGATGAGAATCGAGAGTGCCGGGGCTTTTTGTTGTGTGCGGAGGCGTCGGAGGAATGCTCTGCTTTTAATTGTCTGTTGGGGAATCTTTGCTGATGGATTATGGATGATTTCTTCGAAATAACGAAATTCTTCTAGAAAATGATTCCTGAGATAGTTTTAGCTTACAGTAAAAAATTATGACGATTGACAAAAATTATTGTCAACAAATAAAAATATTCAATGCTGAAGCGTTCGGGGTTCGCGAAACTCGCGACACGGCCCTGAGCATACGTCACTCTTCTCAGTCGTCCACATATTTCAGATATGATCGTGTCCCTTCCACAGCGACGGTTCCCCCACTCTTCAACTCTACATATTTAAAAATTTGCCAATCCCGGCGTAATTGTACGGCGCGGCGCCGCAGATGACGAGGTGGCCGAGTGGTTAAGGCGTTGGACTGCTAATCCAATGTGCTCTGCACGCGTGGGTTCGAATCCCATCTTCGTCGAAATTTTTTTTTCCTCTCGATATCGTTGCAATTCTACTTTAGAATGCAACCGCACGTTTATTTTTTTTTAATTGCGCAAACATAACCTCAAAATTCATAAAAATAAATTTATTTTAAACTTAATTTTTCCCAAAAATTCATGAAACATCGAATTAGCAGTTTCCCGAACAAAACCTATGCATCATCCGGAATCCTCTGCCTTTTTCTCTTTCTCTCTGCGCGCTCAGTACAGGTATATAGCTCGAAACTCTTAATATCAACAAAAGCATCTCCGGCCATAAAATTGTCAAGCTCAAAGAATATAAGAGCGCTTGCCGCGCCGGCACTTCAAAAAAGACGAATAACCAACAACAGTAGATATATACATATATAGCTTATAAACCTACCCCGCACACAGTAGAGAAGTAGTAGTAGAGACGGAAAAAAAGGGAAGCGCCGGCGCGCTGAGGATTAAAGCGCCGCATAGTCGCGCGGAGAAAGGAGTCGCGGAATTGAAAGTAATTTTTTGAAACCGCTAAGAGATAATCGCGCCCCGTCGGAAACTCGCCTCCGTCGCGTGCATCCAAAAAAGGAGAAAGAAAGTCGCGCAAGAAAGAGCCGGAAAAGGAGAGATACTGCGGCGGAGAATTAAAGGCGTATACGAAACAAAACAAAAACAAAAAAATACGTAGAAATAGATAGTCGCACCTCCGAAAAGAGCGCGCGTGTGTGTACACGCAGGAAAGAAAAGCATCGCAGATAAACAAATCGGCCGGCCGCGGCGGCGGAAAACAGGCGATAAATCTAAATTTAGCCGCGCGAGCGGGTCGCAAAAAACTAAATCTCCCGGGCCTGCGCGAAGATGCGCAAAAACTAGCGGCCCGCTGAGCCGTGATACATCATAATAATGCGCGCGTGTGCTACTCACTCGCGGCTATTGTCATTCGAGAGCACGCTTAAGTATGTATTATATAGAGCGAGATACGCGCACGAGCGTAAGTGTTTCCGAGGGGCTGTGGTGAAAAAAAAATGAGAGGGATGAGGAATGGTTATATATACGCGGGCGCTTCCGTGTGGAAAATTCGCAGTGGATATCGATTAATTATTTGGAGCGTAGAAAAAATAATATTTTTGGGTACTGCTGTAATGCAATTAATGGGACACAGTCGATTCCCGACAAAAGCCGTATACAGTACATAGGAGCTATATAGCTATACGTATACAGAGTCCAAATGACCGGGGGCAAGAATTATTGAGAGGAAATGGAGTTGCGGCTTGTCTCATTTGATTCGTCGACTCTCCACAGCACTATATACACGTACACCCTTATTTTCCGGCCGGTGAGACGGCTACTATACCGCAGTGAGAGAAACCTCACCGCGCCATATATATATATACACACAGCCGAGTAGACAACAAACTGCCGTTTGTCAATGTCGCGCGCGCGCTCCGACACATTTCGGCGACCCGGGAAAGGACTAATTAAAACTTCCTTCCGACCGAATTGCTCTTCCTCGCGTGGCGACGGCGGCGAAAAGGTCGATCCGCTCCGGTATTATTGTGGCCAGGTTCGCGCGCGAGAGTCATTACCTAGCCGAAAGCTCCGCTAAACAATTGATATAGGAGCTGAACGAACGAAGAGAGGATTAATATAAAGTTTCGCTGTCGCATCTTTGTTGCGGCGGCTTTTATCGTGCACGGAAAAAAATGGTTGGTAACAGTAACAAACCGCTTGGCAAAATACGTACCAACTATTTTTTTGGTTGACCTAACCAATAACTTGATAAATGTTACCAAAAAAGCAGATAACTTACCAATTATTTTATTATACTTACCAAGTACTTGGTACGGTTAACCAAAAAATAGTTGGTGCGTATTTTGCCAAGCGGTTTTTTACTGTTACCAACCATTTTTTTCCGTGTAGAATTGTCGAACGACGACGCTTGTAACAAAGCGCTGTTGGTGGTGTAGCTGATGTACATAGGTATTGTGTATACGCGTGTATACAATGTTGGTAAACAGCTTGAATTACATCGGATCAAATTGGATTATATTTGCATGTAACAAAGACACGGAGTCTGTTTATTACGTTACACGTCTGGCTGGTTTGCGCCAGTTTCCACTTGCAGGATTACATTATATTATGCGCGCAAATAGTAGTATTCATTGGCTCGTCGTGTTTTACAATGCACTGATTTCCCAGCAAGACTGCACCGAAGAAAGCTCTGCTGCATAATAGGATCATCCCCGCAAGCTTCTCTCGTTCTACTTTTATCCCGACCTGCACCCACACACGCATACACGAGTATGTACACACACACGTGGCACAAAAAAACAGAAAAAAAAGAAGAAGAAGCAGCAGCGGGAGAAGGCGATGATTGACCGCACGGCGTGATTCGCAATTCCCGCGTCAGCAAAGTTCGCGCGAGCAAACGCTCAAAGAGTCGTCGTCGCTGATGGGACCAGGTATTTGCCGCGCAAACATCGCGTTTGTCAGCCGGCTTCCACCTCCCATTCATCCGTCTCTCTCTCTCTCTCTCTCTCTCTCTCTCTCTCTCTCTCTCTCTCCCCCTTTCTCTTTTCCGGAGCGAGAATCGAATACCGTACCGTTTGGCACCTCTGAGCTGAATTCGAAATCCGCCGCGTTCGGGATGCCGCTCGCAGTGTGCTGTATATATATACCTCTTACACCCTGGCATTTGGCACCCCTATCTGTCTTTATCGCGCGGTTGGTCCGCTGGATCGATAATCTATCAGTTCTACATAGCTATGACACTGTCTTTCGATTTGGGAGCTTGCAGCTTGCGCGACGGTGCAGAGAGTTATGCCGATTAAGTGCAAGTTATATATAGAGCTAAGATGGTGTGGATGCTTTGATAGGCTTATCGTGGCATTGATTCAAACTGTTTATTGAGCGAATTTCATTTAGTTTGAAATATAATTTCCTTTCAAAAAAGCTCTATTCAAGAAACAACACTTTCCTTACATAAAATTTCGAGCAAAGCCTTTTACAATCTTCCTCTGCAAGCACAGCGTCGCAGAGCTTCTATACTTTTTGGCAGACGCTCACCAGATCATCGTTTCGCCACTGGCCTCGGGCGATCTGACGGCAAACGTCTTTTTGACGGCCGAAAGATGAATTTTTACGAGGCAGAAAATTCTTACACCGCAACGACCGTGATCATCCTTTCGAAACGAGGCGAATATAAAAACTTTGATTTTCACGCACTTCTGGAATACCTTATCCGTATATCTATATACATCTGCGATTGCTGAGCTCGAATAATAAAATCTCGCGCTTTTGCGAGAGAGATACGATCTTCGCTGTAGTCGTTAATGGTTATATTCTCGGAAAAAGATCGAGGACGATAGGACTAACCCGTAGTTGGGTATCGATTGCGACGATGCGTTTATATCTTGCCAAGGACTATGCCTTTAATTTTTGAGTCTGCACCTGGGCCGCTCATGCTAAATGTACATAATTTTTTTTTCATATTTTTCTTTTTGCTCTTTTATTCCACTCTCGATCGCAGAAGACAGCGCAAACACGCGACGTTTGAGCGAAGAATCCCTCGCAAGAGACGCTACAGAGCCATTATTTGCAGGCTACGCAATTTCGAATTACAAAGCGCGCGCGCTCGCGCTTTCCGAGAAAAAAGCCATTCGGCAGCAATATAATGTCGCTTCCATATTTTATTTCCGCGCCATTCGGACGACGACGACGACTTGGAGGCACGCACACACTCACTCAAGACGCAACTTTACCAAAGTGCAAGAGGCATATCGATCGGCCGGCGGCGCACGGCTATACTTTTACAGCCCCGTAAAATACACTTTCATTTAAAGCCTCTCTCGCGCACCTATAACGTCCCGCACGCGTATCTACAGATATACACGACCTGTATATTTTTCCTCGTCGTCCGCTCGCAAGAGAGAGAGAGAGAGAGAGAAACGAATCCCGCCTCTCTCGCGAGATGTTCAATTTCATTTTAAAAACGGCAGTCCCTCTCTCTCCCTCTCTCACTTTCTGTCCCGCAAGAGAAAGAGGAAAAATCGCTCCCAAGAGCAGCGCTAGTAGTACAGTATAGAAGACGAGGCGGCAAGAAAGAGGGCGAGAGGTAGAAAAAAGAAGAGAATAAGGAATAAGTGCGCTGTACAGGCCAACGAAACGTAATTGACGCTCTCGCGCGCTTTTTCATCGAACGAAAGCCGAGCGTCGCCTTCGCTAATTTCTCGGAAAGGAGTCGCGATTGCTATAGCGCATCCTCCCCCGTCGCAGCTCGCTGCGCGGTGGAGAAGAAAAAGAAGAGAGAGGCCGCACGATGTGCGCGTAATGCGGCCAATTTGTGGTGCGAGAACCCCTCGCGGCAATCATTAAATGTCCCGCGAAGTATATATACTTCTCTCTCGCGCGCGCGAGCGCAAGCGTCGGAAGGCACGCGGAGATAAAATGCGAAAGTGAGAGAGAGAGAGAGAGAGAGAGAGAAAAGTTCCTGGGCTGCTGCAGCTGGGGGCCGTTTATCGGGGAAATGAAAAAGTTTCCGCACTGGCCGTCGGCGACTTTTCTCTCTCTTGTGGTGTGTACATATACCGGGAGCGTCAAGTGGTCCTGTTAAAAAATAGAAATCCTCGAAACTCGGTAAACACCGGGAACGAGAGCATTGAGAGAAAAGCTCGCGGTTTACGGGGGGGGGGGGGCGTACAAAGGGCGATCGTGTATATTTGAGGGCGATGTTTTCTTTTTGTCCGCTGCGATGAATAAAGGAGGATGAAAAAGAAAAGAAGAAGAAATCATTCTCTGCCGAACTCGACGTCATCTTCCATCGCTCGGCGTGTAATCCCTCGTGCTAGGGTACGTATGTGTATAACGGTGCGTGTGTATACGGAAAACCGATAAAAGCCATGCTTTTGTACTCTTGGCTCTCAGCGGCAAATGCAAAAATAACTCCGCTGTGGTACGAGTGAGAGGGCTGGCAACAACGGATGACTGGACTCGCTACACACACACACTTTTTCGATTGCGCTTTTCCGAATTCGGGAATCGAGAAAACTGTAGTTTTAGCCGCCGAGCGCTTGTATTTTCACGGATGGCTGTCGGTGTTTCAGGAGTCGCGCTGCCTGTTCATAATTTTCAGGAAAAATACAGTCTTCGCTATGCATTTCGAAATTTTGTTCGAGTGTCGTTTTGAAAATTACAGTATAGTGACCATATTCTACGACAAACACGAATACCGGACCACGTAAAAACACTCCAAAGCCCTTCTTGTTCATTCCGCACTTAAAAACACACCTCACGCTCGCACTTACACGTTCTCAAAAATTTCCTCCTCCCGCGCTGTCTTTTCAGCAAAGCCGGCAGCGCGCGAGGGAAGGAGACGTCAGAGAGGATGTATATAAGGTATACGTATACATATATAAACGCGTATAGTAGGGTCGGCACAGCTCTGCTGCAGTAAGGAAAAAAAATGAAGAGACGACGGGTACTTAACGTGCGTCAGTCAGAGAGGAATATCCCGGGAGTCAGTCGCGTCATATATATAGCTATCTCTCTCTCTCTCTCTCTCTCGCTCTCTCTCTTTCGTGCCGCAAACTCTCCCTTCGTCTTCCGCAGCAGGCTCTCTCTGCGGAAAGAAAAAGAGAGTATATATAAGTAAAGGCCGAGCAATTTAAGGGGGATAGATCCGGCGCGCGCGCATGCGGGCGAACGGATCAGCCTCGTAATTCGGAAAGGATATTCCGGAGCTCGTCCTTTACGTATATGTATACGTACTATGCTTCGTTCCTTCTCTCTTTCTGCCCGACGTTTCTTTTTCTCTCGAGCTTTTTCTTTCCTAGAGAAACGAGAGAGAGAGAGAGAGAGAGAGAGAGAGAGAGAGAGAGAAAGCTATAGTGTATGTACGGGCGTTTTACTCGACGTCGGGCTGGTCTATCTTATTCCGCTGCTACTTCTGGTTTTATGTATGTAAGATTGGATATGTGTATGTCGGGATGTATAGGATGTTCTTTGGTGCGGAGTTTGAAAGGAGGCTCTTTTAGGGATGGAAACTGCACGCGACTGAATTAGAAACGTGGCGAGATGCACGGGACGATCAGGTTCTAGACAATTATTCATTTCAAATAAGGAAACTCTCGAGTAACTAATATATTTGTAAGCAGAGCCTCGAGGTCGTCGGGACTATTATTGGCGTTACACGTGCTGTCGGTGTAAGGCAGCGACAACTAGAACCATGAGAACGTCGAAGCTCAGCTTGAATACAATCAGAGTTGGCGAGTAGATCTAGACGCATCGCTTCTACTTTTACGCGAGTTAACTAGACTATTCGGTTACTGATTACGAATATAAACTCGATAAGACTCATTCAGTCATTCCAAATAGCGGAACAAAAAAACTCTGTGCAAATCGAATTACACGGCAATTGCGGTTGACTCTAATCACTCCTCGAGTCCATCATAGTCTCGAGCTTAAATATTCCGCAAAGCGGCCGACATTTGCATAATCAGATCGACAAACATAGTCATTATTATTAGAAGCTCGTTAACAATCATCCGGACTCGCGCGCCCACGTGGGTGTCTAGTGCACATAACGATACATCGAATGAGAAAAAACCTGTTTGCGATCTAGCATACACCGAACCAATTTACGCAGCTGACAAGTCTATAAAACAGCCGTCGATTCGAGTCTGGATTTCTGAAAGGGAACATCAGTAGCTCGTGAACAGCGGCCGATGAAACTAAAACATTACGCGCGGGAAAAAGACTAAATACGCGGTGAGCAGTATACGTGCATTTTTGTTATTTTTCCATCGTCACGAGAGCTCAATTTGAATTTCGGCAGAAAAGCGCTGCTCCCAAAAAAAACTTGTTCCGATTTGCCATTCAATCATCGCGGAGTTTATATATACATATATATATTTTTTTCCATATTTCTCGCCTCTTTGTTATTGCGCGCAAACGTCAATTCGACTGCTCCATCGACGATTCAGCTCTCGCGAAAACATTCGCATCAATCGTACAGCATTTCAATATAACCGTCTGCGCATTATTTACGAAAACAAAGTGTCATCCTCGCCCATCATTGCGAGTATACACATCGGCAAATCCCAGAGCCGACGACCTGATGGATCGCTGGCGCGGCAAAGTGGTCCTGGTAACGGGCGCAGCCTCGGGAATTGGAGCGGCGATTTCGCGCCGATTGCTCGATGCGGGCCTTGTCGTAGTCGGCTTGGATCTTCAGATCGAGCCGATGCTGGAATTGCAGAGTCAAGACCCAGGCTTTCACGCGATTCGATGCGACGTCTCGCGCGAGGAGGAGCTCGTGAGAGCTTTTAAGAAGGTCGACGGCGAGATCGGACAGCTGCAGGTGATGGTTAACAATGCTGGGATCACTAATTATACGCCTATTATTGGTGAGTTTTCTGTTTTGGTTGTAAGACTGGATACATTTTTTTCAAAAGTACTATTTAAAGAAGACTTTTTATCGCAAGTTTTTTAGTTTTGATAAAAAAATCCTGCTGCATAATTATTTCACAAACAGAACGCAAAAATTCTATCGACTAATACGCGATTCACTTAAAAAACCGGTAATGCAGATACAAATGCGTCTCGCATCAGAAAAAACCCACGATCAACAACCTCAAAAGATTCCAAAGCAACAACAACAAGCGCACTTCCATCCCTATAAGAATAATCCTCAGCATCCATCCACACCCCTGATTTTTCACAGCTCGACGCACCCGCGCGCATCCCTATATATATATACGTAAAATCCAGCCCCGCACGCTCGGGGAGCTCAAAATTTCGCGGGCAACATTTCCAAGTCAAACTAGCACACTGTGTATAGCTCTCTCGCGCGACGCATCCGACATAGACTGGTGCGCCTCGTAAAAGGCTGGTAATTTACCGGAAGAACGCGAAGCTTATGCAGCGACGTTATGGGCGAGGCAGAAATGAGGCGGGCGAACTGTGTGTGTATAGTATATATAGAAGGGGGAAAGCCCTTTTCTTCATTCCTCCCGAAAGAGGAGGTTTTCGGCGTGCGCGGCCGCCTCGGGGGGATATATATATAATATACACGCGAATTTCGCCACTTGTTTCCACTTGCCTGCAGCCATAGCCGCGCTCGCGTAATGTAATCGTTGAGTCAGTTACTTACCACGATGCTAATTAAGATGCTTTTTTGTTCGCTCCTGCAGCCGGCGGCTTTTTAGATCTCGCTTTAGAGCGAGCTCGCGTATATGCGGGTGTTTTATTGCGATTGTGCTTTGTGTTTGCATAATTCAGAAGATTAACACGCATTAAAAACAACAAAGTTGTAATCTCTAAATATTCGGTAAAAAGTTTGATTTAAATAAGAGATCCTTTTTATTCTCATGTGCGAAAGAGAGCGACAGAGAGACTTTCGAGAGGATGATCAATATTAATGTTCTCGCAATGGCTAGTTGCATTTCAAAGGCGGTTCAGTCGATGAGAGCAAACAAAGTGGAAGGCCATATCTTCAACACCAATAGGTTTGCATCCCGCCACGTGAAAAATTAGCGGATGAAATCAAAGCTGATGCCGAATTTTCGTTCTCATATAGCGTCTTGAGCCACGAGATACCCATGGGACCGATCGATGGAGTCGACGGCTGGAACCTGTACCCCAGCAGCAAGCACGCGACTCTCGCGATGACGCACACGGTTCGCCGCGAAATCAGCCGAGCAGGCCTGCCCATAAGGATTACGGTGAGTTATGCGGCTGAACTTTTGACGGACTGGTATTATGCGAGCAACTTTTCGAGGGTTCGTATGGATTCTATATATCCCGCGGAAAAATACTATCGGCTACTATGTCGGCAGAATAATGTTTGAAATGTTGGTAATGAATGGTAAACACTACGTGGATTGAGATGTTGATTGGATTTCAAGCGATATCTTCGTATCGGTATCTTAAAATCGGTCAAAGTTTTTCCGCATCAAAGTAAAAAAAAAAAAAATATATATATATATATATATAATGTTTCACGACAGAGATTCGTATTTGATGATTATCGCTAATCTTGTTTATAGTGCGCTATTTTATCTTTTCTAAGAAGTCGTCAGTAAATTTTGGATATCCGTGTATCGATGTGCAAAGGAAATTAAAAAATCGGCCCGATTCGTTTAATTAAATTTTATTTGTGTCCCGTAGGCACCTGTCGGCCATTTGTCAATTGATTCGATTTTTTAAGCAGTTTGACCGAGATTTGTAAGAAGTTCTCTCTTCAAAATCATCATCACGTATTTTTTTGCGGGAAATCCAGCACTGATTAACAGATACTAAATGACCGTTTCAAGTATTGCCGATTTCGATTTGAAAAATGTAATCTCCTTAAACGAATGACGAGTAATAAAGTAAGGGAGCTTTTGAAAAAATGCCATTTTTCAGAGTATCAGCCCGGGTCTTGTAAAAACTCAGATAACGAGTCACACCCAAGAGCTGAAGGATTTATTTGACAAAGAAGCAGCTCTCGATCCGACTGACATCGCAGACGCACTTATCTACGCCTTGGGCACTCGACCAGAAGTTCAGGTACAAGTTCAATTGTTAATTTGTACACAATGTAAAGGTTGAATCTGCTGTAACTCATTCATCTCGTTTCCAAATTTCAGATCACAGAAATTACCGTCCAAAGAACGGGAGAGCTGTAAATATGATTTTCTCATATTCACATAGTCGTAAAGAAAAGTATTCATCAGTACAGTTATTGTTATTTATCACGAGGTAAATTGTAAAAACAAAAACAAGGTCCTCTCCGAATTTAGACTATACAAATAGACCGTTCCAGAAATTTTACCTTCGAAAAATTTACATCGATGATAAAAGCGCAAATGTTTTTGTACATTTCATTATCAAGCGCCGCTAGTTTCGCGCGCTTTTTTATTTGAGATCCCTTCCATATGTTCGCTTCCTTCTTTAAAAGATTATTGGTTGTTTTGTGCATAAAGTAGACTACAAACGGGCGAGCAAAGCTCTTCAAATTTATTCGAATTTCGATTGTTCTTTGCAGATAGTGATAAGGTCAATTGAGTTCGTTCGGTTATCAGTATAGAGGGAAAGCTGGAATGAATATTGCATAAGGAATGAATAGTATAAAATAGATATATTAGAATATGTAAATTGAATATATCAATGTAAAAATAAACAACAAATAATTCATGTGTATGTAAATACATAATTATGAACAGCTGAAGAGAACAATAATTAAAAGGTGTCTATATTTAAAGATATAGTAACGAGTCAAACATAAGATAAGAATATATTCTTTGGATTTCTTGCTTCATCGGACAGACCACATTTTGGATATTGACCAGTTAAAACTTCGCTTCCTTGCTCAATCGCACGAATTTCTTAAGATCTTCCGGCTCCAAATATTTTATTACCCTTTCAAAAATTGGAACTGGCACTTTCAGATCACTGAACAACAGCGTAAGATATTCGATTGCTTCCTTATTGATCAAGACATCGTTAAACTTCTTCGACACTTTCTCATAATAGTAAAACTTCCTAATCACTTGGTTATTCTTAAACGCTTCAACGAAGTCATCGTTCTACACCAGATCTTACAGGTTAAGCATAATAGTATCAAAATAGCTGACATTCGCGAAGATCTTCACCTCCTTCATGTCGGCCATCTCGCGTTGGCACTTTTCGTAGATCGGCAGACATTTTTCGTTATTATCGATTCCACGCATGACCGTCATCGTGGCTCTGGATTCGCCAATAGCATCCAGATACGCAAGATGACGCAGCAGATTCTGGATCACCACGCCATTCCTCATCAAAACTGCGTGATCCAATGAAGTATTGTTGATGATTGATCTGATGAAAGGATCAGCCCCGTTGTTAGTTTTCAAATGAGAGCCAAAATAAAATAGTGAACAAAAGTAATCGAAATCAATAAAATTTGATTTTGCTCTCACTTAAAAAGTATCATACCTAGAGGGTTGAAATTTTGCAACATAATTTGTGTTGGCATGTCGTAACAATATATTAAGTTGAATTCATTCTAGCTGATATGAATTCGACTTTCATGGATAGACCTAACTGCATTTTTTGACGCCGAAGCCATAGGGTTCCGGGTGAAAAGCCGAATCAAGACTGTCAAGTAAAAACTGATATGGCAGTCTGTTTCTAAATAATTGAACAAGTCTTAACGCAAAAGAACAGACATCCACTTTTAAAATCATTGATTTACCATGATTATGAGAGATTTGGTAGTTGAGAGTAACTGGTTCGCATACAGATGAGATTGAAATACCTGTGCAAACCTCATCATTGGTGACTTTGAGCATCAATGACACTTTTCACTGACAGCGACATGCAAAATCGACCAACCGTATACACTCCTAAATTGAACATTGGCACCATGTTCCAGGAACAGCTCAATAATGGGCTCGTTACCAGTACTGACAGCCCGATGTAAGGCTGGTCCCTTAAAGCCATTGGATTTATCTATACTCCAGCGCCGGCATTTAACAGACTACGTATTATGTGGTGGTGACGCTCTACCGTCTACGGCTCATTGTAGCCGTAATCGTGAGCGTGCTTGTTGAGGATATGCTCAATAACTGTCTAGCTAATTTGCGGTATCCCGGCTGATTAGCATTTTCAAGTTTAATCAATATAATATCCCGGATCATTAGCATTTTCAAGTTTAATCAGTATAAGTATTTTTTAACCATTTTGAAAAATTAAGATAAACCTAGTCTCTTATCCATACCATTGATGACATTCAGCGGGCTGTTGGTAGGTGCGTAATAGATACTGGCACCCACGGCTTTGAGCAGTCTGAGGATTTGCCTTTCACCTTTTTAAAGTAGAAATAATTCATTAGATTTTTTTTTCAAATTTTAAACTGAGACCAAAATTAGAATGCGATACTAGTGTCCGCTTTTGAGAAAAAAAAACAAATGCATGCATAACAAAAATTCTCACCGCTAAGATCCTGAGCGTTGACCGTTGCGCCGCGTTCTATCAGCAGATCAACAATGTCTTTACAATTAGCACAGCTGACAGCTAGATGCAAAGCCGTTTGACTTTGCGACTCTGTAACGCTGTTCACTTCGGCCCCTGTATCGAGCAGTATCTCCTGCAGAATAATGTGCAGCATATACTGCAGAAGAATGTGGAAGGTGGAATTCCTGCGTTTTTTCGTACAACAGGGTGTATTATCCTGATTATCCAGGTCCTGTAGTCCTGTGAAAAAACGATTGCGAAGCATTCCGATTAGAAAACTTTTAATATGGTCGTTCGTGTCAATGGCAGGCGATTCCGGAAGTTTTCGCTTCAGTTTACAATCCCATTTTTTAGAGGACGTTTTGCGCGTCTTTTCCATTTCCATAGCGCAATGCAATGCTGTACGGCCCATCGAGTCTTCAATGTTGGGAGGATAGCGCCGCTGTAAGAGGAACCTCACCACGTCGTACTTGCGTCACAGCCACGTGGAGGGCTGTTAGATTGCCAAGCGTTCTGCACTCTTTAGAGAAACCTGTGAGATCAGACTAAAAATTTGCTTGTATATAACCGCTGATGTCCACGGAATTAACGTTCGAATGTGATTTTGTTCACTAATTTATAAATAAAGTTCAGCGTTATACGAGAAATGCGGCATTGAACTTGTCTAATAATTCATGTTTTATACGAAAATTTTAATTAGTCTTGTGACGCGTACCTTTGTCCAAGAAGTATTCGACCATTCGCTGGGTGGAATGTCCGGCGGCGAAATGCAGTAAGGAATAGCTGTTATTGACGCGAGCTTCAATCATCAGTTTAGGAGACGCTTGAAATTCTGTGTCAAAAAAATCCGTGTTCCCCTCAATGATGGCATCTTTAATCAACTCGGCCAATATTTTTACTTTCTTGCTTGCCATTCTAGACTTAACTTTTATACAAATATATTTTTCAAAAATTAATTTGGGCTCGTGGAGAAACCAATATGTTTTACACAAATCGCCTTAAACTTTTGAAGTTCGTCTGTTTTTGTCTAAGGTTTTCATGAACTTAACTAACCCAATAATCCAATAAAAACGTAAAATACTCACATTTTAAGTAATATAAGTCGCGAGTTGCGCTGCTCTTTTCGTTTGAAAATTTGACGATATATAGGTGTATACACATATACAGTCGAGTAGAGCGGCCGACACGGCAGAGCTAAAGGAAGAAAAAGCTATTACAGAAACGAAATTCAAACCGACCATTTTTCCATATCTTTTTATCAAACATCAAACACTGCCAAATCGACGAAGCCTCCTCCATCGATGACAGAAGCTTGGCCAGGGCTACGCCGTTACAGAGTTAACGAATAAGTCTCATAAATCACGTTAACTCACGCGTGCGCGCGCTTTGTGAGCGATATCCTGCTGAGAGAAAAATAAAGACAGCTATATGCTGCGCCGTGACACCGCGCGCCGATAGTCCCCGTGCATGTATAATATAAACTTTTACGCTGCGCGGAAGAGAGAAAGGACGCGGTCGCGGAGCATAACTCATCTCTTTTCAAAAGCAGCGCGCGTGTGCGCAGGGCCGATGTATAAATTTTGCACGCTTTAATAGAAACGCGCCGAATTCGCGCGCTCGAATAAAATCGAAATATTCATAATCGCACCGGAGCGAACAGGGCGTATTTTAAAACCGGAATGGGGGTGGATGTGTGCTACGGACTTTTGAATGTTATGAGGGCTATATGAACGAGCGATTAATTTTTTTTTCTTTTGCGAGGTATATCGGGCTTTGTTTTGTTGAATGTGCGCGGATAACGAATTATATGCATCGTATAAATAGCTTTGTTAATCAAGGGTTAATGCGCGTACTTTCATTACTCGCGAGCTGTTTGTTTTAATTGTGTTGGATATTCACGTTAATTCATACGCGTGAGCATATACATAAATCGCTAATTCTATATTTCAATTTCATGATCTAATGAATTTCACACGACACAGAGAACGTCGAATATGGCAAGATATTATATAATAATGTGAAACGATGATTCATCCTGCACATAAAAGCTATTCGTATTTATTCTTTGATCCGTGCATTATAAAATAAAAAATACACATCGTCAACCTTTCGAGTTTTTAATTCCTGATAAATAACATTCCCATAATTAATTGAATCCCCGTATAGCACCTCTCGACAACATATTCAACGTCAATCCCACTAACATTTCGCACTAAAAGCATCCTGTAAATCACACGTGCCGAATAAATAACTTAAAAATAAAGCAACATCACCAAGTATCGCATGCAAAACCAGAGCACGCGCGACGGTATTCCCGCAAACGTATAGCTCCCGCACCTCCGCAGCATCCATTCAGCTCTAAAACGCGTGGACCCTGCATTACGTTGGAGAACGACACTTTTCCCCCGATCCATCCTTGCCCATGCGCAGAAGGGTCAAAAAAAAAAAAAAAACAGAAAAGCACTCAGTCTTTTCCGGAACCGTCGACGACGAAGAAGAAGCAAAGGAAGACGAACTACGTGTATAAAATCGAAGAGACTACAGGTATGCACGTATACCGTAGAATGGACTGGACGCAGATACTACACACACACCCACATATAGACAGAGGAAGAGAGGAAATTCGCGCGGCGATCGCAAACGAGCGGCTATACGTGCGCGCGGGAGTCGGCGGCAAAGGCGAGGCACGTTTTCGCGTAACGACCGTCGTTCCCGTAACCACCTCACGGGCCATAACACCGTGAGAGGGAGAAAGAGGGAGAGGGAGCTCGCGTTACTTTTGTTCTCGCTCTGATGCTATATACATCGAACGAAGGGAAACACGATGCTTACATTGCTGCTGCTGCAAGCTCTCGACCCTCTTTTGTAGTGCAGCAGTGGAGACCGGATACGGACTCGAAACTTGCCGATCGAGAGCTGCTACAAATTCGCACGATTGCGATTTAACCTGTATATGCCCTGTGTGTGTGTGTGTTGGGGAGGGAATTCAATTTGAACGATCTTTTCGGGTGTAAAGAGAGCCGCTCGAGGAGGGGGTGTGTGCGTATGTGCGAGAGCTTGCGGCATGTAGCAATAGGAGCTTTGAATATGCGGATTATAATTAGAGCTGTGTGTTGCGCGCTGGCGGCTCTGTAATTTGAAGCGGGTTATTGGCGCGCGCTAGAGCGCACTAGCTGCTCTCTCGAAGATATTCGTTCGAATGCGTGAGGGGAAATTTGATATTCTACGCGCGGGAATATACAGCGCGAGGAGCCGGTAATTTCGCGAGCTAGTCGGAAGTGTTTGTTTCCCGATGATGCTGCGCGCGTGTACTCCGCTAATTTTCTAACTTTTGACTTTTCTCTCGGGTATAAATCGAGCTTTCTCGGGGGAGGAGTGAACGATCGAGGTTGTTTGCCTTCTGGATACTTCATCGTTGCATGGTATAGTGAACGATTGTGATGAGATTGAAGTCAATCATAAGGTGATTGTTTCTCGTGTATAGTTACGCGTCGCATTATGCATATTACTCCCGTGTCTCCGTACGCAAGAGAGAGAGAGAGAGAGAGAGAGAGAGAGAGAGAGAGAGAGAGAGTGAGAGAGAGAGAGAGAGAGGGGGAGGGGGAGAGGGATAGAGAGAGAGAGAGGGAGAGGTGTATTGTATCCAATTTCCATAATAAACACCAATTTTAGCTGCGAGACTATACCGCGCGTGTACAAACCCACTATGCAGAACGCGCTATCTTCGGCTTCGAGAAGATCAAAGGGTAATTGTTGCAATAAAAAATCAAATCTCCAAAAAAAATAATCACCTCAAAATCCACCATTAACAGCAAATAATCCACCAAACGACTCTTCCTCTAAAAAATTCAGCGCATCGTATACCCGTTATCGTATCTCTCGCAGATGTATAACATGATTTCGCGCCGAATCTTGGTACACACAGCCCGAGGACGCGCGTTTTCCTTCCAACTGCGAAAGCGGATTACACGGATCGCACCCTCGCCCTGTACTGCAGAGCAGAGCAGAGCAAAGCAGCCATTAGGAGCCAGCAAAGAGGGAATATCTTATTATTAATTTCTCCCGGATGTAATCGCTTTACGTGCGCGGATGGCGCGCGCATCCGCTCGGCTGCGCTATTAAAGATGCGCGTTATATACGACGGAACGGCCCTGGGAACGCGTATATAGTCTTGCTCGCCGAGGTAAGGTGCTTTTTTTTGCGGCTATTGGAACTGATCTGATGGGATATTATCGATCGATTTTTTAAATTCGTCGTCGTCGTCGTTGTTTTGACGGATAGGAAAATTAATTATAGAATACTATTTCAGAGAGTATATGCATACAATGTACTAAGCTTGATGCAAGTTTTCAATGTAATCTTCATTCGAGAGAGAACGGTGGTTCCTACCCTATCATCGACTGCATCAATTGAACGTCTTCTACAAAAGCCAGCAACGAACGAGCGCAGTTCTCGCTTTCAAAACTATCCTCTCCAAGAAGAAAATGCTCCCAGCATTACGGTGCGAACAATTCGGTCCTCTCTCCCTTGTAACCCACCAAAGGTACACCTTATACAGACACACACACACACACATACCTATTCCTTTTCATTCTCACCATCAGCTGCACTGCGAAACGCTGCAGTTTAAGGCCGCGCCGGCGTTATCTCTCCTCTCTCACGCTTAATTCGCGAAGTTGCTGTCCGGAATAGTTTCAGCCGCGTGTGCATCATTCCCTTTCGTATAAAGAGAGCCGAGAGTGAGAGAGTTTTCGGGTATAAATTTCAGGCCGAGGTGCATATCTACCTGCGGCGAAAGGACTTTTGTGGTGTCACGAGAAGTAGTTTGTTTTTGAAGTGATAACTCCTTATGGGTAGCGGTGGTGAATCTACTGCGAAGCGAGCGTATAACACTAACGCTGATGCTCTCCCGTTTGATATCATCTCTCTCTCTCTCTCTCTCTCTCTCTCTCTCTCTCTCTCTCTCTCTTTCTGCGCTAGCAATTCTCTCTTGGCTCTTTTTACACTGAGCATCGTTGTCCGAATTTCTTTCTATTTCTTGATGCTATCGAAGTTTGTGCAAACTTATATTCACGCATATTTTTATATAATTCTTAGGCCGTTATGCTGTTCGTTGTTATTTCATATATTATTGTTATAATGTTTGAGGTAATAAAGAGGAAATTCTATTCTTAATAATTTGGATTCATTCACGACTACTCTGTCATAATTTCTGCATCTCTGTCGCAGATGTGTGTCTCTCACACGCATGTGCCGCTAAGCGTGGATGCTTATACAAGTGTGCGTTTTCTCACGCACACTCGTTAGCACGTTTACTCATTCTGACGAGCTACTACTACTTTATACAGAAATGCACAGGGAATTTTCACACATGATATATTATTATTTCAACAATATCAATGTAATTATCTGCTTATTTCCACACAGAGAATTATACTAAAATATTCTTACAACTAAATATAATTATCTCATCTATTTTTTTAACAAATATACTATTCAATAAAATTTTTATAACTCTGAATAAGGTCTTCAAAAGGTTTGGACATCTGGGTATACATCAGTAGAATCTTGATTAATTCGTAAATGCTGTTAGTTCATTGCCCTTCAATTCACTTGCGCACACATATCGATGACACACTGTGCGCCGAGCGGCACCACTATGATCTACTTACTACTTGCATTTGCCCAATTAGTACTTCGATTACAGCGTCAACAAATTCGGAATATCTAATCATACAAAAGCACAACATCGAGCTTTGCAACGCATTTAATTACAAGTCCTTCCCAAGTAAAACCACATCCAACACCCTACCGAGCCATCAATGACCTATTCCCTATAACGAACCAAACGATCCCAGCGACTACATAGACCCACACACGATTACATCGAATTAGAGCGAGATTTCGCTCAAAGGCCTGCAGCCTCCACCTCTGCTCAAGCTCTATACACGCCATTGTCTCGCGAAAGAGGACAGAGCCGCGGCGCAAATCGGCCGAGAAAGGTGGAAAATGAGAGAGAGAGAGAGAGAGAGAGAGAGAGAGGGAGACACACAGAGCGCCCCGAGTCAGATATACCTGGCTGCAACGCGCGCTATTTATTTTTCATTCGGCTTGAAAAACTTTTTCATTCTCTCTCTCTCTCTCTCTCCCTCTCTCCCTCTCTCCCTCTCCTCGCGCTACTATAGCGACCCTCGGGGCAAAGGGAATATGGGCGCGTGTGTGCATAACTTTGTAAAAGAGGGGCTCGAGCGTAAAATGTTTGTACCGGTGACAAGCGTGTATGTACAAGCTCTAGATACTCTAGATACCTCTTTCTATCTCGCTCGCTCTCTGACCTGGCCTGATCCAGTTCGCGCGTCAGCCCGCGACGAGCTTCCAAAGGGCTTGGATTAAGTTGAGCTTTTTTTCATGGGTTTTGATTTGCTCTTCCTCTCTGTTGCTATGGTTCTGTTAGTCTGCAGCCTGATCAATTTAGTGTTTAATTTATTTTGTTGGCCAATTATTAAGTCAGTGCGTATAAGCCAGGGGTGTAAAATACGGTTCGTAGAGGAGATGAAGTTTACTCCTCAGTAAATAAAGTCGAGTTTATAGAGGCGAAGACGATTCCATGCAAAATAATCGAACGAACCTCTGTACAACACACGGAGTCTAGTCATCAAATAAAACGCTATCTCCTCACGCCGTCTTCGCATCAGCGACGAGTACACACGCATTCACTTCGTCTCGGGTAAACACGACGTCTCTGTTTCTCTCTCTTTCTCTCGTGCCTGTGTGCAGCGACGCGTCGAAAATGAAGTACCAGCCTTTGCATCTTCAAGAGAAAAAAGAGCTCGGGTGAGGCTGAAAGCTCGAGTGGGTATGCGCTCCCGATCGACAAAAATGCCGCCGCTTGAGGAGAGGAGCTGGTGCACGCCGAGGGCACTTCAGATCGAAACAATATCGACGATTGACTTAAGAATCATCGTGTCGCGGACGCAAGAGTTATACATACAGTGCACGTGTATGTTTGACTGGAAACAAAAGGGTGACCTTTGACGCGACAGTGAATTTTTTTATATTTTTACGACTGATGGATTTCGAGTAGTATTTTTTACGCGGGTGCAGTGCTCGAGGGAGAAGGGCTTTTTTATTGTTTTGGATTTTTCAGATGTAGCTTTGATCTTCCGGGAGTAATGTTTGTGTACGGCGCGCTTTTAGTCTGGTGGAGTGTTACACGATGACTCGCGCTGGGAGTGAAAGTTTGTTGCTACGTGATGTTTTGAATTTTATGAATTTTTCATTCAAATAATATAAAATATCAATTTTCATCACACTTCCATACACCCACACTAATAATCGTCCCAGCCAGGCGACAGTCGGAACGATTAATCACCTCTCCCTTTTCGCGCATAAAGCACATAGCGCATCGAAAGGACAAGCGGATTTTGCGGTCGTCGCTGTGAAAACTCGTCGCGCACGCACTGCAGGCGCCTACATATATGTATAGACCTACATGCAGGCGAGTGTGTCACATCGCTGCGTCCGATGCTGTAATTGAATGCGGCGCATCGGAGGCTCGTTCTCGCTCGTTCTCTCGTTGGATTGCGCGCACGAGAGAGCCAAAGGGAAAAGTCGATAAGCAGCCGTTCGTGTTATTCGCGCCCGTTCGAGCGGGATCGATCGCTTACAAATCCGGATTATCCGACGGCCGGACGATCGGAAGAGGACCTGCTGTTGCTATATAGCGCGAGGGAGTCGGGGGACAGATACTAGTGGAGTAGAGGGAGATGTTAAAAGCGAAATAGCGAGAAAAATGAAGAAGAACTATGTGAGGGTGGAAGGGTCTTTGGGGATGTGAAAAATGTGATGGGCATATGTAATAAATAAAGATTATGGATTTTTCTGTTTCTGTCGGAGACTTGAATTTTGAATGTAGCGCGCCGGTATTCTATCTGTGCCGATTTTGTCGACAGCAGTTAGAACATTTAAAATATAACCTACGGTACATTACTATAAATATTAAGTGAGATTGAAAACCGAATAAAATTAATTTCACGCTGATTGCGAGTGAAGGCTGAAGACCATATGTGCATATACTGACTGTACCTATATAGGCGGAGGCGGTAGCCAAATTTCAGCGCGCGTACGTATATAAAGCGGTTTCGATCGGCGCGAGGCTCGTGCACTTGAGCGCTTAATGACCTCTCGATATATGTATCCAACGTAACGGCTCGTGTGCTTGTTTTGCATTTGCGGTCCAAATTAACAGAAATTAGTGGCGATTTCCCAGCTGAGATAGAGAGAGAGAGAGGTATATAATTGCTTGTCCTGGTACACGATGTACACTTTGTCTTTGTATTTTTATTCAACTGCGCAGTGGTGTTTACGGAAGCTTCTGTACATACGACAGAGAATGTCTCTCTCAACACTTATATCGGAATCGTCATTTGGGGCATGTATGAGTGAGAATATATAAGAGATTCCAAACAATTCATCCGACAAAATCAACCTAAACTTAAGCAACTTTTCTTCGTAGAATTTCTCATATAGGCATACCTATACCTTTAGCTTCGATTCGCTCTCGCGGCTGCTCGTGTGATTGACGGAGCTTAATTGAAATACGCTCCATTCGATTAGAGGCTGCACGAACGATATACATAATCGCGTTCTGCAGCCTCGACCGGGAGAGAGAGAGCTAGAGAGGCGACCTTAAATGACCTCCCAGCGAAACTTTTGTTAAAGTTGCGTGAAGCTGGTGAGAGAGAGAGAGAGAGAGAGAGAGAGAGAGAGAGAGAGAGAGAAATATCGATTTTGAACTTAGATAGGATTAAAGCTAGCAGCATGCAACCAGTTGTCTCTATATACACTAGCGATTATTAGTATCTTACGAAGATTTGACGCACATGCCTCTGTAGTTATAGCACGACTGGCCCAAGCGCAGTAGGCCAAATAATTAAAGCAGTTTTGGCATAGGCGACTATATTATGTACTATAGGCTCGCCGATATGAATGTGGAAAACAAGAAAGCGCTTCTGCGTCACCTATGTTACTGACCAGAGACACACGAAGCGGTATGAGCAGGAGGAGGGCTTGTCCAAAAACGCTTTATTTTAAATATCGCGATCCATATTCGTACGCAAAAATTGAAATTAACATTATAGATAAAACTTACGGCAGCTTTCTAAAAAATGTTAGTCACATCGGTTTAACGAAATACACCTCTCTTGTTATCGTATTATCTTAATTTTCACTTTTTTGGGCTATAGCGCCCGACAAAAACGCACAGCTGAACGTATACTTTCCACACTCTAAAATCATTGTTTTATTAATAAAAATCGCGAGCGCTTTATTTCCGCCCTGCGTCTACTGCACACACAAAAACACACACAGCACAGCTCACAGCAGTTCTTGTCACTCACATCTCGCGCGCAAACGGTTTTTAGTTTCGAGTGCGCGTTCGCGTGTGTGCATCGTCTGAAAGTGGGTATTACGCGCGTCTCGAGAGAGGATTTCGTTTGGCGCACGTACGAGCAAAAAAAAAAAAAAACAGAGCGAATAAAAAATCGGATACATCTAGAGTAGACTCGGAGTAGCCTTGGATGCGAAGTGGATATAAACAATAGTTTGAAAAAATCAACGGATTGCCGGTTTAACCACATCCGCAGCGTGGTGAATGACGAGCGGCGCAGATTAGCGTGAAAAATGACCGTCGCAATTGGCTTCTGTATTCTTAATGCCTCTCACGCTAATTACCCATGGGGATTTTTCCTCTCGCGCCGCAGCTCATTGTTTTTCCTCGGCCCTTTGCCGCGATCCCGAGAGGAACCGATGTCCGCGTGACGGCGACTACAGTATATAGGTATATACATAATCTACTGGAGATGAAAAAGCCCCTCAAGTGTGCGTGGGAATTATGCGTAAGTACGCGAGGGGAAAAAATTGCAGAGAAGTAGAAGACGACTCTCGCGCGCTTGTATTTTCTTGGACCATTTAGACGACGGTTTGTTTGCGCTTTTATAATTTTCTCCCGGCTCGAGTGTCGCACGATAAGTACGCTGTGTGTGTGTGTGGAATGAATTTCCGTAGCTGCTTTTTTTTTGTTATAATTGAAATTTCATAAGGTACAGTCAAACAAAATTCAGAGCAACCACCTCTTCATTCCCCCAACGAAAAGTAAATGTTACGATTCCATTCACATCGCGCGTCGCGAAACGAGCCAAGGATTAAAGCTTCTTGATTCTTTTTTTCACCGTCGAGCACGACGTCGGAAATTACCGCTCGAAAATGATCGCAAAACAGCCGGAGACTCGACGAGCACTGTGTACAGCTCTAAAAAACAAAATATAAGCTCCCCTGAACTTCTTCCCGAAGAGTCGTCTTCGAAGCGTCTCGAAACAAAGTCTCCGTAACTCTTCGAAAGAGAGAACGTTCGCTACGTCATTTTGTTGTTTTTTTATTCCTTCAAATCCTTTTTCCTCTCCCTCCTCTTCGCGAGGAAAAAGGTCTTTTGAAATAATATTTAACCGGCGTCTCGCGCGCGACATGAATATGCAACGAGACTGCTCGCTCCGGAATTAAATGTAATCGTAATAATTAGGAGGCGTTCGAACGCATACAGCGGGAGCGTAATTTCTGAAGGAGGCTCGGGAGAGTCGTGGAAAGAGCAAAAGCTCTCGCTTAGACTTTGAAGAGGTTCTTTTCGCATTTTTCTTCGCTGTGTGTGTGTGTGTGTGTGTGTGTGTACTATATGAAGGCCGGCTGGCCGTCGATGAAAAAGGTACATCCCTCGGCTGACGTACGTCCGTATTTCATTGAGCCGCTTTTTGCGAGATTATACTCATACTCGAGTTTGCCGCCCTCGCTGATGCGCTCCTTTTTCACGGGGTCTTTAGACGCTGGCTGTGTGCTTTTTGTGAGGGAAAGAGAGAGAGTCGATAGGATATTTGTCTGTGTTTATAACTATTGATGGTACGTGAGGTATAGTTTTTTATAGAAATTGTATATAATTATTCGTTGCGAAGAACAAGACACCGAAGTGAATATAACAACAGCGACGCAGAGAACGATGAATCATATACGGTTATCCAAAAAGTGTATTATTAGCCATTTTCATCACGTTCCGAAAGATATATACATCATCAGTCTTCCGGACTTACTTTTGCGATGGCGGAGCGGCATTCGCTCTGATCCCTTTTCTCCACCCCTACCAAAAATCGTACACATCTAACTCCAAAGCAACAGTTATACCTTCTCAGAATCGGATCAATCTGGACAACGTTTATTTTTCCACGAATTTAGAAAGCTTGCGTTAATACTTTTCTCTCTAACCTTACGTACTCCTACACTTCCTCCAGCGTCAGCATCCTTTCCCTCTCGCGTCGCGCATTTTCTCTCTCTCTCTCTCTTTCTCTCTCTCTCTCTCTCTCATGCAGCAGCCGGAGGATGTCCCTCTTTCTCTGCATTATTGCGGCTTATCCGGTATTACGCCTGTGTGTCGCCGGTCGTCCTTGAGAGCAACAGCAGCAGTAGCGTCCGTGTATCGGACACGGAATTACCCTCGCGGATACGCTTCGGTGTATCCGGTGCAACTGTCCCGCTCTTCACTCTCTCTCTCTCTCCCTCTCTCTCTCTCTCTCTCTCTCTCTCTGTCTCTAACCCCCGGCGGTATGCAAAAGCGGCGTTATCTCCTTCCTTATATTCCCCACTTCCGGCAGTTTACACTCTCTCTTTCGCTGGATATTCTATTTTCAGGCGAGCCCGGGATTTTCGAGATGGATACGCGGTGTGTGGTGCGAGATTTTTTTTAACTCGACGATTCGATCCTGATAATTTGCGATGATGTCAAAATAACTTGGCAGCGAAGGAAAATACCCGCGCACGCGAGCCTATTATGAGAAAACTCGATTCGATAGCGTTCCCAACTATAACGCGAGAAAAAAGTGGGAAAAAAGCTCGCGCGGGGTAATCCACAAATTGTTACATCTCCATCTCCATGGAGAGTCCGATCTCTCTCTCCCGCTCAATCTCTCCAACTAACCGAAAAAAGCAGCAGCAGCAGCTCGCTAACTCAGCTCTATGCAATATCAGCTGCAAGCTTCGATCGGGGGGACAAATTTTTATTGCCCCAGGACAGAGAACGAGAGCGAGAGAGAGGAAGAGGCAAAAAAGCCAGCATGATAAATTCGCGTATCGAAAAATCATAATATCCGGGAGCAGCCGACGACGACGACGCCGATATAAACGAGTAGCCCAGGCTCTCCCTTTGCACACTCGCACATGTTAATAACCGTCGCGTGTCGAGGGCGATATATATACATATATATATATATACATATATATATATATATATATATATATATATATATATATAGAGAGAGAGAGAGAGAGAGAGAGAGAGAGATGATGCTACTGAGCGCACAGGTATCGGCGATCGATCACCGGGGCTATACGGACCCCCCGGGATGCTAATGGCACTTTCGACGCGCCTCGCGCAGCCGAGTTTGCCGCCGGAGGGACTACGTAGTTGCTTTTTATCGGGACGGGCTATACATATATAGATGCTCGTCGAGTAGAGCTCGAGGAAAAAGTTGGCCTTTCGTCGGGACTCGTCTTCGCTTCGGAAATCTGAGGGTCTGTGTGTCCGTGTGTGTGTGTGTGTGTTCGACGCTCGTTTTGCTTTGTTTGGGATGGCGACGCAGTGGCTAAGTTTTTTCGAGAGCATCGATGAGGGCTCGTTACACGGACTCGGAATTAGTTGTTCGATTCGGAAAAACTTGCGAGTTGCTTTTTTGTCGCGCGCTGCTCGCGGAGGCAAAGTAGGTGTTTGTTTGATTTGTTGCGATCGGAGTGCGAGGATAGGAAAAAACCCGATCAGTAGTAAGGGTATATGGCTCGGGCAGACGTTTTGCTCACTTGCACGAATAAAAATGAATTTATCAAGCCCTTATAAATTAATTGTATAAAGTTTTTTTTATTTATTCTTTCGAAAAAATCGTCTATCGAAAGCATCTCTACGTGGAATATCCTCCCAGAATTACACGGAATATGACTCCTCGCCATGTCCTTTCAGATAACGACGAATGGCGCCTGTTTAATGAACCCATCGACAGTGTATGAAGGATCGTCCTGAAAAACAGTATACATATATATACCTAGACTATACGAGAGCGCCAATGAATGAATGAATTTCGAGCGTGCCAGCCACAATAAGTATTGGAATGTCATAATGGAACGACGTCTCGCTTTGCACTCGCGCAGCGAGTTATATATATATATATATATATATATATATAACACGCTCGCCTCGAGTCGCGAGCCGAGAGAGCCAAGAAGAGAGAGAGAGGGAAATGTAATAGCTCCAGGGGACGGCTGCGCTCCTCTCGTTCTCTGTGTGCATATATATGGACGAGCGCAAGAGAGAGCTTAGGATTGAGAATGGGAATATCGTATATGGGGCTTTTGAGATTTTGTTTGTCGGGAAATTCGCCTGATTCGGGGATGATTTTCATAACGAGCCGAGTCTGTTATTATGACGTCGCGAGGGCTGATTTCAATGCCGGAGAATATAGTGTGTGTCGGATTGCGTAAGATTTTTGATAAGTGGCATACATACGAGCGCATTCGCATCGACGGACGCTTTTAATTTTCTCTTATCGGATCATTTCGCCGGATCGAATAAGAGTATTTTTTACGAGTCAAAAATCAGATACAAACGGCGAGAGCCGATAATGCTCGATTCGAAATCGAGGCTCGATATTCCTTGACAAAAAATAATTGTTACGAGATTACGCTTTTACAATCGAATCACATCTCAGATAAATAATACACGCTTACGCAAGCGACTATACCAGTTCTTTTCCCTGCCTCCGCGAAAGAGGAAACAATATATGCGTATTATTATCATACACGACGAACAATTCCGTGAAAAATTTCTCAACATATCTCACACCTCCTATCTCCATTTCTCCTCACCTCTTTCTCTCTCTCTCTCTACACCTTTTATTTTCCCCTGCATTTGTCTTATTGCATTCCCCCTTTTCTCTGCCATTTACCTTTTCCCTTCCTCTCCTCACGCTGCTGCTATGAAAATGGAGAGACAGCCATAGAGCAGAAAGCGAGAGGAAGAGAGAGAGAGAGAGAGAGGGACGGTAAACATTGAAGGGTGCTAAGGTAGGCTCAAGGAAAAGAAATCGTGCGGAAAATTCAGGAGAGAAAGAGAGGGAGAAGGCGTCGAAGTGTGTAGAGAAGCGTGCTCTGCCGCTGATGTACGCGTGACTCCATTCTCGGCTTGCATCTATCTTGCGCTCGCGCGCGAATTCTTTGAAAATCATCCTTTCACTTCCCCTATCCTGGCCGTCTTGATGTAGAACGATGAGGGATGACTTCTACTCCGTTACAACAGCGGCGAGCTGCTGCTGGTGGGAAAAATTGTTGCGGTCGATCCGTGAATATCAAGTGTGTATGCTCTTGCGAGCTTTAGAAGATGAAGTATTTTTTCGGTTTAAGGTATCGCGATGACCGTGAAGATGAAAATTGCAAATAAAACTCAAAAATCTGGAACAAACAAAGATAAGTGCAACGGTAGGATTTTATTTTTCTTAGATAAAGAAAGTGTTTTTGAAATCGCTCAAAAAATTATTTCTCATTTCGATCGAGCGCATCAAGAAGCCAGTATAGCATAATGGATTATCGGGTTTCCAAAAATTGAGGAAGCCGACGGTAGCGTTGAATAAGCCTTAATCAACACGCAGGAAATAAAACGTCAGCGCTATTTCATAACGTCTCTGCTTCCCCCGGAGCCAAGGCTTGCCAGTCGATTGGTTAACGACGCAATCTCGTTTAGCGGGAACGTGAACGGCTTTGGAAATATTTCGAGTCGCTTGTCTACTGCTGCTACTGCTGTAAGGCTTTTGCCCGCGATACCAATTTCGGAGCTGACAATTATCGTCAAATCGCAAGCAAGCGCGCGTCGTACGTCTTTCGATGCGATCGATCTCTTCTATTTACCAGAGCGTTATCGATAATACCTATGTGTGTATACTGTAAACATGTAAAATGCTTTCTTTCAACAGTTGCATTTCTCCTGTGTGGATTTGTACGTTAGATGGATGGTTTTATCAAGTTCATTGCCATTTTCAAAATAGATAATAAGTGCACGACTTTCTTTTGCAAATATGTATAGTTGTGCAATATTGCTTCATATGACTGTCTTCATACGAACTCGGACTTACTTTCTTTGACACGACTATATTATTGCCTCTATTAATAATCAACCTTCTAGCCGGCCGAATGGAATTAATAATGCGAACAAAAAAGGAACAAGGACGATTAGTCCAAAATAAAGTAGAGTTAAAAATTAGGATCGTCTTGAGAGATCTGCCCATGGCGGAGCGAATTGCGCTCTTGACACTTGACTTTAAAACCCGGTAAGCGGATCAGTCCACTAGTCTCTATCCTACTTCAAAATGTCTTTCGCGACGAGGAAGAGTAGTTGGATTTGCCCTCGAACTCTATCCTCTGCTTGTATTTATCGAGTTTGTTGGCTCTAAATTATTCCCGTCTCCATCGATTCCTCCTATCTTTCGCTATAAAGGTATTAAAAACACGCAAGTAAACCATCTCCGAAAAGGTCACGCGCACGTAACTTTATCGAACTGTTTTATATAATCAACGAAATTATAGTAGGCATACGCGTGCGCCACAAGTTCTTCGAAAAAGTTAAGGTAATTATAATTCAATGGAGAGAGAGAGAGAGAGAGAGAGAGAGAGAGAGAGAGAGAGAGAGAGAGAGAGAGAGAGAGAGAGAGAGAGAGAGCGTCTGTGACGTACAATTCAGCTGAGGCGCGGGCATTATGTATTCCATCAAAAGGATCATACAAAATTATCGGTTTAACTCGCAGCAGCCGTGGCATTCAGAAGCAGGGGCGCGCGCGCACGAACTTCAAAATTCAATTCACGGAAAACTTCAATTAAGCCACGGCGTCGAGACTTGTCTTACCGTCGCCTCTTCCGAAATTCCTCCAATTCACCTTTCCTGGCGCAGCCTGGCCTCCTCCTGCTCCTACTTTAGCCCTCATTGTTACACACAGCTCTTCCCTTTCCGCGCTGCAATAAAGTCGCGCGGGCTCGAGCAAACCGTATACACCCTTTTCAGAAGCCCGAGCCCGTAATAAGCTGCAGCCACCTTAAATAAAGAAGCAGGAGCTGCGGCGGCGGCCGAGGGAGAGGAAAAACACTTTGTGCCACTTTGTCGAGGTAAGAGAAGGAGAGGGGAGAACTTGCCGGTTATAGCGTAAACTCTGAAAAGAGAGAGAGAAAGAGAGAGTCGATTTGTGGACTGTCGCGTGGCAGCGGCGTGCGCGACAGAAGCTCATTGTACCGGGAGGTAGTGAGGGCCCGTTTTCAAGTGGCTGGAAAGAGCGAGAGAGTGAGATTTAATAATGTAGAGGGCCAGACGCCGGGTACACATTGGGATTGGTACACACGGCTTTTGGGCGTCTTCAATATCTGAGCAGCGCCGGGCACGTTAAGCTTCCGTCCTCGTCGCTGTGTTGAGCCTATTGTCTAGTGCGGGAGAGCGCGCACTGTTGCGTTGCTGCTCTCTCACTCTCGTCTTATATTATTGCGACGGATGGACGGACGGATGGAGCTGCGATTATGGAATAATGCGAGATTGCGATACCGCCCCGTGACTATGCATAGAGGTATGCACTGTGAGGATTGTTTTTGCACAGTTGAAGCGTACATTGAGATACTTTCTAAGCCTGAATAACAACGTCAAAACAATGATCGCATCGGATCAAGATAATGCTTGCTTGGATATTCGGTATTTAGAGCGGAGTTGATAAGCTTCAGGGATTGACCTAGATTCACCGCCCGAGTGATTTCCTGTTCTGATAAAATTTTATTATCCCCAATGCAATATTCTGTTGAAAAAAAACAACCTCAAAAGCTTGAAATTGACTACTTACGCTTGTAACCGACACACTTGCCTGGATCGATCACTTCGCGCCGAAGGTACATTATAAAACAAGGCGTCGATGCTTGGCTTCCACGGTGGGAAGCACGCGGGCGCGTGAATTTTCGCAGGAGGTGTCGCGTGAAATTAATTCCGTTCAAGAAGACACCCCTGCAGTTTAACATACCTATACATCGGCTTCAACGCTTGGCAGGTCGGAAAGTCAAGGAACCTATACACCACTGCAAACCTACTAGGAGTATGACGACAAGCGAGGGAGAGAGAGAGAGAGAGAGAAACCGTGGCATACAAAGAGGAGAGGAGGCGCGAGAGATGTCTGCTGCAAACAATTCCAATTAACTTGCTGAAATTGAAATAGGACTCGTCCGTCAGTCCGTCGCGAGTCAACGCCCCGGCTTAGCTGCTCCGATGCTCCGTGTATACACACACACACACATATATATATATATATATATCAGAAGTGCAAGGTTCTACTGCTCTGGCGCGATAATGACAAGGCCGATCCTTGGAGTGTACCTATAATACTGTCCCCTGTACAAGCCTTCTCTCCAGGGGGTGAGATCGTTTTTTTTTCAGGGAGCTGGAGTACGCGGAGTTCTTTTAATTATAGGGAGGGGGAGAATTTTCTCCAGTACTGTCGCTGGCTGCCAGGTGATTACGGTGATTTTTTATGGGATTTGAGATGGTCGAGGAAAATCGAGTAATTAGTTCAATGATTTTGGAAAAGATTGCATAGGAATCACTTGAATCATGACGTACCTTGTTATCGCGTGACACACTTCGAATTTTATCGGCCAGTACCTTCTACAATCTAATTGATATAGTATATCAGGCTGTTGTCGCGCTTATTAGCGTAATAATATTACTGGCGTTTCTCAATTGTGTATTTTGATTGAATTTCGCAAAAATGAAGTCTATTCTCGTTTGCTTATTTGTTTGTTATTTCATTGATCTTATTTTACTATTTTTTTCAATTATATACAGCGGTGCATCAATCGACCATATTTGTTAAATAAACATGAATATCGTCGAGTAGTTCAACCGCTAATATAACCTCTAACCCTGACTCTTTCGCCCAATATAAATTACGCTGAAACACTCGGTTTTTCTGTATCAAGCTACACAGTTCATCAAATTGTGATATCTTGAGCGTCTTCAGCAATGTACAAAAGTTTTTTGACTCCTTTGCTTTATTAACTAGTAGGCTATGCAGCTCTTGCTTTGGAAGTAGCTTCGTAATTTTGCTCATCATTCCCGTCAGTCCTCCGTACGAGAAGCTCGAAATATTATCGCCTTTGTAGGATGGCAGAGAATCCCAAAATCGAAAAAGACTTACTGACCATTTATCTACATCAAGTCCGAGTTCTGTTAAAATGAATACGTAGAATCGTACATGCGGTATGGCTATGAGCTCACGACACAAGAACCTCTTCTGATTTTTGACAAATACCACGGTATTGGCGATTTGTTTGTCGTACTTAGCGTGATTTCGTATGACTCTGCGAATTTCTTTTATGGGCAGCATCTGCAGAATGTCGTACAGGTCTTGATTGAGAGAACTTTTACCATCTTCTTGTGCGTCATTGCGTCGCGATATGCTTGATTCAATCCCGTACATAAAGACGCTCCCAAAGAGGATAGACAAGATAGTCATAGCGACTTTGGAACAGAGTGATATGCGGCACATGTTTTGTCGTTACTTTCGAAAACGCCTTCGTTTAAAAAAATTTTATGCGAAATATAAAGCTGTTAGTTAAGAAAAGCCCTAAAACTCACTTACTTTTATCCGATGTATTCAAATTTTACTCTGACTTATACTCGTTCAAAAAAAAAACAGAAATTTAATGAGATTCATCTTAATTTTTCTACGGAAAATTAGTTACAAATTATGAAATTACAATTCAATATTTTGAATGATTAGGTTAGGATTATTTATAGGATTAGATGAGAGAAAAAGTGATGCGAAGTATGAAACAGTTAAGTATTCAATTTCCAAAATTACAATAAATTGAATAAAACTGAGTATAAGAAATTTTTTTAACAAAAACAAATATTTATTTTTATTCTATTTCATGCATTAGTGTAATACGTAAAAATGTATTCCTTATATTTAACAACAAGTGTCTAACATGAACCTAATGTTATTACAAAGTTGAGTTGAGTATTCGCGCTGTCCTCGTATATCTGTAAAAATAGAAAAATAAACAAACATGAATTTTTGAAATATCGTTTTGTCATATAGAAAAATAATAGCTGTGTATTTATATTTAGAAATACTTTTGAACAATTAAAATGATAATTGTTCAAAATAACTAGCGACATTACACTGACTTATAAGGAATATAGTTAAAAAGTTATATATTCGAATCTTAGTTACTTACAGAACTAATTCAATGAGGTCGCTCTGGAAACTTGATTCCAATAATAGCACTGATGATTTCAGTAACTGCATCCCAGTCGACGCCTAAAGCTTCCAATTTGTTCAACATTAAGTTAAAACCATTGTGTTTTCCCAACGCATTAACGGCATTCTGAAGTTCCTTATCATGCAGCCGGTCGATAAATTCTCGAAATTTGATAGATGTCTCACGTTTTTCATCGTAAATTTTATACAATTCTTTAATTGGTAATAAAGCTCTTATATCTTGTATTAATCCGGGAACACCTCCTGTAATATCCTGGTAGTTGTTCAATAAGGGTAGTTCTACATCTAATCCAATAAGGTCGTGCAGTTCGTGGATCCACTTGTACACATCCAAACCAGTTTCATGCAAAAATTTCAAAAGTGCCCTTACGTCTGGAAGATCTTCAATTTCCACCAAGATTGTCTTGAACTCATCACCCATCATAAATTTAACAACCTTTTTAAAGTCTTCATCTCCAATTAAATAGTCAACGACGATATCGAGAATCTTATCTAATGGTACCTTAGCCCAAATTTGACGCAATACATCAATAGCTTCCTCATCTTTATAAAACACTGGACGAGAAGGAAACTTGAGTCCAAGAAGAGAAGAGAAAAATTCAAAAATGGTTTGCACATCAACACCCTTTGCCTCAGCACGCTTGATCAAGTTTTGAAGTTCAGCATTGTCCAGGAGCTTGTCAACGAGTCCTTGGAACTCGTCGGACGATAAACGCTTGATGAGGGCTGCAAAGTCCGACGAAGACTTGAGCTTGTCATCATAGAGTTTTTTAATTTGGTCAATGGGCAGCGTCGCCTTGATGTCTTGAATAAAACCCGGAAGTCCTCCAGTGATTCTGCCGCTGTTGTAGTGGGTTCTTGGCACGATGTGCTCGATTCCCAGGATATCGTTGATCTTGTTGATGAATTCGTATGCCTGTAGGCCAGATTCTTGCAGGAACTTGAGAAGTTGCTTGACTTCCTTCTGAGCCTCGATCTCAATGACGAGACCCTGGAATTCTTCGGAAAGAACGTAATCGAGAGCCTCACCGAATGCTTCATCATTGGCCAAGTAGTCGTAGAAAATCTCCTTGATCCTCTCTACTGGGACGAGGGCCAAAAAGTCGTTGAG
>QLSS01000070.1:714622-726497 GCA_024372645.1 Trichomalopsis sarcophagae
TCTACTGGGACGAGGGCCAAAAAGTCGTTGAGGTCATCCTTGAGGTTCTTTTTAAGGGAATATACCCTTTGCGATGGGAAGTGAAGTCCAAGTAAATTTGTCAAAAAATCGAAAACAGATTGTACGTTGACACCTTTGGTTTCTGCTCTTCTTATTAAGTTTTGCATTTTCGGACTAGTCATAATTTGATCGACTAGTTTTTGAAATTGCGGTGATGAAAGTTGTTTTATAAGAGCATAAAATTCTTTAGATGATGCCATCATTTCTTCGTAAAGTTCTTCTATTTCTTTGATCGGTAAAACAGCCTCTACATCCTTAAAGAATCCATTCAATCCACCTAAGCTTCGTTTCGCACTTGTATATCTTCTAGGTGTGATGTTATCTATTCCTAAGATGTTATTGATTTTATTCACAAATTCGTATGCGTCAAGTCCAGATTCTTGCAAATATTTAAGGATCGATAAAACTTCTGGCTGTGATTCAATTTCGACAATGAGTGATTTAAACTCGTTAGATAAAAGATAGTCAACTGCTTCAGCGAAATCCTCATCTTCGGTTAAGTATTTAAAGAAAATGTCTTTAATCTTCTCAACTGGAATAAGAGCTAGGAATTCGTTGAGATCATCCTTCAGACTTCTGGTGAGGAAAAACACTGGTCTTGAAGGAAACTTCAGTCCAAGAATGGAAGTGAAAAAGTCGAGAATTGCTTGCACATCAACACCTTTAGCTTCTGCCCTTTTCATCAAGTTTTGCAGTTCAGGATTAGCCATGATTTTGTTGATAAGTCCTTGGAACTCCTGAGATGAAAGCCGCTTTACAAGCTCTGCAAAGTCCGGTGACGTTTCAAGTTTTTCTTTGTACAATTTTTCGATCTTGTCAATGGGAAGAACTGCTTTTATATCCTTGATGAAACCTGGCAATCCCCCAGTGATGGTTCCGAAGGTAGCCTTCGGCGAGATTCTGTCGATTCCAAGAACATCGTTGATTTTGTTGATGAAATCGTAGGCGGCAAGTCCGGCATCTTCCAGATAATTGAGAAGTTCTCTGACTTCAGCCTCAGCTTCGATGTCTATAATCAGAGATTGAAACTCGTCTGATAGAAGGTAGTCGAGTGCAGCTCCGAAATCCTCGTCGTCGGACAAGTATTGATAAAAAATTTCTTGAATTTTGTTAACGGGGATGAGAGCCAAAAAATCTTGCAAGTCTGCAGAAAGTCCGGCACTAGCTAATGTTTTGTGCTGTTCATTGTGGATTGGCACTGCGCTGATTTCCAGGGTCCTGGCCACAAACAGGACCGCCAGAAAGGCGAACGAGAACTTCATTTTCTAAAACAAAATTTAAAAAAATCACAATAATTAACACACTTTACTGAATTACTTATATTCATTTTATTGGAGCAGTCGTCGGTATAATGAAGTGTTATCGATACTCACTGTGAGGCTATCGTGTAGCAACTACCTGATAGTCTATCGATCTGCGGTTTATATACTGAAATTCTGCAGGAGGACCTTAGATGCTAAACTTTGATACGTAGTTTGCCGTTCACTCGGCCGCTGGCCGATAAGATTAAACTGAGGTTTCAGATGTGTAATTTCCGTCAAGCTCGTCAAATCTCTTCTTTAATAATATAACATGCATTAAGCCTGCTGTAAAGCCTTTTTTTACATGCCCAATAATTTGACGACTTTATTTACTTTATAATTTGTTTAAATTGTTGCAAATTAATGAATAAATGTTTCGATTTTACAAACCTGGTATCAAAGTTTTATTTTAGCCAACAAAATATTTTAGGCAAATTGTGCATTTTCTTCATTCACATATTTCAATTATTAGATAAAAATTATAGAAACGTCTACAATTTTCTAAAAATATATATTTAGCATTCGGAAACATTCGATTATCTACCACTGATGAGATTCTTGTCTTCAAGTGGCTCATCGTGCTAGGATATGAAAAATTGATATTTACATGTGATGTAAGCAGACGTCTCGTGCTGTTCACTGCAATGTTGATACTATCATGGCATACATTAATCAAATATGTTTTCTCGCGACATTTCTAATTTTTCATTCATGACGAGTCAGTCTCCAAGTGCTACCATGTCGATCATCGATAATTTTGCAAACATTGATACAGCAAGCATACCGTATCGTTGCTCGTAACGAAGTCTGGCACATTTGTAAACGTGCCTATTTTCAAATCTAATAGATGAAACACGAGTTCTGAAAAACGCGCACCAAATAGACATACTCATACAGGCGCGAGTCAGTCCAAAATAGCTATATAAGTATGGACGGTCGCGTGCCGCAACGCAAACTCCGCGGCGAAACTTTCCGCGGCCGATTGAACGAGCGCGCGAAAGGACCCGGTGTGCCGCGTGTCGGGAATGGCCCAGCTCTCGATAAATAAGAAGAGCTCTCTCTCTCTCTCTCTCTCTCTCTCTCTCTCGCCCGCGCGCGCGTTGGGCGATGTTCGAGCAGGTGCCGTGTGCCAACTTTCAAAGGGAAAAGTACGAAGGGGTGGAAGTAGCTGCTGCAGCGCCATTATATCCCTTGCTCTTTCGATATTCCGTCCGCGGCAGCGGCCTGCTGCCGGAGAGTGGGTCTCTAATTAAAATTGTTACAATTTAATAAGCCCCGTAATTCCCGGGGGAAGCGCAGCAGCAGCAGCAGTAGCGACGGCGGCAGCAATAATGGCAAAGTCGGGCGCTCACCTTAAGTGCTCAGAGAAGTAGCAGCAGGTAAAAAGGGTAGGTATTATCGCGGGAAGAGAGAGAAAGAGAGAAGGATATCGCGGAAAAATGAATCTCGTCGGGATATGACGACTTTCTCTCACTCCCCCGTCGTCGTCGTTTCATTTCCCTGCGCCGAGCTGCTGCTTTCTTCGCATCTTTTTTCCACGGCTCCTTAGTTCGGGGCCGGCTTTCATCGCGAGAACGCCGCCGCCAACAGGGAGAAAGAGACTCTTTCGCCTCGTCGTCGCAACTTTTCCACTCAATATGGAATACACCTCGCGAGAGAGAGAGAGAGAGAGAGAGAGAGAGAGAGAGAAAGAGCGAGGCCGGCGCCGCTCGCACAAAAGACTTAACGCAATTTCACGGCGACGTCGCCGTCATCGGGGATCGTTGCAAAAGAGAAAGAGACGGCGAAAAGGAGACGCCTCGGCTGTATGGAAGAGGGCGCGTAATATGAATTCTAAATGATATTACGTCACTTGCCAGATACGTCTTGCGCTTCGATGTCTGAGGCTTGTTCTCCAGCTGCTGTTGCAGCTGCTGTGGGGAAACAAAAACAGGGAATCGGCTATGATAGAGTCGCGTTGATTGTGGTGGCTTATTGTGCGGGAGGAGGCATCAGTTTGTTCGAATAGTTTTCTCAAGCGTGTCTTTCTATTGACTCACGAATGAAATCAATTCGATCGAAAGCTCTTATCTTGCTAAAACAGAGGGATTTACCGAAGAACGTGCACTTTGATCGAAGATTTTATTAACCGCTGCATAAGCTTTCTCGTGCATAGTCTATTTTCGAAGTGAGCCATTCATTAATCGATATCGACAATCGAATTCATTCCCCAAATCTTTAACACGATCGATTATCAGCTAATACCTTTTTGACGCATCCAGTCAATCATTTTATCGTAGAATTTTCCAGAGCGCGTGCATATAGGTTTCGATCAATTTAATGAGCGATAAAATAAAAGAATCGAACGGCGCGTGTCACACGAAGCTAAACGTCGGAATTCTTTATCGCCGCATGCATTTCAGATCTGATTTATTTATTACAGCGATAATCTATACGAGCGAACGACTTTTTTCAGACAGGGCTGTAAATAACCCAGACTTTCAGTTTCGCGTGATGCTGGATTGTTAGCGGGGAGAGTTTCGCAATTTTTACTCGAGACGAGATTGCAGCCAATGACGTCTCGAATGATTTTTTCGTCTTGCAGCCGCACACGGCTAGCGTCGAAGAAACTTTTCTTGATATTACAGCGGTGGCACGTGCTGGTAACGATGCGCGACGCGACGCTCTCGCCTGTCTCTTTCTATACTCTCGCGCGCGCGCTATTATGGCTTCTGTAAAAGATTTTTGAAAGGCGATAGAAGTGCGAAAGTATCGAGGAGATATCGATGAGTTTCTGAGAGTGTGAGTGAGATTAAACGACGATTTTTCTCTACTTTTGTTCGATATAGGGATAATTTACAACGTTTCAAAATATCTTCCAATGATAGCGACAGTCTATATCGCTTTTTTTTAATCTGCTCCGATACTCGAAAGATGTTGATATTGTGTTTGCTTCTCTACAATGTATTTTCAATTAGCGCTGTGTTTCTTGAAAAATGTTGGAAAATTATGTTCGACTCGGAGATTAAGACTAATCAGATGCGATAAGCATCACCTATGCACTGCTTCACTTACAGTCGTTGTTGGCTGAGATTATAAATTTCTCAATCAAAGCTGCCAATCTTGAATAATCCGTCAAATTCACCGATATGCGTCGTCGCTTCTTGGGTCGTAATAAAATGTAATCATTAAAAATAAACCTATCGATACTGGGGGACACACCCAGTTCTATGAGAGTTTACGTCAGTTACGTAATTTTATAGGAAATTGAATACCTATACATATTTTCAAGGTATAAGTTCGAGAATATAATAAATTTGATCATAACGAGTATTTTTCAGTTTACATCACGAGACACGAAAAAATAGAACATCATGAGAGAAGTTCAATCATCATTGACAACGAGCGATTCGGAGAAATGGCGCAGCTCGTTTATTTACTCATTTGTCAGAGCGTATATTTATTTGTTTCCGGACTTCCATTTCGGCCAATCAAGCTTCGAGGAAAAGAACGAGGCGAAAAGGTCAGTATAGCATGGGATCGACTGGACGTTACAAGTGTGCTGCGGCTCTATAAAAAAACTTTTTTCTCCTTTTCTATCAGAAGTCCATATCCACACAGAGCTGGCTGTCCCAGCGCAAAGGCCGCGTGTGTGTATGAGATTTCGTTTGGGGCTACTCCTTCGAAAAGTCGAGAGAGCGAAAAAGGGGAAGAGGAAGACCGAGAGCGAGAGAGGGAAGGACTGAGACGGTGTAAGGGAAGAGGGATGGCCCGTAACAAATCCTGCGCGAGTAATCGAGGTCGCGCCACTGCTAGGTTTTACTTCCGAACACTTAACTCTATTGCGATTGGATTCCGCTGGCTGCTCTGCTCTGCTCTTCTGCTCTCGCCCTCTTCCTCTCGTTCCATTCTTCTTCCATCTCTCCTTAAGCCCGACGTCCTCATCGGCTTTCTTACCGGGTGCGGAAACCTTATTACAAGGGCCACGATAAAACACTCGCGAGAGAGAGAGAGAGAGAGAGAGAGAGAGAGAGAGAGAGAGAGAGAGACGGAGGAAAGAGAGAAGCCGGTATAGCTCTTTGCCTTTGCGCGTGCCTGTTAAGAACGGGGATGTGACTTTAGCCTTTTTTCGACCGGCCGCGATGGGAGTTTGAGAAAATATTTGCCCTACACTCGCAGCCTTCGTTATGACTGCGCGAAGCTCTTGTACGAGGAGCCTCATATGGGGTGCTGCAATGGGGGAAGAGATATCTGGAGACAGTGTTTTGCTTCTGCCTCACTTATCTAGAATACTTTTCGGACGCGATTACGCATACTTCTTGTTGTCAAGCGCGATTAGTTTATTACAACGACAGCTAATATACGGCCGACGAATAAATTGGCGTGTGGCTAGATTTTGAGTGACATATCTCGAATAAGCCTCTTAATCAAGCAATCGATCAATTTCGCGACTGAATTAACTTGCTCACATGTCCACACTTCGCTCGGGCTCATTCAATCGTTGTCAAGATAAACCTTCCAAAAAACACCGAATATTTAGAAAAAGTATAACAATCCTGCATAATTTCCGGTAAGCGCGAAGCCAAGTCCATTTGTTTTGAAAAACCGATCGGAAATTTTTAAGTACAACTTGAAAGAGTCACAAACTGCTCATACACTAGCAGGCATTTCATTCATCCATTGAAAGCGGCGAGACGGACCAAAGCTAAAAACCCCCATTGTATCACTATCAGCCGCGCGTTTCCCAAACGCGTAGTCCCCTTTCCTCCCCATATCAGGTCGAAAAGCGTCAGCCTCAGAGTAAGCGAACAAGTCAGAGCGGCTCGGGCGCATAAAGAGTCGTCAGCGGCGCGGGCACGACTATCTCTCGTATGTCTGTACGGAGAGAGAGAGAGAGAGAGAGAGAGAGAGAGTGCGGCAAAGGACATCTGCACAGCTCACGTACTATACTCGTACCGGACGTGTATAACGTATCAGAGTCGCGCCCGCGGCACTGCTGGCAACCGACTGATGTGGTCTACGCGACGACGACGACGACGACGACGATGAGTATGAGGACGAGGCTCGTGTGTCGGCCAAACAGCCGATGCAGCCCCCGTGTATCCCTCTCTGCGGACTATACGACGACCCGTTTGTTTGCGCCGAGTCCACCCCCGGCGACGCTGGTATTGAGAGTGTGTAGTAGTTGCTACTCGGGACTGCGGTGAGGCAGAGTGGCTTCGTTGTGCGCTGCATCCTGGGGCTGATGGATCTCGATTCGAGCAGCCTGTGTGTTTCTTCTTTTTGTACGGATTTTTCGTCTACTTATTTATTGAAAGACTCGGTCTTAGAAAATAGACACGCGTTTGTAAATTTGGGCAAACTCGTTAAATCAAAAAATCCATCTCCAAAACAGCATGCTTCCAGCGATCTATATAAAAAGAATACACGTCATTTCCTCGGTACACGACGTTCCTCCACCGCAAAACATCCGAGCACACCAGCCCGAAGCAAACAAGATCCTGCAGCTGCACAGCCAAGAGCGAGAGAGTGCGCCGCTCCGTGACAAAGCCTAGAGCTCTCGTTTTCGGCCTACAACACACGCAGCCGGCGCCGTATACCCTCCTCTTCCGACATACCTTTCCTCCTTCCGCGCTGGTACCGTCTGGCCGCGACGTCGACGTCTCTCGCGCCGAGAAAAACACAGGAGAGACATACACACAAAAGGGTTTCCCCGGGACACGTCGGCGAAGGGAGGCACAGGAAAGGAACTTGTAATTGGTTTCAGCCGAAGCGCGCGCGCCGCCGCCGCCAGAAGTGGCAGCCACCAAGGAAATCTTTGGACTTTATTCCCCTTGGGTTTTTCTCCTTCGCGTGCCTAGCGCTGCAAGAGACTCTTCGCTTTCTTTCTTTCTTTCCTCCGCACTCTTTCTGGCTTTCTTTCTCTTTTCTTATATAAGACTACTGCGAGTCCGGCCTCTTTCCCTTTTCTCCGCGTAGCTACTGCGTCATAGATCTAAGTCTGCGAGAATTTCGTCTCGAAGCTGCGAGCTATGGATATAGGATATAGAGGACTGTGTAGGCGTTTTTAATTAGGTTCATACCGGCTTTGAACGACGATGAAGAAGCTTTGCACGCGTGCGCGTAGCTCGCTCATGATATTATAAGGTGAAATTTCGCGGACGGAGAACTATTAGCAAGTTGTTATATCGTGAATATACGACGGGGGGGGGGGGGGGTAATTTTCAATTTTCGGGAAGAGAAAGAGAGAGAGAGATAGAGAGCTCGTACTCATTAACTTCTAGCAGTGGTGCAAGGCAAGTTTTTGGTATTTTTGGAATGCGCCGCTAAGCGGAACGAGTGCGCGCGCTAACTTCTTTAATGATGGAAACTTACGGATAAGTCTTTATTGCATGGGAGGAAGTAACTGTACTTAAGGAGTTATATCGGAACTGTAAAAGTAGTTGAATAACGCGTCGTTGATATCTTTCCTTAAATGCTAATTCATGCTAACTCGGCCGAGTATTTTATTCACGAGTGCAACCAGTGTCAAAAATATGATGAAACGTACAAAATAAACATATCCATTTGACGAAGCTGTACAACTCCGCAATTACCTCCTCCTAACTTTTGCCAGCAACTCCCATTTTTGGTCATTCAACTCCTCCCGAAGACTACCGTATTACCTGCATGTAGTCGAGAGAGAGAGAGAGAGAGAGAGAGAGTTATAGTTACAGCCATGCGCGTGACTTCCATAAACATACACATACAGCCACCCTGGCGATAACATTACAAGCTTTCGCCTCTGCTGCGAGCAGCAGCAGCGCAGCAGCAACAGCAAGATAATCAATGTGCCCGCGCGCGCTCGACTCGCGCCCCTTGACACTCGCCGGCGTTGCTGCTGCTGCTGCTGCTCGATATAACGAGCAAACTTTTGGCAGCAGTAGGGGCGAGCCACTCGAGCAAAGTAATTATGCTCGTATTACTCGTCGAGTTACATTAATTAATGTTGCCGCTATACCGGAATCAGAGGCTCAGCTGTAAAAGGCCTCGCAGCAGCCTTTGTTGGACCTACTATGGCTCCTCCGATCTAACCTAGCTATGTACTGCCGGCGCTGTTCACCTGCTGCTTCGGAGCTTGAAAGTATGTTTGTAAAGGGTGCGAGAGAGAGAGAGAGAGAGAGAGAGAGAGAGAGAGAGAGAGAATGTATCGATGCATGCACAGGCGACCCGCTCTTGTGCGCTGTATACGCGATCGTATTATGTACAAGTTGCACAGGCGGTAATTGCGTGTTTCCTAGCTGCCGGATTCTTTGTAAGCGGTTTTAACTAGGTGCAGGAGTTTATAGCTTTGTTTCATTCACGCTGGATGTCTGCGTGTATAGGTGTGTGTCGTCTGGGAATTAGTTTTGTTTGCTTGTATAGGGTTTTTGGATTTCGTTTTCAGTGGGAACGAGTTAATTAGGATGTTGTAGTCCCGCTGGATGATCGGTGTATGGTGAGGTTTCGAAATGCCGAGGGAAATCGTATGGTAATCGCATTACCGAAATATTACTATGAAATGTTTTAGTTTGGGGGAAAATAGAATAATTTACAGTGTGACTATTGAGATTAACTCGCAAAAAATTTCGTAAAACGAAAGTGTGTTAAAATTATCGTTGTGCGTCATCATGCCTTACTTACTTATGCTTCGTTTACACAAACAAACGAGTATCTGAGAACGTGCATATAAATTTTTTCTAATTGATTTTTAAAACCTGTTTAATCAAATTCAAGGATGCAAGACAATCTGCCGCGTGGAAATGGTTGTTCACGTAAGGTTTGTAACTGTAATAATACATATACATACATCATTATAGATTTGTACGGAATATAAATATTTGTGTATATCAACGAGTTTTTGCCAAAATAAAATAGTCATTAGTGATTTAAAATTCGTTGATCGATGTAATAATAACGAATATGTATACTGTTACGATTTACACCTGTATCAATGAACTTGCATATCAGTGGGTTTCAATAATTGATTATCCAATAAAGATTCTAATTATGCAGATCATATTCAAGCGATTTTTTATCAGTTTTTGCATCCCATATATTAGATTCGGAGAACACTTTTATAACGTTTTGTTAATGTAACAGCAGTTCAATGCCAAAAAATGTTTTTTGAATATTCACAGATGCTAAAATTGACGTATTTCATCAGGTAGAATTACGTGATTTCGCCCAACCAGAAGTTCACTTTTACAATAAACAAAAGATGGATAAATCGTGTTATGAAAAGATATAAGAATACACTTGCGTTCCGATATCATGCTTCGTCAAATTAATTTACATAAAGTCATTACCATTAGACTTCCTATAAAAGAGCGAAAAGATGGAGAAAATATCGTGCTTGAAACGAAATCGTCAAAATGCGCTCCTTCCTTTGCTTCGTAACATTCTTGGCGTTGGTGTTAGGTATTATAAAATATATATTTGATTTTACCTGTACTGTATTTGTAAACGTTTAAACCCTAAATTTTCCTTTTTTTTTCAGCTGTATCTGCTTCACCAATTGATATAAAGCGTAATGGTAAATATAATTAATCGCTTAGTTAATATTTTATGCAATTATACTGATATGACATGACAATTTTTTAATTTCAATTTGTACATTTTTATAGATGATTTCGGATCTACTGGAAAATGCACCCCAGGACAGGTTTTCTTCATGAGCTGCAACCTTTGCAAATGTAGCTCTGATGGCAACTATGCTGCTTGTACATTCATGCAGTGCTTCGATTTCAATTTTGAAGAAGAACAAAGTAAGCGTCACATCATATAATTGCAATGATAAGATTATTAAAATATTGATTTCAAATACCTATTAAATTCAAATTCAATTACCTAATAAAAGTTTTTAAAAAATTAACAGGAAGTAAAAGAAGTACCAACGAAGTAGTCGCAACATTAAGCTCAGACATTCCGAGCATTTGTAAGTATGATAATTTCGACATTCTTAACAAACTTAAAATTGAAAGAAATGTATGCATTAAATAATGTTTTATTCGAATTTTCAGCTGGTTATACTCAAGGAGATCAATGTCCATCCAAAAGCTTTTACAATGACTGTAACATGTGCGTCTGCGGCCCTGACGATGCTTCTGCTGCCTGCACAATGATGATGTGTCTGCCTGGTGAAACTCAACAACCTTCTAAAATAGTTCCAGCAAAGCTGAATGATATCGCACGCATTGGTAATAATTTGAACTTTTCAAAAACAAAATCAAAAAATTTAATAAAAAATACTCGTTAATATGTCGTTTGAATATTTCGTAAAATTTTATTACCCGCGTAAAACTAATGGTGACAACGCGTAAAAGCTCTTGGCCATTAAAAGCTAATAGTGATTCTTGTATGGACTTTAGACGAGTACTCGCAGGGCCAGGCATGTCCCGCCGGAGAGTTCTTCCACGATAAATGCAACGTTTGCCACTGCTCTGCTAATGGATTCTCTGCTGCTTGCACTTTGATGGGTTGCCCATCCGAGGACACTACTCAGCCAAGGGCTCAGGTCACGGAAACTTACAACTGGCCACGTATTGGTAATAATCATCGAGCTAATATACGTTAAAAGCAAAGACTATAACTGAAACGTTAAGTTAAAATATATATATATATATATTGAAAATTCCATGTTTCTGTATTGGTAGAATGTCAATTAAATTATTTGCAGTACTAGACTTAGCACAGTGCGCTGCGCGCACTGTAGTAGACTATTAACCCATTAAGTTCCAGCGGGACGCGTTTTTTCACTTTTTTTCAGCCTCCATAAAATCAACGAAAACGCTCTCAGAAATAATTAAAACAAATCAATTCCGACGTATTTTTTATGAACTTTTCGAATCTGCTGTAAGATTTAAAAAAAAATACAATTTTAATTTGCTTATGTTATGTTATGTTTGCTTTTTTAGCGAAAATTTGTATTTTATAACAATTCTTTTTTAAAAAAATCAATATTTTGAGGCCGATATCGATTAGAATTATGATTGAAAAGTAAATAGAAAGTGTCCTCGACCTTTCTTCTTTAATGTTGACCACATTTTATATTGAAAACCAAAATGGCGGATTTCAAAATGGCGCCACAATGAGTAAAATTTTTATGAAATGTTGTATTGGTGTACATAAAATTAATTTTATAGCACGCTAACCTCAAAATGCCAACTTTATTGTCGATTTTGAGGTTGTCGTGCTATAAAATATCGAATGAGACTGTTGTGGGAGGTGTTTTTCTACCTTGCTCGATTTTCGAACTCGCTTAATATACTATTCTCATATATTTACGTGAAAATATATCTGGGGGAGTTTTTGGGGTCGCTGAATATGAATCCAAGGTCAGATTTGGAAAATTCATAATGGCGTATCCAAGATGGCGGACAAAACAAACAAAATATTACGTATTTGAATGATAATTTGTACTAAAGGGATTTTGGGGTCGCTGAATACGAATCCGAGGTCAGATTTGGAATATATATATATATATATATATATATATATATATATATATACATACA
>QLSS01000071.1:0-251454 GCA_024372645.1 Trichomalopsis sarcophagae
ATATATATATATATATATATATCACGAAAAAATCCTCTTGGCTCCGAAACAAACGAAAGCGCCAGCCAAGTCACGATCGTCATTCCTGCGCAAAAGCGCATCCCGTCTCCCCCCATCACTACCTATACCTATATATATACGCATATCCCTTATTCGATCGATAATAACCATAACTCACACGCCAATTCAATCAAGATCAACCCAGAGGTCCTCGTAAGTATACGCTCACTCACAATTGTATAAAATCGTGTATACTCAATAGTGATCGATATTATATTCAAAGTGCAACAAAGGAAAATCGCAAGCTCTCCGCGCAGAAAGTGTAATATATATTATATACCCGCGCTCCCGCATAGCATAATAATCGCATCATCGCGCACCAGGGCCGCGTCCCACTATTCCCCTCGAAAGAGAGCGGCGTCGAGAAGAGAAAGAAAGGGACAAGGGCGCGCAAAACAGCGCACTGTATATATACCTATACAAAAGCCGCGGAGCCGCCTGCCGTCGTCTCTCGGCTCTCCTCCTCCTCCCGCAAGAGAGAAAGGGGCCGTCGCCGTCGCGCAGAAGCCGCCGTTCCTGCAGCGCAGCACACAGTGCGCCTGCGTTTGTGTATAAAACTCGCATTATACCTATATAGACTATAGGCTATATAGTATATACATATATACATAGACACACACACACACACACACATAATATATATAGATCGAGAGAGAGAGAGAGAGTATAGTTATATAGTATAGCGCGCACGTACACGACGAAAAGCCCGATCGCGGCTTTTCGAAAGCCGCCCCTCGTCGTCGCTGCGTCAGCTGCATAGAAAAATTCGTCGCGGTCGTCGTTCCTCGCGCGCGCGACGCGTTTGCTTGTATACTTGTCTCTCGCTTATCGTCGCAGGTATAAGTACACGCCAGAGAGGACTGAGGAGAGAGAGAGAAAGAGTGTGTATATCGAGGCGCTCTGCGAGTGACGCGAGTGAGAGGAGAGAGGGAGAGCCGGGGTAACCGCAGACGTCACGCACGGGGATCATCATGGCGAATCAAGACACCGAGCCGATGTCACGTCTACTCAAGCTCGCCAAGAAGTTCAACTGCTTCTATCTGTCAGGTAAGCTGTTCGAGACGCTTTTTCCCTTTAATGGAGGCTTTATCGATTCTGGGCTGGGACGGCTCACTCCGATTTTGCCGTTTCGGAGCAGAGGGTGGTTGCTATCATTGTCCCGTCTTGTCTCTATCTCTCTCTCTCTCTCTCTCTCTCTCTCTCTGTAGCGCTCTGTCTTGGGATGGTTTACGTTTTGCAGTATATGCGCCTATGTTGTTTCTTTTCTGCGTAACGATAATGATGATGGCTTTTTATTCTTTTGGCTTTGAGTATTGTGCGAGTGGCTGACGCTGGGCCGGGTGGCGTTAGTCACCGACTTTCCCACCCACTTTCTTTCATGACTGTTCAATCAATATATAGTCAATGGATGTACTGGTTAGCATTTTTTTTTTTTTTTTTTTTTTGAGCTGTGTGATTTATTCAAAGCTTGATTGTTGGTTATCAGGCAAACAGCCTGACAGAGAATCGGTGATTGATAAATGTCAATTAAAATGCATCAACATTATAGCTGTCTATTGTAATAGAATTGTCAAGCAACATTTTAAGCCAATCTAGGCTGAATGTGGGAAGTGTAAAAATAGTAATTCGTCACGGGCTGTGCAAGTGGCTCCTGCGTATGTTTGGCTAAGATCCAAAAGCATATTTACAATCATTTTGTTTCCTATATTCTCTGCTTTATGCTTCCAATGCTTCTGTGCAAACCAATGACAATACAATATCAATTGACTGACTTTTTTTATTTCTCTGTCTCAGGCTTTCATGCTGGTGATTGCCGGGCATTTGTTGTCGATGGACAGCAAATCGGTCTCGTACGACAGGATGTCATGAAGGAGCTCTTGAATTACCCACAGGTACAGCCCTCACTTTGTTACTTAAATATTTTAAGGTACAATTCGATGTAAATCAAAGTCTGAGTTATTTTAGTCATGTGTAGCGTCTTCATGAAATGTGTTGATTAATTTTCATTGAACTGAATTTTGGCTTTCATTAGCTTTTTTGTATAACACTGTAAAGAACAAACTCAATCTAATTCTCCTAAATTCAACTTGAGCAATTAATTAATTATTTTAGTTCGTACAAACAGATTCTAAAGAAATTTGTCAACAGGTATTTCAAGTGCATCCAGAATATGTTCAGCTCAATCCAGCCTTTAGAGACTATGCTGAGAGAAGCGCCAAAGTCGATGAAGTGCTCAGAGAATGGCGGGGTGGCGGAAAATTCATTGCACTCCATGGCTGGCGAGAAGAATATTATGATGTTAGATCACAATTTAACACTCCACCATTATTTAAAATGGATCGATCCGCAACATGTAAGCCTTTTAAAGACTATTCTACAGCAGAGCTTATATTGTTTCTGTTATCTTACATCTTGATTTAACTTGATTTTGTTCACAGCTCTTTTTGGAATACGAAAATATGGAGTAGACATCAATGGATATGTAATGGACCCAGTGAAAGGCTTGTCGATATGGCTACAAAAAAGAAGTCCAAATAAGCAAACATGGCCAGGCTATTGGGACAACTGTGTTAGTGGTGGACTAAGTGTAGGCTTTGGAATTAATGAGACTGCAATAAAGGAAGCCAGCGAAGAGGCTGGAATACCCAATCATTTATTGACGAAGCTAAAAAGCGCGGGCTGTGTATCACTCTTTTTTGAAAGTGAAAGAGGACTATTTCCAAATACTGAATTTGTGTACGACTTAGAACTTCCTGTTGACTTTGTGCCCAAAAACGGCGACGGAGAGGTAGAGACTTTTGAATTACTGCCTGTTAGTGAATGTCTCGAAAGGGTCCTTTCGTCGCACTTCAAGACGACGTCCGTTCCAGTTTCCATAGACTTTTTAATCAGACATGGCTACATCACTCCAGAAAATGGTAAGTTTAGATTATATCCTTTACTTTAATAATTAACCAAACTGTCTTTATTTGTACAATCAGTTAAAATGTTGATTTTGTAAAAACGTATTCTAAAAAAAAATTAAATTTTTTTTACAGAACCTAATTTCATCCAAATAATGGAGTTATTGCATGTGCCGCTGCAAACAATGTACAATCAGCCGCATAGGAAGCACAAAATTGCAGCCAATGGAGAAACGAATAATGATGGTTTAGAACGAATTTGAATTTAAAATATTAGGCACTAGTTGAAATCACAATAGGGACACATTTTTGAAAAAAATAGTGGAATATTCTTGTTGTTTTTAGTGAGAATTCTTTTTAATTGTTCAGTTCGTATATTTTGGATTTTTAAAAAAATTATATTATGTATTTAAATCCTTAATTTAATTAATTTGGTTTTGAAAAGTTTATTCTAATATTTACATGGTTAATTATTTCAAGTATTTATGCATATGCTATATTTTATCAATTTCGAGCGTTTCCAATTTTTTTACATTTAATAGTACATTACGATATAAGTGGCATAAATATAGCCTTTTATAGCACGGTGTTTATAACACCCAAACATAGCGAAGGCGTTTAACGCCGTGCTATGAAAGGCACGAGTGTCGTATAGTACTCGATAGCATTGTCTAGCATAAATCCACTGTCACGCCTACCCGTGGCACAAGTAATCCATTATTGCACCGTTCTTATCGCCCTCACTACGCTTCCGGATAGGCGTGACACAAGTGCTAATGTATGCCACGCAGTGCTATACAAAAATCATTCATTTAATAAAAAAACGTGAGCCTTAACATAATTTTTCAGCAGTATTTTTAAGCTGGATCAATAAAGAATGGACTTTAATGTGATATCGATAAAATAATGAATAAAAAAGATACAATAACGACAAGGTTAAATCAAAAAATTGTATATTTGATCGGACAGAATAAATACTGAATACACTTTTTTTTTTTCTCGAAAAAGGCGTGTAAATATAACGATTATATGTATTCATGTTTTAAATTTCAATTCATTTTAAAGAGTTTAATTCAGGTATCAAGCAATGAAATTAAATATTTAAAGCTTAGAAAACTCTTTGTCGCAATATTATGTGTGAATCAATTAATCAGAGAAGAAAGTATTACTATTGCATTCCATAACACAGATTTTTAAATGTATGGTTCGATTACGGTGTAATATATTTTACAAATTTTTAAGAAGGGTCTTAGTCAAATTCAAAAACTTGTTGAACTTCATTTAATTTTTATAATTTTTCAACAAAAATATCAAAATAATACATTGATTTCCAAATTAAAAATGTTTGCATGCTGCTTATTTGAAAATGAGTTTGAGAAGTATTTTGTTGAAATGCATGTCTTAAATAAAATATTGTCAATGTATCAGAAGCATGTAATATTTTAATACATATGTATTTTTACAAATAATGAAAAAATATTGGGAATAATGACTGAAAATTGGTACTAGCCATGTGTATTTTCATAATTGTTGAACCACAAAGAACTTCATAAAACTACAAAGAGTATGTAGGTTTTATAAAGTGCTCCTTATATGATTTTCGACTGAAGGTCCCTTTTAGCTATGTGAATAAGAAATGCATAAACTTAATCGATATAAAGTCCATTCACAGTATTATATAGGAAAATTCCTTATATGGAAGCTTTAACTATTGAAGGTGAAAATTAAATCATCTCAAAAGAAATATGTTTTATAATGAAAATTTGCTAATGAAGAACAATGAATTGATTGTAGCATTTTTATTGAACAAGTTATACCTGAAAAGGTTGAGTAAGTTGTATTTATTGTGTACTTAATTAGATAGGATTGTTTAAAGAAAACAGTAATTCACGAATTATTCAAGGTCAATTTTGTTTTGTAAAATTATTTGATGTCTGACTAATGCAAAAAAAAATATAATTTACAAACTGATGATCATTATCGGACATTTATCGGACAAACGAGACAGAAAAGAATTTAACAATTAGAACTTGTATATTTTACATAGTTTAATCAAATTTCTAATTTTAATTTTAGTAATAAGTATTTCTCATTGAAAAATTTACGTAACGTAGGAACTACATTATAAAGAAAATATTCATAACTTTGAGATAGAAAAATTATTCGAAACATTTTTAATACAAGTCAAATTTTGAATAGATAAAAAAGACTTTGCGTAATTTAAAATATAAACGATATAAAAATAGTACATAAAAGTTCTATTGAAAGAAGTAGAAAACAAATAATGATTCAAAATCATTTACAAATACAATCAAGTGTGATCGTTTTTTAATTATTTAACTACAAGAAAGAATGGACAATAGCTTACATTTTGTAATTTAAAGAAGAATACTTAGTTTTTGATCAAGCTATTTTATTTATATACTTATATAAATTTATATTATTATATACTGTGTGAAGCGATAACTGCATAAATTTCATTTCTGCTGCAGAATAGAACAAATCATACATACTAAGTTGCAAATTATATCCTAATAGAATTGATCTTATAGCTTGTACTGTTTTATAATATTTTTCTTGTTATGATGTAATTATATAATGAAGTATAAAGATTAAAAAATTTTTAATAATTGGTTAAAAATTTAAACTTTCAAGGCGAGGCTGCGCACAATGTTCAAATTTGCACTAGCTCATAGTACTTATAGCTAGGTAGTTATTATAACCTATACATATACATATATATATATATATATATATATATATATATATATATATATATTAAATTGTGATACAAAAACTTGATATTCATCATTAGCTATATAGCTTTTATCATTAAAGTTTGATTTTATATCATGCGTTCAAACATACGCATTAAATCAATATACAAATCCTTGAAGTCTTCTTTTGACATTTTTGGAAACAGTTAATTTTTTAACAATATTTACGCTACCAGCGTGAGCAAAAAGATCTGCAACTTCATACATTTTTAAAACACTTTTTTCTTTTTTCGAGAGTCGCTTTCATCGTAACTTAAATAAGAATTTAATTTTAAGATGATGGTAAGACTTTGAAGTAACGAAATTGTTTGCTAACGACATGTCAATAGAAGGAATTCCAGCATTTGAAAGTATACTTCTTTTTACAATAGTTATATATTTAAGTTATCGTGCGAATTGTCATACTCCGAAATTTCAATATCGTTATGTGAAAACAATATAGGGCTATGTTAACAAGTTTCTTTTTAAATGAAGATACTATGTGTACGACCGATAAACCCACCTATACCTCGTATACAGGGCACTTTATTCCTATTTGGGTGCTAATGCAATAATAATAATATATACTTGTCGATTATTATTGCTTTAGCTTATTACATCCCCTCCCTCTGAAGATCTCTTTATGTATGTAAGTACTATAAACTGTCGTACATGTAACATCGGCCTTTAAAAAATAAATAAATTGTATATAAGCCGATTAAAACGTTGTATAGCTTAGGTGTTTAATTTTCTAAGCGATGTATTTATCTCTTTGCAATATCAGGTTCTTACAGATACAACGAAACGCATTTTGTATGCACTGATTTCGAGTAATAAAAAATTCAGACAGCAGGAAAAAGAACCGAATAATGTTAAATGGACGTAAATAATATCTGGTCTTCTGCATAATGGTTAATTTTAGATAAAGAATAATAATAATAAACACAAAAACGCAGATAACGTTGCCTACGTAGAAACCGAAAGTACGAATTCATCCAAAAAAAGGGAAAATAAGCAAAGACTTAAAAGCAACCACAAGGATATAACTTTGTACTATTTGTACATTAAAATTAAAAATTAGCATATGATACAACAGCTCTTAGTTTACATATGATAATAAAAATAATACATCGTTTAAGTAACAGCCGTTCCAACGCTTGTCACATTATATTAAAAAATTTGTTAGGGACGTTTGAAGCTGGTTTTAGAAAAAGTATGCTCAAAAATATAATTCTATGTGATTAAATAAAAAAAAAAATGTTGAATTTATTTCCCCCTTATCATACATGTTTATATGGAATTTTTAACGAATCCTGTATGATCGATGCAGTCTTTAAATGTCTTCTTCGTTCCATGAGACATCTTATTCTATATATGATTTAATATACTTTTAATAGTACATTACGATACGATATTGCGCTTAACGCCATGCCATACTGTAAGTGAGTCGGTACATCATTCGATCAGTTGTAGATCAAATTTGTAGAAAGAGATTTTTCACGAGTATAATTATTATGTTAACACGTTATATCAGTGACAACTAATAAGTTATAAAATATGCATTTTTCAGTATTATTTATAGGATTTACAACGCGAAGTTGATTTGGTTTATTATTCGCCGCGAAGAGTAATATAATACATTTCACTGCTCAAACTAATGCTCTTTGTAGTATGAGAAAAACCTATATAAGATAATTTAATAATTTTTGTATACTAGCCGTACTCTTTATGCATGTGAGTGTTACTATATGTACCACTTTGGCGTTCATATATCATCAATTGTTTATAAGCATAAAGCCCCGAAACCGCAAGTGTTTTCGTGAAAAGTGCTAGTCTTCGCGGCGAAAAATGAAAAGTACTACTCTTCCAGAGGGATTTCGTATGGACCGACGGTATGTGCATGATGGTAAATAGAATTCTTATCACTTTCTAACAGCATAATTTTTCATTCAAAGGTTTTATCAGCAGTTTATAGTTTTTAATGTTGGATAAAATATATATACACTCATTTCCAGTATAGCGTATAAGAAAAAGCCAAAAAACGATCATCCAAAATATTCCAGGTATAAATAAATATAGGTAATAATTTATTTATTTGCTCGTCTCTTTTTCATGCAACGAATAGCGTTCGCATACTCAATCCATTTCCACGAAGACTATCTATACTCGGCACTAATTTTCACAACTTTTCCGCGAAAACCCCTATTCCGGCCACGTTTTTGCCGTAAAGACTATATATATAGTATATATTTCACTAAAACACTCGCGGTTTCGGACTTTATGTTTTTACAGCTAATAACCGATAGAGCCATTTAGTTTTTGCCGTGAAACGGACTGCTAGCTATAGTCTTCGCGGCAAAAAGTGAAATGCAGTGCTATACTTTTCACTTAATGAAATCGTATACGCAAGGAGCGAGGATATAAAATACTTGTAGCACTTGTTATTATTACGTTCTTATATGTGTTTTTTAGTCAGCATAGATAAGTAGAATTGACGTGTATATATATATATAGCTAATATACTGCAGCCTGCAGGGCCAATATCGCACTTTTGTATCCTATGCCGGCAATATGCTGTTGACAACTTTCTCACGGCAATCTCAAAAGAAGAAGTATTTTGTAAGAATCGGAGTGTAATTTTATAAAGCTGTTCACGAAACCCTATTGTTGCAATCAATGCAATAATAAAGTAAATTAAACACCATCAGCTGCCACTGCATAACTATATATATATCCTATACTCAACTCTCAAGGCAAAAACTTAACTATATATACGTATATAGATGAAAAAACTTTACACAGATGGCATAGCTTTTTATGCAGTCCTTTTTGTTTCGTTCGAAAATATATCTTTATACTCGCCCTCCGGACGTCATAACGAGCTTGTTTACATTTTGCGATTGATATATAGCCGCCGCACCGGCGGCTCGAAAGCGCGTGGTGAAATACGTTCACGTGTTCTGTATATAGGTATATAAGTAGGACCTGTTGCTACAGGAAAATGTCCTTATATTTATAAAAATGAGCGTGGCTCTACTGAGTAGATGAAAAAATGTCGGTGTGTAGTATTTTTTATTGATTAATGACTGTGGAGTGTACTTGTTATTATATCCGAATAAGTGTCTATACATGAAAAAATAAAAATAAAAAAATGACAGACGCCAATGACAACATCGAGAGCAATTTCTCGTTCCGAATTTTTGACTTGTACAGAAGATTCGTAGAATTGTTGAAAATTAATCCGGACTTCTTGATTGAATTCAAAAGTGGCCAGCCTAAAGAAGAAATCTGCCGTGATATGATACATAAGACATTTCAACATAGCCAGAAAGAAGATGAAATTCATCATTTGTTGAAGTATTTGAATAAAAATGCCAAGACAATAGCTAATCACGCAGAAAATACTCCAAATAATTGGACCGATGCTATTAAGTACACAGATCAGTGCAAAAAGTTGATAAGAAAATACTTTCGCACTAATGGTATTGACATTAAAAAGGATAATTTCAACTTAGATGAAGTGACCGAAGGTATCGGTGAATTTTTGCATATCGTTCCAAATCAAGTGCAGCTGGAAGCAATCAAAGATTATTTAATGCATGATCTTCAGAATCCTAAAAGGACTATCGTAAGTTTTAGAATTTATATTTTCTGTAATGTGATTAAATTGATACATATTTTATTAGCTAATTTATTGTAGATTCCACAACAATCAAGTACAAAAATTAAAAAAAAATCAAACAAGTCAAGCAAAGAATCAACAGATGTGAATGCTAATGATTCAATAGAAATAGCAATGGAGGTAATATTTAATGACTCATTGAAGAGTGGGTACAATGATGATTATCAAAATTATAAAAAATCAGCTGAAATAGCAAGGCTATTAAAGGAAAATAATGATAAATCACAAAATGAACTTTTGCATATTGCAGAAGATACAAAAAGTTCATTGGAAGAGTCTGTTCAAAGTGTAATGAGAGTAGAAGATTCTTCAAGTGAAGATGAAGATATTGACAGTAATTAAACTTTTCTATACACAAAATAATTCATAAATTTGGCATTACATATTGTTGATCAACTAATTGATTTGACATTTACTTTTCAGTTGAAATTGAATCACCTGAGTATGAAAGATTGAAATCAAGCAACGAAAATCTTACAAATGCTGTGATTGAATCACCTCATATTTGTAAGGGATTAAAAAGATCAAGTGTTGGATATGGTGACTATGAAAGCATTACAAAAAAAATATGTACACAAAAAGACTTTCATCAGTCTGAACTTTCAATGGTATTCAATGTTTATTTTTATAATCTAAAAATTTGAATGTAATGCTGATATTGTTATTGTAAAAACATTACTTTCAGGATCAACATCGATCTGAGATTTGTAGTAAGAATGATGAATTTTCTGAACATGAAAAGGTATGATTCTGAGAACCGCCTTACCTTTGCCATCGTTTTGGAATATTTTATTTAAATTAATAATAATTTTTTATAGTTAAAATTGAAATTATAAAAACACTTTCAGATACGAACATCAACTTCAGATTCAACAGAAACTCTATCTACAGTTGAAAATGTTAAAGCCAATATATCTCCAATAAATTCTAAAGAGGATTTACTTAATATTTTGGAAGACATTAAAATTAAAAAAGAAGAAGAAGAAATTGTTCTACTAAACTTTGATAAACATACACTAACCGTAACTGAAAATTCCAGCTCAAAGAGAGAAGAAAATTACTTGAATCCGTTGAGCATGACTTACCATGATGCTTTTAAGTTAATGGAATCTATAATGGCTTTTTGTGCATTTAAAAATGAAACTTCTATAGAAGAGTTTCTTATTTTGAGAAGAACAAGAGACAAGATGCTTTGGAGAAGTCTCAAGGAAACAAAAAAGGAGAATCAATAAAAAAATTAGTGAGTGTTAAAAATCTTTAGACTATAAAATATTTTTATATGAAAACATTGAAAATTGGAAAATAAAGTTCCTTTTACTTTAAATAGTTGTATTTTGTTAAAAAATCGAAAACTATGCGCCATGCATTGGAACTCTGTTGGAGATAATAATTGGAAAATCAGATTATAGTTTTAAAAAAAGTAATGTTTAATTTCACTAAAAATGTATTCTTTTAAATCACATCGGTACATACAAGGTCATATTGATACAAAATTATAAAATCTGACTTTATGCAACTCGGAATACGCTCGCGACTTTTGTACATAAACGTAACAATTTACAAAATTAAAAAACGTTCAGAAATTTTACATTTAATAAATAAAACTTTAAAAAAATAACAACCAATAAATTAAATACCAAAAATAGTAGTTCAAAAGGGTGTAATAACGTGCGTATTGCGTTATTACGCGATAACAAAACAATAACAACAAAACTATAAAAATTATCTTTGGTAATATTTAGAACTGTAACAATATACCAAAACAATTATGATATGAACATTATTAAATATATACTAAATATATAGAATAATAAAATTATATAGATAATAAAGTTATACTATAGTTCAAGTACACATCATGCAAGCATCTTCTTTATTTTCCATTATAGTATTACTTTTTTCTTTAACTTCTTCAGTAGCATGTGGCCTGAGAAGAGACTTATTGACTGTGAATTGCAATGCATTGGCAGCTGGTTTGGTTCTTAAGTAATACATACCCGTCTTTAAACCCTGTAAAAAAATTTATTATGCTGTTACTTTTTCTTAAATTATAATAATTCATACTCACAGCTTTCCAGCCATAAAAATGCATGGAAGTAAGTTTTTCAGTTGTAGGTTTAGCCATATGAACATTTACAGATTGTGATTGGTCAATAAAAGCGCCTCGATCTGCAGCCATTTTTAAAATAATTTTCTGAGGTATCTCCCATACTGTTTTATATAATTCTTTCAAATCTTGCGTAATGCGGCCTACATTCTGAAAATAAAGACACAAGAAACCATATGTACAAGTGCTACCAAATCTTATCATTTTATAAACATAAGATACACACCTGAATAGAACCATTGTTGGCAATTATTTCGTTTTTCATTTCATCATCCCAAAGATTTCTCTTTGTTAAATCATTTAATAAATGTGGATTAACAATCATGAATTCTCCTGACAAAACACGTCTAGTGTAAATATTACTTGTGTAAGGCTCGACTGATTCATTGTTTCCCAATATCTGAGCTGTAGAAGCTGTTGGCATTGGTGCAAGAAGTAGTGAATTACGAACTCCATACTTGGCTATTTTCAATTTTAATGCAGCCCAATCCCACAAGTTGGTTGGAGTCACATTCCACATATCATACTGTAATATCTAATAACATACATATTTATCTATTAGGTATGCACAGGTTACAGAATAACAAAATTTTAATTTCTAGAACCACAAATCATTGACTTACTCCTTTGCTTACTGGTGAACCATTGTAAGAAGAATATGGTCCATTTTCTTTGGCCAATTCACAACTAGCTTCTAAAGCTCCAAAATATAATGTTTCGAAAATTTGAATATTTAGCTGCTGAGCCTCTTTACTCTCGAATGGATAGCGCATTAACAAAAAAGCGTCCGCCAATCCTTGTACCCCGATACCTAGAAAATGCAACAATATTTAGATTAGCAATAATAGTAAACATATTTCAATTTTAACTTTTGCTGAAGAGTAAATTACCAACTGGTCTGTGCATTAAATTGGATTTTTCTGCTTCGATGAGTGGATAATGATTCAGATCAATAATTTTATCTAAATTCTTAGCAACAGTTTTAACAACTTCTTTCAGTTTTACAAAATTGTAGTACTGTGTTTCAACATCAACAAACATATTAACAGCAATGGATGCTAAATTACACACTGCTACTTCATTTGGAGAAGAGTATTGTATAATTTCAGTGCATAAATTACTGCTTTTAATAGTTCCAAGATTTTGTTGATTTGATTTACGATTGCAGTGATCTTTATAGAGCATATAAGGAGTTCCAGTTTCAACTTGTGCTTTTAAAATTGCAGTCCATAAATCTCTTGCGACAATTTGACGTTTATAACGTTTTTCTTCTTCGTATCTAAAAGTTTAAAAAATTCCATATTTATCTCTGATAATAATTCTATAAAACAGTTCATTCTGTTATTCTCTTGATTGTCCCTATGGATAGTCAACTCTTACTTTATGTACAGTTTATTAAATTCATCTCCCCAAACATCAGGTAATCCTGGACATTCGTGTGGACACATTAAACTCCATTTCTCATTGTCAAGTACTCTTTGCATAAATAAATCTGGGATCCATAAGGCATAAAACAGTTCCCTTGCTCTATATTCTTCCTTACCTATGATCAACATTTATAGAATTATTTTAATTACTTGACCAAGAAATATAAATTGCATTAAAAAATATGCTACTTTATTTACCAATATTTTTTTTTAAATTAAGGAATTCAAAAATATCTGCATGCCAGGGCTCTAGATAAAGAGCAAATGCACCAGGCCTTTTGTTTCCACCTTGATCAACAAAGCGTGCTGTATTGTTGAATACTCTGATCATAGGTACTAATCCATTTGCAAATCCATTATTGCTAGCAATCGCAGTTCCTTTAGCTCTAATATTATGAACACTTATACCAATACCACCTGCGGATTTGCTAATAATTGCACATCTCTTTAATGTTTCGAAAATTCCTTCTATACTATCTTCAATCATGGTAAGAATAAAACAGCTAAACATATAATATTTGTTTTAAAATATTTCTTTCTATTAATTTATGATTGAAATTATTTAGGATTTTACTCGGAAGTATTTATCACCTGGACATTTGTTGGTGTATGGTACATGCAAAAAAAAGTGTAGGAGATGCATGTGTGAAGTAACATTCAGAAGTATAATTATATGTCTCTATGACTTTTTCAAGATCCTCTTTATGAACAGCTACTGCAACTCTCATAAGCATATCTTGTGGTCGCTCAACAACTTGTCCATTAATCCTGAATAAGTAACTTTTCTCCAAGGTTTTAAATCCAAAATAGTTAAAAACAAAATCTCTGTCATAATCTATGGCAGAATTTAGTCTGTCTTTATGTTTTTGAATTATATTATTGTACTCTTCACTTATCATTGGCTTATGTTCTTTTGTAATTGGGTGAATCACTTTATACAAATCATCCATGACTTCTATAAAATATTTACTAATAAAGAACTTAAAATTGATGGCCTTATATATACACGTAAATCCAAAACTATTATAAGAACAGAGAATTTTACCGCTGAATGTTTTTCTATTTTCTTTATGCAAACTTGATATCACAATTCTTGCTGCCAATATTGCATAATCTGGATGCTTGGTTGTCATTGTTGCTGCAATTTCCGCAGCCAAATTATCAAGTTCTACTGTTTTAACTCCAGGATAAAGTCCATTGATGACACACTGTGTAATAGCAAGCTACGATGAACAATATTTATAAGTTAATTATTCATTAATATTAATAATAAAAAAATGTTTATGTGTGATTATACTTACTGGATCAATATAATCCATATTCAAACCATGACATAATTTTCTAATCCTCTGGGTAATTTTATCAAAATTGACTTCCTGCTTAAAACCATCTTCAAACACATAAAAATAAGTATTCAATAAATATCCAATTTTGCAATGTTGTATAATTTGAATATTTTAATATTGTATTCAAAGAAAAAGTAAAATATTTGTAACGATTTAGAATTTTCATGAATTCTTTAAAATAATCAAATATATATTGTTGCAACAATTAATAAAGCTTAACCTGTACAAAGAAGAAGCGTTTACTCACTGCGCTTTAAAACGTGCATCTTTGCTCTTGTTGCCACTTCTTAATTAATAAAAATCGAAGGTTCAAATAGCCATTGATAAGTAAATGTGGTGTATATATTTTTCATCTATATACGTAGAAGTGTTTCAAAACAAACGGCTCATATCCGATACAGTACTTAGTGTCTTGTATGTTACCGTCAAAACAACACATGACAGTACAGAGTATACAGTGCACATATGTTATTGCATTAAACACTCTACTATATCTATGGCATTGTCTATACCTATGCTGTACTATAGTTTCGCTCTACATCTACAAATTGCAATTCCATTTCTTCAAAAATTACTTATACTTATAAAGCGTAAATGTAGCGAAGGTAAACTGTCAAGGTAATTCAAGCCGTTTCCGCGCGTAAAAAGTTAGACAGAGACAGTCGCAAGTAGCCGCAATCTCTTTTGAGAAATCAAAATATTGCGCAAAATATTTTATATTTTTAGATTTAAGTACCAGCGAGATGGCGAAACCTTGCCGATGGTAATCATTGCTCCTCACTTTAATTTGTGTGTCAGAGCCGTCTCTATCTTTACTATGTCTATATTCAAAACAATAACAATAATACTATCCCAGCACGCACATCAGTCATGAAAATCGCACACTGGGCTTGGATGTAGCTAGCTTGGCAGTTGCAGCTGCAGAGCTGCTGCAGCGCGCGCGCGCGCGCAAAAGGTAGTGGGGGATAAGAGAGAGAGAGAGAGAAGAGAAACACATGCAGTGTGTATGGGTAGCTAGTGCGCGGCTGATCATCATTTCCCGACGATAAAAAAACGTAGCCATCATCGGCCAGTTGTGTCTGCGGAGGAGAGCAGAGTAGTAGTCTTATCGGCGTCTCTCCCTCTCGCACTTCTCGATAACTCGCTCGTATAAACCTGCAGAAGAAGATGGCAGTAAAAACAGAGCAGCAGCAGCAGCAGCTTGTCTCACGCGCGCGCAGAACGAGGAGCTAGTAGGAGTCGAGTGATGCCGTGTTTTCGTCTGAAAATACCGTAATAAAGGATTATCATATCGTAAACCGTCGTGTCCCGCTCTCCTTTTTTCGCTTCATTTCGACGCTGTACTGCGCTGCACAAGCGCAATTGACTGCTTTACATACTCTCGCGCACGAGTACAGAGCAGAGACATATTTGTACAGTGTGTGGGTCTCTCGAGCGGAAAGTTTTTTCGTCAGGATCGCTGCTGTGTGGCGCGAGTAGCTATACTCCCTAGTAGTCTCTGGCCAGAGGCCCAGAGATAGACACCACACATCACGTTCGTGCGCAAAGAGTAAAGCTATTATCAGCCGGCTAGAGAGAGAGAGAGAGAGGAGAGGAAAACACAGTAGTGCGATGCTCCTCGCGCGACGCATTATGTAATTTTTTAAAACGCAAGGAGCAGACGAGGCCCCCTGTGTGACGCAGAGAGTATAGACTATAGAGTGTGCTCTGCTGCCGACGACGATGATATGAGCGGCGAAAGTGAGGTTAACGCGGCCTCCGCGAGGCCGCCCTATAACAGCAGCTTCCCCAGCAGCAAGATGAACGCCGTTGAGACGACGACGTCGACGCTCCTCGCCGACTCGGCTTTCCTCAGGTGAGTCATTCTGTGTATTTACCTACTATCTCCGATCGTCCTCATCGGCCTCTCTCTCTCTCTCTCTCTCTCTCTCTCTCTCTCTTTCTCTCTCCCGCTCTCAAGGACTTTGACAGAATAAGTACTTCGAGAAGAGCCCGATGATTTTTTTTCGTTTTCGTGCTCCTCCCAAGGAAGTCTCGTAGCCTCGTTGTTTTTGCCGAGTTTGATAAGCGTGAGCGCTTTTTCTGATCTCTATATAAGTATGCAGGATACATACGCGGAAAAGTGATGAGTAATGCGTGCAATGGTCGAGTGGCCGTGGTTAACTAATCCGGTGTCTCGTCGCTTCCTACACGATATTATAGACGACGACGCGCGAGCTCAACTGATTTTACATTGCCTGTATGCACTGCTCCGGTTTATTTATTATTAATTCTTTATTACAAAGCCTTGTACTTTGATCAAGCGTACGTAAGGAACATATAATTCTATTATCCGTTTATGAAAGTTTGTTCCTCCTGTTCTAATAGTGGAAATAGTATAAACATGTTACAGGAGCTTCATTGCACAAAAGTAAACAATGCTTAACTTATCATATCTTTGGCTAATGTACTGCTTCTGGCCTTCTGCGATCAATTGGGTTTCGATTGAAATACATTTTCATAATTTACCATTTTAAGAATTTAACACAGCAGTGTACACAATGCCTGTGCAGTATAAAACTGTTATCCATTGAGCCATTTTCTCATGAATCAGGGTGCCTGCTTCCTTCATTCACAGACAGCTATGTTTGTACATCTCTTTTGAATAAAATTGCATCTGTTTTCCATTTGGAATTAAGCTTACAAAAGGTTGCTTTGCCAAGGTGCTGCTAAAACTATTTGAATTTTATTGTCTCTTGCCAATTGACTTTCTAACTGGAACTTCATTGTACTATATATACCAAACTTTTTTGTTTCTCAAATTTCATCTCTTTTTACAGAATTCAATAACATGTAGCTTTAATAACAAGATAACTCTAATTGAAGTTTAAGTTTTAATTCTGAAAATGTACGTTACATACTTTTGTTGTGATAAGATTACACTAATGCACTATAGTTTTAGATAATTTTAATTTACATTTTCCTTTGTCAAGTGATAAAAAATAAATAGTAGAAATGTTGAATTACCATTGACTTCATGTCTGATTATTTCAGTATATAATATGCAGCATCCAGCTATCCTAATTAGAAACCATTGCATGTGCATTAATTAGCCTAGTATATCAAAGCTATTAAGGAGCTTCAAGGAAATTTCCAGTATTGCTGTAATTTTGTTCTTTTTTACAAATTATTATAGTTTTTAGTCAAGAATATCAAAGTTATTAAAAAGTTGGAAGAAAATGTTCAGTAAATGCTACAATTCTGTATTTTTTTGCAAATTTTTAGTCTCTTAACTAAGATAAATTTAATGAAATAAGTTTCGTCATGCAATAATCGCAGACAGAATCTAATTTTAGTTTACTTCTCTGTGCTTTATCATAAAAGTCAAGCTCCAATCTTACAAAAGATTTATAAAGCATTAAAAAAAATGTACCAAACATGGCAATCTAAGGTCTGAAGACCTTTGATAAAAGAATATTATCTAATTATGCTGTGTGTCATTATGTACATTCAAATATGAAAATTGAACAATATGCTTTCATAAATGTTCACATGTAAAACACATTATTTATTATTTTTAAGTTAAATTTTCCATTTATACAGTTTCCTTTATTTATAAAAGAAAAAGCATGGAATACAAAAATATTGTTGGAACAATGAAAATAGAGTCCATTAGAACCCAAGATAAATAATTATGAATAATTATTTCAATTTAACAAAATACTGTGCATGGTACAGTTAATAAAACTATATATACAAAGTTGTTTTTAACGTCTCATGTTGACAACGGGGTCCTTTACTCCATCAGTCTTACACGAACTCGAGATAAGTGGGAGATATAAGTCAAATTCAACTTGAATCGTCTCGTAAGAGTTGCCTTGATTCTTAACAATATAATTGCATAAGTGGTCTGTGTAAAGGCTTTCTAATAGCTAATTTTTGATATATTTGATGAACCTTCTTAAAATGTTTCATGTTTTTCCATTATATAAACATTACCGATTTTATTTTCTAGTTTTTTTTTTTTTTATATCAATATTCACTATCTAATAAAGTTTTAAAATATTGATTGCATCCTTGTCAGATAATTTAAATTAATAACTATGTGTGAAATATATGAGTACTGTTTGTTATTCTTGTAAACTTTAAATATGCAAAGTTTATGTAATGAAAAAAATTACTGTCTTGTGATTGAAAAATATAAAAATGATATGAACAGTTATCAAATGATAATCTTACAAGAATGACGTTTATTTAATTAATACAGCATAAATGTTTAATAAATTACAAATTAAAATATGTTAAAACTTGATGTTAGTTAGAAAATCCTGGAGTTGATATAAATCTGATATCAAACCCTTAGAAATCACTGGCATATCATACATCTATATCTGTCATGATACAATCAATTATTTTTACAAATGACCTCATTCATATGTTATATGCATCTATCTTCTTTTTCTTTTTGACGTAATCTATACAATAGAAAATTTTTGTAACAAAAATTTTAATTATAATTTTTTTTTATTTTGCAGATTACTCATAACCCTAGGAAACTTTTTAAAATGCGTGGCACGAATTGGTTTTGTCCTTGTAAACAATATGTATTGCATACCAACGTATGTCATTTGGATGATGTTGCTGTCTCCAGTCAAAGTATATTATCCACAAATTTATTGGCGCATTGAAGGTCTCTTCTTTCATTGGCTCTTAGCAATGGTATCTATGTGGACATGGTCAGCAGGTTATGATGGTAAATTTCAGAGGACTTTTCTAATTAAGTTATTCTTAATTTTTTAATTAGTTTAAAATAAGAAAATCAAAAATTTAATTAAAACGCATGTTACATATTACAGTGATTGAACAAGGTGACGACATTAACAGAATTATAAGCGACCGAACTCTGGTCATTGCAAATCATCAGAGCACTGGTGATGTTCCTATATTAATGACCACTTTTAATGCCAAGCCTAATGCGCTGCCTAACCTCATGTGGATTATGGACAGGGTATTCAAATTTACCAATTTTGGTATTGTTTCTCTACTACATAAGGACTTCTTTATTTCCTCTGTAAGTTCTATTCTTACCAAGTGCATATCAATTATTTTTTATATTATTAAATGTTTATTATGTGTGGCAGACAATATCAGACAAATATTTGTTTATTTTATTTATTTATTTTTTTTTTTTCAAGGGTCGCAAAAGAAGGGAGGAAAGCTTGAGACAGTTAGAAAAACATTTAAAAGAGGCATACATACCACTGGAGAGAAAGTGGATGGTTCTGTTTCCAGAAGGTGGCTTCCTTTGTAAAAGACGTGAAACCTCGCAGAAATATGCTAAGAAAAATAACCTGCCTATACTCGAAAATGTCAGCCTTCCGAGAGTTGGAGCACTTCAGACAATATTTGATGTCGTTGGCCCTGTACAGAATAATAATTCTTCTGAGCAACAGTTAAACTCTAGAACAAGTAAGGATTCAAACAGTTGATTCAAAATTATGTTAACATATATCAAAATTAATTTTTTGCTATTTTTATAGATATGGCAGTGACAAAACCAGAAATCAGATGGATACTTGACATAACCATTGCATATCCACAAGGAAAACCACTAGACTTACCAACTATCATAACTGGTTCAAGACCGCCATGCGAAACGGTTCTCTTTTATCGATTATTTCCTACTTCAATGGTGAGTTGAAATTAATTTATTTGAAATGTTGGTTGTGACAAATTTAATCGTTTTTCAATAAATTCAATAAATAATAAATGTTTATTTTTTGTAGGTTCCTAAAGAACCTGAACAATTATCAAGATGGTTGTATGATAGATGGGCTGAGAAGGAAGCTCTTTTAGAAAATTTTTATAAGCATGGGACCTTTGTAGGTACTCAGCCATTAGAGCCTGAAGATTCCAAGATTCAACAAGATCCTCTACGTTTCCTAGTCCTCCACTTATTCTTCATGACCTCTAGTTACATTCATTACAGTATGTTCTCTTATGCATTATCTTATATATGGTAATGTTTATGTTGAATAACTCGCCAACTCTTTGAAAATGGACTTTTAAAGAGTTTATATTTAATGCAGCTAACTACTGTTACTTTGAATAGAAAACAGTAACAATATTTGTGATTTAAGTAATTGTGCGTGGTCATTCATTGAGTAATCCTATGAGATGTCAAATGCTTTACTCAAGAAAATCAAAGTTTAAATGTATAAAATTTGAAAATTTTTCTACTGATTATTAGTTAGCTTTGCAATAATTACAAGTGAGATAACAGTGAAATAAAATGCTTAGTTATTGGCACTTAAAAATCACGTGAACAATTTTTTATAAGAGCTTTGCAAATTTTCGGAATTTTAAAATAGATAATACCAATTGTACTCGATAGATTTAGGACTTTTTGCCTAAAAGTTAAAAAAGTTAACATGCTCGAGGGGTAACGATATACGCTAACCGCACACTAAAATCGTGATTGTAATTACAGAAAATTTTTTAACAATTAAAAGGCGTGTATTTTTAGTGACACATCTCACTATTTGTATTTGTCTTCTCATGTATACAAATTAAGTTCCTACGTTTAAGAGGGACGCCAACCACTTCTTTTTTATGGTATGAATGTATTTTAGCACAGTATTGGGAATCAACAGCACGTATCACAGTGTAGAGTATGAAATTGCAATGGTAAAAAAATCGAAAATTGTGCATGAAAAGAAATGTATTTATCCAAGACAAAGGCGAAATCAGTAAGGGCATATCGATTGCACTGGTGTAAAACTGTTTTCAAGTCACGCATAACAAAGAAGTAATCTTTTAAGTGCAATATCAACGGCACGCGTACGTAGTGGAGGAAAAATAATATTGTAGCAAAGATTTTTTTAATCAATTATTTTTTACCAGAATACTATGCTAAAGTGTATTCCAACGCTTTTTATATACATTATAATATTATTAAAAAAAATCTTTGTGACTGGAAGTTTGTCCTTGCGTTAACTTTTTGTCGGGACATTCGTTTTCCTATGTGAAAGTGATTTTTTAACAAGACTAAATATGAAGTCGCGAAAGCAAATTAGAAAAAAATATCAGATAGAGTGAAGAAATAGACAATTCTGTTTGCTGATTAGCTTTACTTGTCCTTAGATCTTTATTTGTTACCACAGAATAACTTTTGTGTGTGGGTAGATTATTATTCACGAATAAGTTATTACGAATTTATAAATATTTCATGTGCACGTGGCTTTTTTAAAGTACGTTACCCATGATTTTATATTTTATTAAATTCTTTAAAAACATTTGATTGTAGCACTATTGATTTTGAAATTATAATCTATTTTTACGCTATTCATGCATAATTTTTGTATCTATTAATAAAACACTTGTAAAGGTGCAAATTAGGTTTAATCTATCAAGCGAACTGAATTGTACCCTCACTTTCTTTGCTAAAAGGATAATCAATCGATTGATTATTTGCTGTGAATGAATGACAACATTTCAAATCGATCGTGCCTTGCTCTTGCTAGCAATTATTATATATCACTCTGTAAATAGGATTTTTGTAAGCTCGAGGAGCTCATCATGTATTTAAGGAAAACAAAAAAAAATATCGTGTAAACGGCAGCGAGAGTCACTCCGTCACGACGCAATGAATATATCGCGTAAAACTATACATGTATTAATTCGTAAACGTGAGAAAAAGGTTAAACAAATCAAACGAAAGTCGTTCTGACACATGTTCCAGTATAAATATGATATCTTTCACATGGTCGTTTAACACGGCCTAATTACTATTGCTAATTACACTGTGTACATACATACTTCTAGAAGATCTTTGATGTTTATTTATTCATGGACTTCTAATGTAATAGATAAATTTAGAAATTACAGTAAAATAAAAGCAACAAGAAAAAAACATCAACACTTCAGCGTGTACTGCATTATTCTTATTATTTTGTATTTATACAATGATCTGTACATGGACTCATATTTTCGCTGTGGCTCATAACTATAAACACGCTGTACATATTATACACCACACAGTGCATGAATCGCTAATTTAGGTTGTCAATTTCTGAATCACACATCTGCGATGTTTTAAGTGCTTCTTTGGTAATTAAAGTTTTTTAACGGTTTTGTCGACGACATATAAGCTGTAAAGAAGTGAACAACAAAACGGCCGCATTGTATTCAAATTGTATGTAAACTATGCATAAGGCGTATGTGAATTATGTATATGACATTTAATTGACACATGAATTTCGTGAAATTCTTACTACCAGATTTATAGATGATTTCATCACAATGAAATGAATTAATACGCAATCACATATCATTAAAATATAATTTATGTATGATTTTCACTTCAAAAGTGTAACGCATCGACGGAGAAATCAAGAAATAATCACTGTGGAAGGTTTTATTGAAAAAGTACTTTCCCATATTATTTTGCTACGAAAAATCACGCTATAACAATACACATTTGCCTGAATAGCATTTATAAAAATGGGATGCATTTAGTCTTGCTGATTTTATACTTTTTAAGTGTGATTCTCCTCTCTTGCCCAGTCTAAAGAATGTATAACTTAAAACCGTTTGTCAGCAATTTATTGATCTAATAGCTAAGCTATGATAAAATAATAATACTCCAGTAGGAGAGCACTTCTCGTAAAAATTTTGACTCTTTGTATTGACTAAAAATATGCGTATCCATCGCTCAAGTCCAAATACATCACCAATACTTCTTTTCCTATTGTAGCGTAACGTAGAACATATGTAATATGTATTTTTACACTTATTGGGTGAAAGAGAGACGGGAGAAAAAGTGATGAACTTTATGGTACCACATGGCACCAGCGAGATTAGCTGCCAGAGTGAAAATTGAATATATGTATACCGTGTATGAAAGTCTGTGAGTTTCAAATGCATAATATTACTAACTAATAAATAATGAGAATCCAAAAAAGAGTTGTGTTATTATAACAATTCATCACTTGTTCCATCATGTTATAGGTATAACTATGAAGTATTTGAAAATATATCGTTGTATTACATTTTTCTATTGGCAACTTACACAACTAATATCAGTGCATTAACTTTCAAATTGAATCAGAGTATTTTCCCGCACATAACATTCAAATTACTCATGTTTAATGATGGCATTTTCACGAACAAATAACTATTGTAAGACTGCTCATTTACTCTAGCTTTGGTTATTTTACTTAGTACTATCATTTATATAAGTACGTTTCTTGGATATTCAGTTCGTTTATTTGTTGGTTTGAGTGGTTCGCATAAAATAATGTGGCCTAAAAAGAAATCGTTTACAAACCTTAGCCAACAATTCCGAACACTTTTAAAACAAAAGCTTGGTCAAGTCCAACAAAAGTATCGAAAACAACTAAATGCCTCTTCCCTCGCTAATTTAAACCTTCGACAGCAGACGAAAAGCCGACCAATCCGGTCGTTCGAATCCAGCGCGCAGGCGTTTCGCGAGTGCAAAAATAGCAAATGGCGCCTTCTAGTTGATACCAGCTATCAGACTGAATCAAACTACCTACCCACACACCATATCGTGTCATCCCGTAGATCTTCGTCGCCCATGTATCCAACGTCACGCACACTGACCAGCGACGCGTGACTCAACCGACGATTCGATATATACCACATTAATTGACGCAGTCGCCGAGGAGAGAGAAATTCCTCGGGGGAAAAGCTCCATACCCGCGAGAAAGTACGACAGCAAGGTGCAGCTCGGGATATCTCTTCCGTATCTCGTACACCAGGCAGTGGCTTGACAGGTGATTCTGCGATGGACGTCAGCGTTTTTTTTTTTTTGCTCCGTTCTTGTATACTGTTATTGTCATCGATTTTTTCCTGTTTTTGTTTATTGCGTCGGCGTTTGCTGGCTGTGTAGTAGTGCCTGTGTGCGAAAGAAGCTGCTGCGCTTCTTCTGCAGAGTCAGCAGTTTTTTTTTGTTGGTTTCGCGCATTTCTTCGTATGATTTAATTTCTGGTTTGTTTATATAATGTTAACGCTTTCTTTGTTGAGGAGTTTCGTTTTCTCGACTGATTAGAATGTTGTTCGTGAATCGCTTTGTTATAGTTTACGCGAGAATCGAGCTTGTGACGATTGCATTGTTCGTATTATTTTTGTGATTATTGACGAGATATTTTATTTATAGACAGAATGGTCAAGTTATACGCACTGACGATCCTATACAAAGGTCCAACATCGGCGACAGCTTTGAAAACAGCATACGATGTGGATTCGTTTTCTTACTTCCAAAGAGGCAGTGTCAGAGAATTCATGGCATTTGTGAGTAAAACAATAACCGAGAGGACACAAATAGCAGCCAGACAGAGCGTCAAGGAAGGAGGTAAGGCTTACTTACCTTTATTGAGATTTAATCATAATGCAAAGAATGGATTATCAATCACCTGCTTTCTTTATCTTTCACAGAGTACATGTGCCACGTTTATGTCAGAGGAGATAGTTTAGCTGGTGTTCTTATCTCAGATCATGAATATCCAAACAGAGTGTCACACACTCTCATTACAAGAGTACTGGATGAGTTTGCAGCCAAGTACCCCGCACACACATGGCCTACTTTGAGAGAAGCAACCACAGATTTTCAGCAAGTTAACGTATATTTGGCCAAATATCAAAATCCCAGGGAAGCTGATGCTTTAACTAAAATGCAAGAAGATTTGGATGAAACTAAGATTATTCTGGTAAGTTCAACTAATCAGATAAAGATCATTATTATTAAGGTTTAAAATGCAGATTTCATGATATTAATTTATTACTACTGTTTTAGCACAACACATTGGAAGCTGTTCTTCAAAGAGGTGAAAAGTTGGATGATCTTGTCCAAAAGTCTGAAGGTCTCAGTATTCAGTCAAAAGCATTTTATAAGACAGCTCGCAAGACCAATTCTTGCTGTAGTCTCACAGCTTGAGGCAAAACCCATATTGTTATCTATGTTTTGTCAAATAACTATTCTATACAGTTTCTGAACTAGTGAATGTTTATGGATCCATCTGGAGTTGAGTATTTGCTGACCCAAAAGGGTTCTTTTGTCTTACTTTTTTAAGACTCAACTGTTGAACCTGTACATAATATTACCATGCATAGCAATTTCAAGCATCTATTTTAAATGTCGCTCCAGTGTTTCTCTGGCGCCAGAGTTGAAGAGTTCACTGCCAGTCGTTTTTGATAGTTAGCAACTGAGAAATGAAGGAACACAACAGATTATAGGATGACTCGGAAATTAATAGAAAATCAAGTGTGATTAGGGTAGGACTGAATAAAGGACCTTAAGAAAGAAAAAATGCAGTTGCGTTATAAAAAAAGGCTCTAAATTATTGTCAGTGCAAATTAGTAGGACTGTAGAATGTTGTTCACTGCACTAACTGACAACATTAAATAGCTGGCAATTTAAATAACTATTGCTTTTGCAACAAATTTGTAATCATCCTAGTTTTTTTTTTAATGTTGATTTGTAATAATATTTAAGTGATGGCAATTTTAGTTTTCATTTTTTTATATAAATTTGTTTTTATACAAAACTTGTAGTCTTTGTTTAATCAGTTTAATTGAAATTTAATTTTTATAACTGTAATATGATGATGATAAATTTGTTACAGCAGTCAGTTGTGATAAATTACACAAAAGATAATATTTCTCATAAAAGGATTGTTGGCATCCAATGAGGAAATGTGAAAATAATCTTTATAAAATCAAGTTTACCATACAAATGTTGAATAATAACCACGATATTTAAAAGAATAAAATCCTATCCAACTAAAAATGTATGCTTTTGAAAATTATGAGTTTCAAATTTCCTTGAATTAAAAATTAAACACTGTAGTATGAAAATTTAAAATTCATGTGTTTTTTTTAATCATAAACGTCATAGCATTCAAAAATAACAAGTTACACGTGACAAATACGACTTGTTAGTTACTTGATTAAATATATTTTTTCTGCAACTGTTCCAAGAAATTAAATGTAACTTGGCAAATTGTGTGTAAGCGGCTTTTAAACTGCATGAATGTGTGCAAGATATGTTGAATTCCAGTGCTATGGCATACTTGGATATTTCAAGATTCCTGGATATTCCAAGTATGTTCTGCACACAATGGATGTTTGTATAATGCATAACTAAACTATATATTATACATAAAAAGATAGTTAAAAACATTTTTGTTTCGACGTGTCTATATTCTCATGTTTATATGAATGTGTGATTTTGCATATATACATGTTCAAATTTATGTAAAATAATGATTATTGTTCAATTTAATTGTGAATGATTTCCACATATAGTATGTGGAGAAAGACAAATTATTTGAAATATACCATATATTTTCGAGCGTTGCAAAATGCGCAGTATTCTTCATTCATTCCTGAATTTATTCATTAGCATTTCTGAAATCGACCTGTGTGTGTATTTTTTATTGCTCGCCCTATGTAACCAAATCCGTGGTCCGAAAGTTATTGAAGTTTTCTATGCCGTCATGGCTTTGGTCAAGCCTTGATTACTTTCTCGTGTGCATCGCGACCACCGCTGGAGAGCAAAATCTGAAAATCTGACATTTCAAAAAGACTTCAACCTTATTATAATAACATCATTTTAAGATATAATAATTTTATGTAATTTTCTATGCATAATATTCTTTAATTTAACAGAAATTGTATAGCTTTATTATCACTTCTATTTTTAAAATGATCAAGATGATTATGAACTTTAAATACTCCATCAGTCCTCCATCTAACAACTACTGCAAACTCGAAATATGTTGCGATTATAAACACAAGTTAATAAGAATCATGATGAGTTTTTTTTTTAAATAAAAATGTCCTAGTCTTAAGGACTGCAATCATATGACCAAGTTCAATATATGGACCTTGATTTAAATTCTCTGCTTTATTGGTTTCATATGTATTTGAAGCAAAATATAAGAGAACATAGTAAAACTGTTTCGGTTGAAAATATTATTTGACACGAAATTTTTGTGGAAGATAAAAATTTACACGATAATTTGCCGGTTTTGGTAAAAATTTTGAAAAAACAGAAATAGTTGGGTAGAATTAATTTATTCCAATATAAATTTTACTATCTCATGGTGTGTGTACATTATTTATTAACAATTTTTTTATGATTTATATTTGTTTTTACTTAGTTTTCCTCTTTTCCCTTTCTTTTCTTTCGTAATATTTTTTCATCAATGGTGTTACATGATCATCACAGAGGTAGAACTTGTCTTTCCAAATTACACCTTTATCACCTTTGTGGACGTTATATGGATACAAATATAAGGAGTCCGGAACCTGTTAAAAAACACAAAGTTGGTAAAAAAATTATTTGTACACAGTATATCAAGAACCAAATAGTTAAAAACAATTTCAAAATTACAATAATTAACATTTTTTTACATAAATTACTTTGCAAAATATATTTATTGCATAATACAAAAAATATACCATATTCTTTACAAATTATACTTACTTCCTCCCAAACATCATACCAAGCTTCCCAATCATTACCAGACATCAATAATTCTGGCACATCTGTCCTGGCAACTTCCATGTAACATAACAACTTGTCACTATCATATGTGAAGTGCTTTGTATGAACTTTGTATTGATACGGAGTGAATCGCCAATCTTGCAGTTTTGGATCATTCTCTTCAAAATCATCATAGTTAAGATTTTCTAGATCTTCTACTACAACTTCAATATCTCCTCCTTGGGACCAATCATAAATCAATAAATGACAATTTTCAGTGAGTTTTGCAAGGTAATCCCTCTTATAGTTCTCTTCGATATCAGATAGATATTTTTCATTCAGTACTTTGGAATTCACCTCATGTGGCAGTCCACGTTTTTTGATGTTTTGCTTTTGTAAATAAGAAAATAAAAATTTAATTTATTTTTATATTAAATTTATAAGAAAAATAGTTTTTGCAATGATATTTACCAGGGTGAGATCTACAGGCACATCCAAGTAAATTATTACATGAGGTTTTAGGTAGTATTGTAGGGAAGCTTTACAAGCATCTGTATGTGCTTCATAACCTTTTGGGCTGATGAACTTACTCTGATACATAGCTTTGGCAAAAACGGCATCGCTCCATGGTGACCTGACAGTAACAACACCTTGTCCGGTGCAAAATATATGAGCTAGTGAATCTATATACTGCTTTTGCCTCATCATGTACATGTACAACTGCATAGCTATTGTGTTGCGATCATAAGGGTTTTGTAAGAATCTTTCTATATCCCATGATTGAGCATCCTTGGGTAATAAATGATCCAGTTGTCTTACATCAAAACCCCACTTTGTAATTAACAGATCATCGAATGTCGGTTGGGGAAGATAGAGAAAATCGAATTCCTTGGCCAGTTCTTGAGCCAACTTACTCTTGCCTGATGCCACCTGACCATCGATAACAATGAGCTTGGAATGCTCGTGGACTCTACATTTGTTAGTATCCGTAATCATTTGGAAAACAGTGTACTCCTTTTCGTGATATGGGAAGGGTTTTATATTCGGAATATCATCTTCGTTGCGAAAGGCTGCTCTCGTAAGACTGGCAGCCTGGTACTTGGTTACCGAGTTAGGTGTGATCTGCAAGCACAAATATTGTCATACATAAGCCAAACTGCTGAATGTCGTCTTCAGGAGTAGAGAACAGCACTGTATGTGCAATTTACGCACTGCATATTACAACGACAATGAAAAAATGACTATTACCAAAAACAAATGCAATAACATAGGTACAATGTGTGAAAATAAGGCTCGACGCACTAACCTTACATAACTCCTTGGCGATACCGGGAATGGACCTGGCGGCTATGCCGCTCCTTATAGCTACGAACATTTTCAGCTAATTCGTTAAACGAATAGCCAAACTATCCCGCTAGACACAAGATTTGCCTCGCGGGATATTCGCCGAAAATCCAGCGCGATAATCCGTTTTCTCGTCTGCTCGGCCTCGTCTTTTCCCCAGCGTTAGCTGGGGGACATGGGGATGGCCGGATGGGGGACAAATATTTTTCAGCAGTCTCAAGTGACTAACTTCAAGGGGTTTAAGGAGTATTATAGAATTTAGTTATATGCGACTTTGCGTTTGCGCAGTGGCGGTATAGAACACGACGCTGCTCCGATTCTCCAAAGTCCAAATGACACACACAGTGTTGTCGAACCGTCTGTCTCGTAAATTTTCTATACTATAACTTTTTTACTGATCCGTAGTTCGTAGATAAATAGTGCAAAATGGACCTCGCCAAAATGCCCAACGAGAGGAAGCTGTACCTTTGCAAATGTTACTTCTTCGGTGAGTTTTGAGAGAGTTGTCCGAGTTACTGCAAATTTGTTTGGTTAAGATCTTGATATAGATGTAGGATAGTGCAGAATATATCATTTTAAGTCTTTGCTTTCAGATTTGCGAGTAATTAATCAAATTTTTATGTGTTCTTTATTTTGCAGCCGGATTTGCTATGCTTCCCTTTCTGTGGGCGGTAAATGCCATCTGGTTTGCTAAACAAGCGTTTATTGTGCCACATTTTGAAGAACAAAAACAAATTAGGAAATGTGAGTAAATTATTATTACCGTTATTTAATGCAGTGCAAACTGATTACAATGTATTGATGCTATTTTGAAATAAGCAGTGTGTAATTTATAGCTTGAATTGGTTTCAAAATAAATAACACTCTTAACAATATTTCTCACCAAGCATGAGTCATGTATTGTAATGCAGCTTAAGAAATGACCAAACAAGGATATGACTTTATGCATTTATTTGTTAGGAACAACGATTTTTCAATCATTCTATTCAATAAATAGAGTATTTCGCTATGGTAGAAAATTAACAACAACTCTTTTGTTTTCAGACGTCACATTTTCTGCAATTGGAGCATTGATATCATTTGCAGCATACTTGACATGGATTATTATGTTCCAAATTCATAGAGCGGAATGGGGTGAATTTGCAGACTCTATTAGTTACATTCTACCTGCTGGCATTCCATAAACTTGATAACGAAAAATAATTAAAAAGTGAGAGTGACTGTGACTGTGTAAGATAGATTTTAAGGATAATGAAACATTTTGAGTCAAAAAAGAATTATACATTTATTTTTATAATAAATTGTCTATATAGTTTCTCCTATCATAGGCCAATAATGGTCAGAATTTTTCCGTTTCATCTTGCCTTCAGAAAACGATTTTTCACTAAAATTATTCTCTTTTTTTGTTTCCTGAGACAGTCTGTGAATAATGTAATATAAAAAATACATTTACATTTAAATATACATATATCTCTCTGTTCAGCTTGATTCAGGTTCGACTTTTCACACAAGTTCTCTCTCCTTTAGACATTATTTGTGCGTACTCAGACAGCTCTCCGCCTTTGCGCGAAAAGTTTCAAATCTTTGTATACCAATTTCGCCAGCAGCTGAAAATAGCAAAATATTCATGATTTATTTGTCGCAAAAGAATGAATCTACATTAAATCCTTGCATGCATAGAAGTGTAGTTATAGTTATTCTTACAGCCAATGCCAGAACTTCTGATGTCATAAGCAAGTAGTAGACATTACTCCAGGCATTCTTCGGGTCGCCTTGGCTCGTTACGAATCCGGCAAGCAACGGTCCGACTGCTGCCCCAATACTGCCAGTCCCGTCGATTATCGCAGTGACAGTCGCCAGGGCTTTCGAGTCCGCTCCTAGACTCGGATGCGTGCCTAGCTCCGCTGAAACGGCTGTTGTGATCAAAGCGTAGGGCCCATTTACAAATAGACCAGCGAGCATAAGCAGAATCACGTTCGCTGCTAGGTTCATGCTACCCAGGTAGTTGTAGATGAATAGCTGATAAACATTTAAAATAAAAATTATTGTTTTGTATTTTTAAATTGGATTGAAAAGTAAATTTCGCAAATAATATTTTTTCAAGACATGATTCAAGTTTTCAATTTTATATTGCAACCGTAAAAAAAACGTCGATTCCAAACCATCTTGAACGTTGTAAATAATAATTGGATTGTATTAATTGTTAACAAACGGACCAGAAACATTTCTAACTTCCGCCCTTGAATTTCTCTCGCGCACCGAGTCAAACAAGCACATAATATAACACCCAATAATCCGGCATCTCGTTACCCATACCCTGCACAATGCACATCATGGCCAAGTCTCATTCTCCACGCTCTCGTTATCAGTGCCAAGTGCATTCAATCTGAAGCTTGTACTCACCGTCGGACAGGCAAGACCTAACATAACTGCACAGGTCAACGCACTCATGCCGGAATAATCAGACAGAACACCCGCCACTATTGCTCCAATTATACCGCCGACGTCAAAAAGTGTCGACAGATCCGCGCTGAGTGTCGGACCGTACGTTGCTGTTGATGGAAAACAACATAAGATTAGAAATTTGCTTGTTGATAAATATATAAAAAATTTTTACAATCATCAACTATTCTTAGACATCTCTCTAATATCTTTTTCTCAAGATAGTTTTTTTTTTTTAAGATAATATTCTTTCAAAACAATAAAAAAGCAAACAAATTACTAACTGGATGCGGCGATGTAGAGCGGCAGCCAGAACAGAAACGTGTAGCACACGAGTTTGGCGAAGAAAAGCGATAGCGAATACTCGATGACTCCGGGTATTTTCATAGCGCCTATGAAACCAATGGCCCGTTCGCCGGAGCTGTCTGTCTGTCGGTTGACCGACAGTAAAGGTCCTCTTTCCGCTTGCTCGTCCAACAAATCCTGCAGATCACATCAAGGGAAAAACATATTTTAGCAAGTTACTATGAGAAAAGAGACGAAGTTTAACTGGTATGCGTTATGATGATCGTGTCAATGCATGCAATCAGGACATGAGAAATTTGCGAAAGAAGCAGTTGTCTTGAAAAATGTGAAATTCAAACAAGCAAATATATTAAAAACTTTTATAGCAACTTTCACATCTTTTAGAATTTGTAAGCTCGATTTTATCAATAGTAAATTAGCAAGAACAAATAATAGAGAAAAGTTAAACAAACAAATTAAAATTCATGCACTTACAACGATAGCGTCCTGCTGACGCCCGTGATTGCGATAGGTGAGTCGCTAAGATGGGAGGATAAACAAAGGATATAGTTACATAATTCCACTAATCATGCGGAACGGTGTATGAAAAAAATTTTGGATATCAAGTATAACTGACTCTGGGTGTTAAAGAAGATTAACCAAGGTTTGTTTTAATTGGGAAATTGTTCGATCTACGCAACCTAGTCCTAAATATTATTTACAGATGGAATGATATTACAACTCAACTAACTTAGTATAAAATTAGGCATGCCTTTTAATAAAACTAATGTTCTGTAATTTAGTTTGGTATAGTAGCGCTATTGAATGAACTTACGCGATCTTCGCTACGCATAGATTCGATGTCCTCGTAACCACTTCCTTCATCGGAGCTACGAGCTCCGTCCAACTTTCTATACCCATACGGTCTAGGAGGAATACATCCGACGTCGATGGGATTTGGTGCCAAAAATAGGAATATGACAAAACCTAATGCTCCCATAATAGCACCAGGAACCATAAAACTGAGACCCCAGTCTGTCTCGACATACCGGGCAGCGATCAAGCTCCCAAGAATATTTCCTAAAGAAGTGTGCGAATTCCAGATACCAAAAATCAGTCCTCTTTTGCCTTTACCAAACCAGTTTCCTACTATGGTAACTACGCCTGGCCAGCCAGACGTTTGAAGGATTCCAGACAAACCCTAAAAATAATTGATGTTACAAATGTGGTAAAGATTAATTTCAAGATTAATAAATAGCTATGCAAGATTTGCACATACCTGTATAAAAATGAAATACCACAAGTTGTGAATATTATAGGGCCTAGCGATACCAAAAAGGTAAGTAAAAATGCCAGTACCTAGCATTCCAAAAGCTAGGAAATACCGAAGATTAACTCTTTCTGCAACAAAGCCACTAAAAAAAAATGTAGTAAATCAAAAGTACTGTCATTATATTACAGGATAAAAATCTGCAAAATGAATAAATACCTGACAAACATAGCTGCTGCATAACTAAATAAAAATGCTGAGTCCAATGCTCCCAATAAGGCAGAAGCATTAGGTCCATCTGTAATTAGAAACCAACCGTTGAAATTTGATAATTTGTAATAGTTTGTAAAGATTCGAAAGTAGACATTTTACTCAAGTTTTCTTTTTTCATGAAGAACATTTGAACGATAGAAAAAATTTACTTTAAAAGTCATTTACTTGAAAGAAGCAAAAATCAACTCACCGAATGGAGCCCAGTCGCACCATGTATCGTTGTTAAGTCCATCGAAATCTGGCGGTGGAAGCCTGCCAGTGCAATTAAGACTAAGAACATTCTTGACAACTGAGATCGGTTTTCTAGTCAAATGGTAGCAAGTGTAAGCCAAATAAGTGAGGCCTAGCACACCTGCTTGATGCAATGTCATGCGGTCTATCCTGCTGTTGGGACAGCATTTCGACGAGATCCACTCAATCCACTTGATGCCCACTGGAGCGTTCCAGCTGCCGGACATCTTGAGCACACTCTTTTCCTAATTTATCACAGAAACAATACTTTTTCTTCTTGCCAGTGCCACAGCAGCCACCTCTTATGTCTCAGATTGCGCAATGCAACCTTCTTACGACCATGTCAAGGGATAGCATTTTTTACTATGACAGGTTGAAAGTGTGCAAACGTGCTCCTCCACTTGAATAGAAAATAAAGGCGACGATAGAGAAGTTAACGAGGCAGCTCTTTTGTTCAACTGTTTCTGGCAGCTGATAAGACAGAGATAAGCATACGTATCAGTAAACTACTGACATTAGCCCATGCGTATTATAATTACGCTTCGATGAACTTGAACCATATACCACGTGTATACTGTTCAAGATCGTTCTCTTTCTCTCTGTATTATGCAAGTATCTCAGAAACCGTGAACAAAATGGAATGGTAAACAAAGAAACGCACTGTGCAGTATTCAAACAGAGACAGCGTGTGTTCGGCGCGGCGGTAGAGCGACTACAACTCAAAACAACTGCATTCGGCAGAAATAATGAGCGACGATAAAATAATGACACTTATACTCCGCACACCATGCACACACCAATGATCACCAAGAGTGTAATATCGCTGACGCTGATGCGCTCGTGCGAGAGCAGCTCCTTTCACGCGTCAAGCGCCTATACACTCTTGCGGCCGACTGGGCTATGACAGATGCATCCGCAGAAATGCGAGAAGCAGTGTTGTTGTTATTATGCTTCAGTATTCGCTGTGTGCGTCTCGTTGGAGCCGTTGGAGGGGAGGGCTGGCGCTGATGTCAATTTTACACACGGTCTTATGGAGAGAGAAACCAATCACGCCCACGGCGGCCGCTCGAACTATTTTTCGCCCATAAGACTTAACGTGAAAAAGAAAGCATTTCGAGGGCGCCACAGTCTATGCTCACAGCGAATAGCTGCTGATGCTAACTGCAGCCGAATACTCGGCTATGACTCATAACCTAGAAAGGACGAACGATGATGAATCCTTGGTCCGGAAAATGCAGTTGTTTTTCCGCACGCTGCAGAGAGATGACTCACAGGAGACTGCTGGAAACTCTCGCCATGTCTACGAGATCTCTCTCCCTGACGCACTCGGTCTGCTCCTTTTTGACAGCTCGCGGTTGCAGTGTGTGCGTTTGGCGTCTGCGGCCAGCGCACAACAACAAAACAACGTGGCTCTGCAGGACTGTCTGGCGCATGTTGGCAGCACTGCTACAGTCGACACTGCATTTTTGCAAATGCAAATATAGTCCAGTAAAATCAGCTGTGAAATCGCCATTTCGATGAGCACAAAGTTCCGAAATAATTAATGAAAAAGAAATTTGCTTAGTGTAGTGGCAGGGGAGGGGAGTATGAGCAGACGACGTGGCCGCCGCCGCTCTCTCCGCGCGCAGCGGCGGGACGGCGGGAACCGAGCCGCGTTTGAATGCGTCATGTATGTGAAAATATCATTTTTGATTTCGCGGCAACACCCTGAAAACTTATTGTATCAGCTTTTTATTAATATTATCGAAATTAGCTATATAATTATCAAGTATGTATAGTTAATTATGAATGAAATAAGTAATAAATGTTCTCAACAATATAGCTATCCAATGAGCGGAAATAGTACATTACGATACAAGTGTCGTATGAGGCACATTCTGGCACGGCGAGGTTAAGCGCCCGAGCGTAGCGAGGATGCTTACGCCGTGCTGGAAAGTGAACATACGACTCGAGTATCGTACAATATTTTATAGCATTGCTTGATTAAATCCGCCAAGTCACGCAAATCCGTGGCGTAAGTAGCCCTTTCTGGCAGCAGGAGGTTAGCGCACGACGAGCGTAGAGAGTGCGATATACACAGTTCTAGAAAGAGCTACTTACGCCATGGATTTGCATGACTTAAATCCGCATTTAAGTCACCCAGTGCTATAAAAATTATTATTTGAATTTGTGTTTTTTTTTTACCTGTAAGTAAATCGATTCAGTACCAACATACCGACATCGTCATTTCTTTCAGAAGCAACATTCAAAAGATTCTGATTTAAGTAGCTAACTTTTTTATGAGAAGGATCTAATACTTCATTGCAAATAAAGCAATATTGGTCAAACTTATAGTCATCTGAAACACTTGCTGTTGACGATGACGGCAATGAAAATGAGAAATTTTGTGCTGGCGGAGATGGTAATGAGGAATCCCTTTTTCTTTTACTTGTCTTCTGCGGTTTTGCCGAATAGCGCTCTCTACAAATTTCATGAAAGCTTACACTCTCTTTTCCTATCCATTGTTTGAACTTTTCATCCTCTCTGCTTTTACTTTTATTTATAAAAGATTCTAGACCTTTACTACGAACTTGAACGATATCATCTGTATCCAACACAGAGCAAAAAATAAATAAGTTTCATTTATAACTTTGTATAAAAACTTTGTATAACTTTAAATTAACATTTTTATCTTTCTATTATTTACCCGTTGTGTTGTGTAATATAGCCACATTTAAAAATGGTATTTCAATTATATTTTCATAAAGTATGCACAAGATTACCTTTACTTCCTTAAAACATAGGTCTAACAAAAAAATTTTATTCAAGTAACTTACAAACTTTTCTGGGTGTCACCGCGACATCAAAAATGATATTTTCGCATGACGCATTCAAACGCGGCTCGGTTCCCGCCGTCTGCTCACTCCCCTCCCCTGCCTCTACACTAAGCAAATTTCTTTTTCATTAATTATTTCGGAACTTTGTGCTCATCGTAATCGATTAAAAAATCGTTTCCAATGCAAAAAATTTAACGCTCTTTCCATTGATGCCAGCCATTTTCTCATAGGTCAAGCCGATCTCGAGATATGAGCAAAAATAACTTTCGCACGCTGTTTTCGCATAGAACCCCTCATTCTAGGAAGCTGCAAATTTCAGAATCGGCTTTTCCGACCCCGATTTACTGGACTAATAGTCCAGTAAAATTAGCTTTGGTTATCAGATAAATGATAAATCAGGTAAAATGACCTGCACCAGTCGAAAGAGCGTTCGATTTTGCATGTTATTTTGATGATGCGGACGCGATGTAAGATGCAAGTTTGTGTACGAATCGAGCTGTCTTTGTATACACTCTGCGGTAGACATATAAGAGGATTATGATACTTTTTTCGGGATAGTGCGTGTATAATAATCTGATGGCGCCGTCGTACACACTCTCAAGAACATCAACGCCCACGTGCTCTGTAAATAGATGAGAAAATTTATTTTAAATGCTTTCAAAAGTTATTCCGTGCACAGATGCGCGCATTCCACGGAATATATATACGATGTAATAGTAATGCATTGAAGGAAGCAGTGAGTGTCAAAGCGACGAATATCAAGCTGCTGATTCCCCTGTCATTGTTCTCGTTGTTCTCGACGTGTGACTGCCCGCATAAGCTAACCGTTTTCCTGCAGCCCTCCGATAATTAGCCAGCAAAAAGTAATAACAATAAGCAAACCCAGAGCCAAATCAAGTTTCACGTTCGCCTGGGAAAGAAATGCCGTTTCGCGGAAGGTCCTGATTCTCGGTACCATGAGCGGATATAATGCTCGCATCGGTCCTGCAGTCGTCGCACGAGGATAACAACAGCTCTAGTGACACTCAAGACGAGATTCTGAGGTCAGCTCGCGCCAACGTTGGCCTCATCGCTGACGGCATCTGGGCGCCTAGCGGACAGGACGAGACCTATCGCAAGCTCAATCGAGCTTTATGGATACGGGTGAGAGAGATAGAGAGAGAGAGAGAGAGAGAGAGAGAGAGAGAGCGGAGCTTGCGCGAGTTTGAATTTCGTGGCGGGAATTTCCGGATATTCGTTCGCGGTGGTGCGCGAGATCTCTACTTTATCGAGCTGCGCGGCCGGATTCGGTATGAGATTATTTCAAGGCGTTTTTTTCAAGATGATTTTTTTTATTTTGCCATAACCTCGACTTTTGAATCGTGAAATTTTTCGCTTGGAAAGTAAGTTGTTGACATTTTAAAAGGGTTTTTGAAAATCGGCTTGCACAAGTGTTGCTATTTTATATGTTGCGTAAGTACGTGCATACTATAAGCCTTAAAAAGGTTTGATCTCGTTAATATGCAAAGCGTTTACTGCGTTGTAGATCTTAACTCTGGGACACATTTCCATACTTCAAATTAGATCACGTAGAAAATGAGGCTCGAAATGAGGTTCACACCAGTGAGAATTCGAAAAATTACAGTGCAGCGTATCAGGATTTACATCAGAAAATCAAACGCTCGTTTTCTAGACAGCGTCGAATAAACAGAACCTCGATGAAATTAAGGCTTGACGGGTTATAGAGCCAAAAGAAATACGTATTCCTCTAATGAAGCTTAATTCGCTTGGTTATATAAATTCAAAAATACGCATACGAGGACATTCTTAATTAAGACAGGTTTGTGTTGAGCAGCTCTACAATTGGCCTCGAGTGAATGGGGAAAAAGATTGAAAAGTAGACAAGTCGTATAGCCACGCATATAAAATGTTCAACCTTCTGAACAGCTCATCGTTAATTTGAAAAATAAAACCCATCAAAAGTTTAAAAGATCAAAAATCTTTCTTCTCGACACAGTATTATCTCTGTTTTCCGTGTTTTGGAGCTAATATTTGGGAATATGCTATATTTCAAATGAAACATAACATATGAGATAAACGGAAACCGAAATTAACAGCGCGAATGAATTCGGCGAGTTTCAAAGCGCTTACAGCCATCATTAAAATCCTTTGACGACTGTTCTTTCTCTAAATTTGAAAGAGTGAAAAATCACTCGAATTATAGAGGCGAAATTTATTTGAGTTTAAGACAAATTTACGTACAAAGATACGAAAGTATATATTGGGTATTTTCAGTTTTCATTTCACCGTCCGCAGTAGGTAATTAAATTCGGTATTCATTGCGATTAGTATACTTTAATTATAGCATATATTTATAACATTATGTTGCACGTGTACATACCTGAACATATATTTTCAGCGCGCATTGGTAATGTTATCATATTACAATAAATGAATTAATTGGCAACAATCTACATTTATTAAAATTTATTAAAAAACACGGTAATAAAAGCTATGTCAGACTCGGGTGAGGTGTATTTTCTCCCCTTGTTGTACAATGTATGTACAATTTTACATATAGTTTTTTCCTCGAAAAATCTAGTCTTGTGATAATAATAGATGATAAATACTTCTGGTAAATGTAGAAAATAAAACTTGGTATTTTCAATACATTTGTAAAACTGGTTTTTTTTTACAAAAAAAGAAAAACAATTATATTATTCGTGCACACAGCTGCTAGTTAGGTATGCATTATTTATGATTTAAATTTATTGTTGATATTGATGTCTTTGATTTTATAAAGTTCAATATTTTTCATTAAACCCGCGGAGTGTTGCGCAGCCCAAATTTATAGAGGAGCTCCTCCCTTCTGCCAAAGCAATGAGAAAATTGCACAGAAATTAAACCGATTCCTCCGCATAATTTGAAGCTCCCTTAAACAGAGCAACCAGATAGCCGCCAGATATGCGGAGCTCGACAGCGAGCAGCAGCAGCGACGCGAGACACGGAGTCGGGTACGCGATGTCATACCGGACTCGCGGTTGGCCATCTACGGCGACTTCGAGTACGAGAACGAGCCGCCACAAGAGGACTTGAAAGAGGAGAAACGTCGGAGGGACGAATCGCCGGAAATGACGAACGGAGAATCCAAGGGGAGGGAGAAGGAGTCGTGGATGCTCGACGAGGTCGAGGAGTTTGTCGCCTGGGCCGAGGAGGCCAGCAAACGCTCGAGACGAAGATGTAGATCGTTAGTCCATATGATACGCAATACCTTGACTGTATTAGTGATATATCGTGAGTTTTGAGAGATATCGAATGCAGATATTGAATTTCGCTTTTTTTAATTAATAATTCGCTAGTTTTACAATTGCATACGGTGAAGAAGAATGCTCTCGTTTAGAATTTATTTTTTTTACTGTTTAATCGAAATATAACATTGCTTTTCCAGGCTCTCGAAGCCGAGTGGAGCGCTAAAGTCATCCCGAAAAGCCGAGGAGCGCAGAGCCAAGGAAAAATCGAGTAAATAGCAATAAACCATCTCTCACTTTATAGCAACACAAAACATCTCCGAGCCAGTACAGCTCGCGAAACTAATCTCGAAAGAAGAAGCAGCTCGAACTCCTCTCCAACAGCAACAACTTCGAGCTGCAAAATTCCGTCCTTCTCCGTCAGGTGAAACTTCCAACAGCTACTCGGACGAGTCGACGGCCCCGCCTCGTTTCAGCGTGACGAACGTCTCGGAGGCTCAGCTCGAGGGTCGGATCTTCAACGAGGCCGTCCGTAGTCTCTGGCGAACCAGCTCGGCGGCTTTGAACTCGAGCCCGAGCACGCGGACGCTGAGACAGTGCCAGAGAGAGCTGGGGATGTTGAGGCCGCAGGTGACCACGACGACGACAACGACGACGACGGCCACGGCCAGGAGGCTCAGCGAGGTCCAGCTGACCCACTCGAGCTTCCAGAACGAACGACTGAGATTGCCGTATGTAGCTAAATCAGTGCCTGGAACAGACGAATTATTCGCTGTGGTACGAGAGGGGGTTTCTTCCGAGAGTTCAGAACTTGTTTCAGAACTTTCTTCGATGTTCCGCGAAAATCTTCAACTCTCCGAAACCCTTATTCTAGTGAATTTTATAATAAGTGCCAAGTTCTCTGACACAGCAGTATATTGCAAAGTTTTAAAAAAACCTCTACGTTAACTGTTCATTATTTATATAACATGGGGTCATTTTTAAAGTCGTCCACTTAATGAATTACCGTATCGTTTGGATGCATAATCAATTAAGACAAACTTGTATAAAAACCTCGATAAATGCATATTATTCGCCTGACAATGACATAAGAAAAGATAATCTAATGAAAATACGTCCAATAACGAAGAAATTCGAGTCAGCCCGAATGATCACCTCTAAATTGCCTAAATGATCCCTTCTAAATTCACCCTCGCACGCAGGAGCAGCCGCTGTCAGTACTCGTACATGCATCGGACGCTGAACATAGTCCAGCAACAGCGAGTGAACTCTCCCGTAACAGCGCCACTGCCACCCCTGTGCGTCGATGTGCCGGAATTCTTTCCCAAAGGACCCAACACGTGGCCCTGTCTCGAAGATCAGCAGCAGCAAGCTAAGCCGATCCATTTTTACGCCGTCCCGACCATGGCTTCGGAGAGCACGGCTTATCAGGACGAAATGTTTCCGTACAAGGGCCATGTGGCTGGCAGGAAGGCAGTTGCTCTTTATCAAGTATATATATATATATACCTACTTAAGATAAGGAATCGTCTCGCTTGTATCGGCATGTCATTTCATTTTCATTATCTATCCCTGAGAACGTGGTTTGCATTTTTTTCTATTCCAAAGTATCCGTGCGAGAATATAAGCAATTACACAAACAGGGCTATGTTACAGTCATTTGACGAGTTTTGATGATTTCGTTATTTTTAATAGAATTTCAAATGTTCAAACTAGAGCTCATTCATTTATTTATCGATTTTATTGCTGAACGCTAAATATAAGGAGTAAAATAAAATGTTCATCACTGATGACTGATATGGAGTTGTCACCAAACAAATATCAACGTTTCCTTTATTCACCCACGATCTGATCCCAGAACCAAGTGGTCCCGATGGTCCCAACCCCACTGGTGAGTGCGCTCGTCTGGCCCCCGAACTGGGCCCAGCAGCGCCTGCTCGCTCCAGGGCCGATCCACATCCAGCAACTCCCGGCGGCTGCATCACTGCCACCGAACTGCTCGATGATGCCTCCAACTCCGGCGCCGCAAGCCCAACCAGCGGCTCCAGCAGTCGTGTGTCCAACCGTGGTCCATCGAGCCATCAAGATCCACGAGTCCACGATCAGCCAGCCCTCTCCCATCCCCGTGTACCAGAGGCCCCATCAGCAACAGCAGTCGGGAAAATCGGGCCAGGAGTACAGCCAGCGCAAGAAGAGCCAGGGCGTGGACTTTAGCAATCTGATCCTGCTGACCAAGAGCGCGATGAAGGTCAGACGCAACCAGGGCAAAGCCGCGAAAAAGGCCTTCAGCGAGACCACGGGGAAAGGACAGTCGAGCGCCAAGGCCGAGGGCTACTCGACGAGATGGCTCGACAAGGGATGCCAGCCGGTAATGGATGGGTGTTAAGCGCTCGTTGGTTCGTTTGCACACCCTACGAGGGGGCTGACGAGTATAGAGTATACCTCGAGTCGAGAGTGGATTTCAGCGAAGCTGCGTATATGAAGTTTGCTTCGAGGAGTATGAGAGAGAGACAATGCGACGGGGACTGTGTACATGATTTATACATTTTTTTATACATTGAGAATAAAACATGCACTCCTCATTCGCCACCAGAAAAGAGAGAGGGAGTTGGTGACAGTGAGCACTGTACCGCGACTTCCGATCACGAGGAGCGAGGACCTGGCCTGCAGCACCAACAGCGGCAGCGGGAGTCGCAGAACCTCGCAATCAGCCGACGACGAGCTGACCGAAGCTTCGAGAAAGCGTCTCTACCGGGACGTACTGGAAAGCTCGACTGCGAGCCCACCGAGTCGAGACGATGACGAGGACGACGTGCGCTTCGAGAAGAGGTACGACGAGCTCGAGAGACAAGCCATGGAGCAGTACCGGACGTCCGAGGAGTGCCTCGCACAGAGATACCAGGTAGCGATTTCAATTCGAAACGCGAACTAGTGATCCCTCAACGAAAATTCTGATCGACAGGAACTGGAGCAACAAGCTCTCGAGCAGTACAGAAACGCCGAGAGCTCCGAGAGCCTCGAGCAAGAAAGCCTCCTTCACGCCCGGTCGACCGCGGGCAACTCGAACGACGAAGAGACGCGCGACCACGGCTCTTCATCGGGGTTTGGAAAGTACAGCAGGTCCTCCAAAAAGACGAGCGAAGTCGCCGACGACGGCAACGGAAAAGGTAACAAAAGGCCGAGACTCAGGACGTGGGACGAAAAAAAATCAAGTATCGAGAGAGAGAGAGAGAGAGAGAGAGAGAGAGAGAGAGAGAGAGAGAGAGAGAGAGAAAAGTCACTATATTATTAGACAAGATTGCTTTTATTAGAGTCGATTCGCACGGGTGAGAGGGTTTCTGCGGGAGGACGGCGTGTAATTTTACAACGATTCCTGCAATTTCCATCGCTTTGGCTCGGAAACTTGATTACTTGTCTTTACATCGCAGCTTTTCTGCGTATCGAAGACGCGCTCAAAGTTGAAAGATGAAAATTTGCTCAACGAGACGCGCGTAAACAGTCTGCGAAACGTACGTGGTGGATATTGTCACAAGTGCTCGTAATTATACTCTATATAGTCGTGCAAAGTCGCAGTTATTGGCACGAATGCGCTGGATATATATATATATATATATATATATATATATATATATATATATACTGTTCTTCAGCGTACATACGTAGTAATAATTCTCAAAGACGTCAATGTTCTGTTCCAGTTATGTGCGGCGCCAGTGTAGTCTGTAGACGTTAATGTATTGTTATTGTCTTGTGCGTTTGCACAACTGCTCGATCGATGTAATAATTTATATGTGAGAATTGAGGGAAGAAGTTGATTCAGCTTTTTTGCATCTGTGCATTGTATACTTTTATAGTTGCATTGCTGTATGCATCTGCGTTAATCGGTGTAATAAAGTTTTGTTTACGTCTATGCGATGGAATTCTTTATTTAGACCCTGCGTGACAGAATAACAAATGCGTGTTCGTTGACGCATTTCATTTGATAATGAGAGTTTTTAGCCATTCTCTATAAAATATCGCGGAGAAATCCATTCGCATCTAAATTTCGTTTTAATTCTATACGTTGTCGACTTTTGATTTTATTAATCAATCGCCGCATGTAAAGAGACAGTAAAAGGAATACCGATAATCGAGGCGTATTGAACCAAACGTTTCAAGTTACCCTTTTCGCGACGTTCAAAATGACAAGTTTGAGAGGTTTGCCACTTAAGAATTTGCAACCCCTGATCGCCTGCGAGACGGACTATAATGAAAAACAGATCGCGCCGACTTTTAATTTCATTAGGACTGTATCGGCGATTGATTAAATCACAAAGAGAATGTGAGCGAAACTCCTGTCTCAGTGGAGCAGAATCACGAAATTTTACCGTTGAAAAATATATAACAGTTTGAATTTTATAATGCTCTAAGTATATGGTTGATGCAAGTAACCAACGTCCTATTCGTCAGATCAATTATATTCAATTCATTAAACAAGTCTTCAGTATTAGCTAGTTTTCTATCTCGATAAAATGAAAAATACAAAATTTTAATTTATATAGAGTAGAATTATTAATCTTTTTAGCAGAGAAAAAGTAAACTTTCTTGACTGTTACCTTTTAGACTGATGAACAACCTCCTTCAAAATCTTAAAAGATAGATAAAGAAATTTCTCTCTCTCTCTCTCTCTGGCAAAAAAAGAAATCGTAAATCGATACCAATCCAATGACCACGCCAAATATACATTATTCCGCGCGAATTGTAAGGTAACAAGCAGCCTCAGCAGAAAATCAAGATTTTGAGAGCCGAGAAAGTCGGGGCTTCATTTCCGGCAAAGGTGGTCCATCGGGCAGCGAGCGAGGGGAGCTTGCGACCGGTCGTCATTGCCAAGAGATTGTCCGCGATCAGTACTAGCAACAGCGCTGGATATGGACGGGAGTCGAAGAACACAATAAGGGGTGCATCCGGAGACATATTTGGTTGGTTGGTGTATTGCGAACAGTTTTGTTTAAATATAGGTACTTTTGTGATAGCAGTAGTTTCATATAGAAGAACGATGTAAATTATTTTTGCGAGAATATAGGGGTTGGAAAGAAAAATGAATGATGAAAATGATTAGTTAGATGCATTGCGGCTATAGTGATTTTAGTGACTTTGTTCTGTTTTCTAGAAAAAGTAATAATGTTGACATACAGAAATTCCTCATGGGATTATAGGTATTATGTACCTGATGTACCAATACAGTTTGTCGCGTGCTGCTTTTCAAAATCCTTTCTCTTTTACGTTATAGCTACTATTATCAATACAAGAGTACTTCTGTGGACTCAATTCTTTCCTGAGCCGTTTCTAGCCTAGTACATTTGCATTTCTCGCAACAAAGACTATGGTGCTTATGCATTTCTCGCGAGAATTAATACATTTCCCACTTCTACCGCGAAAACTAGGTAGTGCATTTGGCTTTCAAAAAGCCAAATAGGAGCCAATAGGAGCGACGATATGTAACACGAACAAATAAACCTACTTTAGAACCAATTATTATTGCACCTCTATAGTTCTACAAAAAAAATTCAACTTTGATTTTATCAAAAAATTACACATTATTTTGATAAATTTAATAATTGATTTTTAATAATAATTTTTCAAATAATATGCAACATTTTTGGAATTTTTCACGGATTTTTTTATTTAATAATTTTTTCTAGCTATAAGAATTCTTTTCATTTTGGGTCATGCGATTGTATACCGGCAATGACATTATAAAAGAATTCATTTTCTGACAATCGGTTAGCTTAAATGATTAGTGGTTATGCACTTTTGACTGGCATTTGCATACGATACCTTTCTCAAATATCTAATCTCTAATTTTTTAGGAAAATAAGGTTATGAAAGCATATCGATACAAAGAAATTTTTCGAAAAAATTACTGAGTAGCTCTACCTCGGAACAAAAAATACAAAGGTATAACGTTACGACGACCTGTGATAATATTACATCAGTGACTGTTGCTGTTAATTACCAAAATAAAATATTTTGATAGAAATAGAAAATTATTCAAAGCAGTGGGATATTTGATTATTTTATACTTTGAAGGCCGCTGAGCTACAATAGTTTTAATAAAATGCAGTTATACGCATCAGTAGTTTCTCGAACCCTGAAATATCAATAAAAAACTATGATGCGTATTTATGGTATTGTTGAGTTTTTTTCTTTTTTTACGAAAAAATGAGAAAGCTTTTGAAATAAGTAAATCATCACTTCAATAATACGCACTATAAACATTTTTGTGGAAAGAAAAACGTAGAGATTTTCCTTCTTATAAACCCTATCTTATTACAGGGGATCTATAATTATGTTTATAGAACAGTATGGCTAAAATCCGCTGTTAAGTCACGCCTATCTGTGACTAAAGTAGTCCTTTATTGCACCGCGTTTATCACACTTGCTACGCTCGAGCGCTAACCTCACGGTGCAAATAAGTAGTACTTTAGTCACGAATAGGCGAGACTTGCGGATTTTAGCAGTCTGTGCTATAAAATTTTATACGATACTCTTGACTTAAATGGTTCAGTTATACGTTATACCTCGCTGCGCTCGGGTGCTAACTGCGCCGTGTAAAAAAGAACCATTTAAGTCACACGTATCGTAACGAACTATTTACTCAATAGCCAATCAATAAATCAACCTATTTAGCTGTTAAAGTAATTTCAAGTTCCACGCTGGTTGTAGCCGTGTGTGAATAATGGACTCGTATAATATATATATATATATATATATATATATATATATATATAAAACAATTAAGCTGTTTGCTCTCCAGGTTAACCAAATAAATAATTAGAAATCATTTTCTTCAGGACTGTACCGTATTGTTGTGATTATATTTATTATATTTTGTTAATAAAGACTTGAAGAGGTTGGAAACCAAACCAACGAAACGTCGTCGACATCTAATTGCTGAGTTTTTTATTTCTACAAGGGCTGACTCTTTCACTTTTGATTCCTAATTATTTATTTGAATACATATAAAATGCCATTTCAAAATTCTTGATCAATAAAGTGTTTAAATACAAATGCGTATTCTGCACGTACACATAACGAAAGCTTTTGAATAAATTATCGCGAGGTCACAGACTTTGAAACTACACTAAAGTCAACAAAAAAATTACATGGCAAAACCGCAGCTACTTAATCGAACATGCGTTGGCTCATGACGTGTTCAATCAGCTCTGCTCAGCCTTGGTTAACGCGATTGGCATCCTAGTTTTCAAATGGTCAATAATGTCGTATACGTTCAATATGACCAACAGACTGCCTTGGGTAGACATTAATATATTAAAATAGCTTTAAATATTATTCAAAACTTGAATAATTTCGAAATCTGGAATAAATTATATTTTGTGCTTGTATATCTAACGATCATATAACATTTTTACAATTCCACTACAAACTTGTTTTACAACTTTCAATCCATCTACTGCTCTTCGACTAATGTTGTAATTTAAATTTTAATATATTTCTTTACGATTTATCAAGCTGTATGCTGTGTAGTATCTCTTAAAAAGTTTTTCTGAGGCAGCCATTAAGCGCACTCAGCTAATATATGTTGTAAGCTTTAAATAAAACTGTATGAGTCATTCCGCATAGATGAATACGCAATTTCAAAATTGCACACTTCTATAATTTACATTTTCATTAAAAATATGTATGCATAATCAAATTAAATGCATGTTTTATGATTTTGAATTTTCTATAATTAGTTTATTATTTATTTTTCTATATGTGATGAAATTCGTAGCATAATGGATAAAAAGATATACGAGAATTAGTTATATTAACGACCAGTGGACAGTATATACGTTGTTATGTGGCTCAATTAATTCTACCTCAGGAGGGTCCAATCCCTTTCGTCGTACATTAATAATGTGGGCATATTGCATGGGTACTCTCGGCCAATTGATGTATATGAACGCTACTATAGGAAATTAGGCAATGCATTAGTTATTCGATAAGCCTTTGTGCATCTGGATAAATGTTTTATTATTCTCAAGACTTATTAATTTAGCCTTATTAAGGGCATTTTAAAAATATGATATCGTACGTCAAATCACTTTTGAAGAGTGCTTTGAACTTCAGATAAGCTTGCACAATACTGATAAGGTTATCGTTAAACTTTGAAGTCAACAAGTTTTACAATCGTGCGCATCAATTTTGCAGACATTGCAGTATGAGCCTCTTGAATTTCTAATCTCAAGTGAATTTTTTCATCCCGATAAATTTGCGATCTGCGTCTTATATTTTATCGACATTCTGTTTTACTGGCACAGAATTACAAATTCAGATTCGATTGAATTTTTATCAGTTTTAGCAAAACCATCTCCTTTATCAACGCTGAAGCGTCGCTTGATACCGATGTCGCCCTTGGATCGGAAAAAATCGGGGACGGATTTGATGAAAAACGCCAGTCTCGATCCTATGAAGGCTGTTCAAAAACTCGACAAACACGTCGCTGCTTACTACAGAAACACCAAAGTTATTCCAACTGGCAGTGGCGATGATAGAATCAACAACACTGGAGGTCTCGTATCTTTTTTTTCTTATCATTGTAGCTTCATATAGCTTTATCACAGGATGCACTTTAAAAACATTACTCTGTCGCGTATCAAAGTTGTTAGTATATTCGAGTTATACGACTGACTATATTTGGTATATATATATATATACCAAATCGGTAGTTTGATTTTATAAAACTTGTTCTGTCAGTTCAAATGTCAAATTCGATTGTAATTTTTTTTTTACCAGAGATAAAATAACCCTTTGATTTTCAACAATGTTGAAAACCTTGATTTCTTGATGACACCTGTAGCATAAATTATTTATATTTTTAACAGTTTGGCTATCTAACTTTTGGAGCTAGTCCAAGAAGATGGGGCCAGGACTGTGGCAAATTTTAAGACCAAAAGGAACAAAGTCCTTTCGTAATTGTCGACATTAGTTTAATTCTGTATGAGAGTATAATTCAAGTTCTCGTTGTAAAGCGAAAGTATGACCACACTAGATTTTCATTTCCTGTGTTGAGCCATAAAGTTGCACGGCTTTTTTTATTTCTAACTGTTATAACGATGGCAATTGTTGAAAAAAATCATGAGTTTATTGGCGCTAAAAGTTATTGAATATGTTGTACTGTTGAAATATGTAAAAAAATACAAGTAAAAAATACGTGCTAAACCTCGTAGTAATATATCTGCGGTGTTACTCAGAGTCTAAACTCGTATACGCCGTAATCATCAGGAAATTGCACATACGATTATATATGGCCTAGAACAAGTGCAGGTGATTAATCACAATTTTGTTGTCAGGCTGGCATATCTCATGTTGCGTGTACAACGAACATTAACCATCGCGTAGCTTTTTATTATTATGCCGAGCCTCAGGTAGGTACCTGTACCTTTTTTGATCAAATATTTATGACCAGCACGGAATAGGCTGCGCGAGTTATCCAAAAACAGTTGGAACATTGATAGCGCATAGCAATTTTTTCACATAGTAAAAACGAGTATATCTTCAGGGTTTATGCAAGGTGACTCCGTTTGTCGAAACAAGCTTCTCGTCCTTGCTATAAGCATCACGTGTTAAACATTTATACAGAGTTCTTCTTATTTACTCAATCATTTCCGCGTATTGCAAGATATTCAATAAATAATATCCTGTTATTCGACGAGAAAAAATCTAAAATTAGTTCGTAATATTCTAAATTATTCTTCCCAAGTTATATTCTTCCAGTTCGGCGGTCCGTGTGATCGTTTTTCTAAAGAGAAAAAGAAAAAAGTAGCCTCCGCCGAGACTGAGAAATCAGAGAAGGCAGCGGGGCGATATTTCACGTCCCATAATTCAACTGAAAGCCAATTTAACTGCGCCACGGTCGTAAAACGGCGCCCGAACGCCGCGAGAGAGAACCCATCAGCGCTCGAGTTTTTTTCATCGTCCGACCTAACTCTCTTTCTCCCCCTCTTAAAAAGACAGCATTTATCCGACTTCGTCTCGCCGAGAGGTTATACCAGCGGGGTTTTTGCCTCCCCCACCACGAGAGGCTGGCCGCAACGACACGGCTCTCCAAAGTTTACGGGGAAGTACAGCTGCAACGTCGCAAGCGCGCTCTAAAAATAGCCTCTCCCGCGAGTGAACGAGAAGAGAGATAAAAACAACAATGATCGAGAATGATGGAGCGAGAGAGAATACAACGTTGGCATCAGCGAGAGTTGGCAACGTCGCAGGGGACGAACGTGCGCGCACCGCGCGCGCAAGTTTCAACAGCCATCCAGAGTTGAGAAATGTGCTCTCTCAGCACTTTACTGATGCGCCTATATATAGGTATGCGCGCCCGCATACATAGACATAACGGCTGCAGAGTTCTACGGCCCCGGACGGATACCAGGACGGTACTTCAGCCGCGTTGCCTAGCAACCAAAGCTCTCTCTCTCCCTCTCTCTCCCTCTCTCTCTCTCTCTCTCTCTCTCTCTCTCTCTCTCTCTCGTTCACGCGGAGGAATATTGCTGCAGGCTGCTAGTAGTTGCAGTAGTAGTAGGATTGAGAGTATCCGGACGGGGAAAGGGGGGAGACAAGGGGGCGGCAAACTATACCAGTCACTACAGCGCGGTCAGAGGGAGATAGAGAGAGAGAGAGAGAGAGGAAGAGCTCACCTCGGCGTTGAGCAGGAAAGCTGCGACGTCGTACTTTGCCGGCTTGTAAGGCTGCCCGTTCTGTCGATCTCTATCTCGCTCTTTTGAAGCAAGAACGAGAGAGAAACGCTGCTTGTATGCTGTATACGTATATTGAAAAGAGAAATCGTACTTGAAGCCTTGATTTTCTCTGGCTCACGATTTCACTGTACACGTAAATAAATAGATACCGGGGTAGAAAATGCTCGGGAACCGGTTCTCGTTATAAGGTATCTCGGTGCTTGTGTTGCAACGGAAGAGAGATAAAAAAGGACGGTATACTTTCCGGGGCTCTTATTACCATTAGAAACTCTGCGGATATGAGGTTTCCTCCTTCTCTTTGTTCCGCGAGAGTTAAAGCAAGCAATTGTGAGCGAGCGAAGCCCCGCATGGGCTCTGTAATTTTCGTTGATTCAGACGACGACGACGATGGCGGTGGGGGGAGCCAGTAAGATATAGCGGTTCTATACCGTCGTATTTCTTTTGGGTTCACTTCTTTTTATTCGCTCTCCTTTATACGCACACGCACAATGGGAACCTTATATTGCCGCGCCGTGGAATTAATGGCTTTCGTAGTCAGCTAAGGATCGTACGTGCGTACGCCTGTGTGGGTATAGAGATAAAACGTCTTTTAATGCCGCTTGCGCTCGCGTTGTAAATACTTTTATGGTTCTTTTTATTATACCTACACAGCCAAGCCACTATCACGAGTTTGCCGGACTCCATAGCTCCTTTTTTTCTGCGAACGAAAAGAGTAAGGAATGTGGATACTATATTTGTCGCTGTCTGGAAATTTTAAACGGTTAGAACGTATCCTCACCGAGTTAGTCACGTGACCGAACGCGTTCTACAAAATGGCCGCCGTTACGCTGTAGCCACGTAATGGCGTCCGATCGATTGGAAAAGCATTTGCTCATAACGTTCGAAATCCTTTGCCAGTGCCATATAAATTCAAAGCAGAACTAGAAACTTAATCAGAGCTGCCGTGCCGAGAAGAAAAAAATCAGTTTGAACGCATCGTTATTTATCCACTCAGGGTCGTGATAAATCTACCAGCATGACGTTTTCGAAAGTCTCCAAGGCTATTCCCAAGGAGAAATAAATCAGCAAGGAGAATGACTCACTGCATTCCTATATGCGAGTGCGGTGGGCGTCGGCTGTGCGTGGTTGTTTATTCAGGCCGCGCGCAGAGGGCTTGAGCTTCAACCGCGCTATGAGAACCACTGGCTGGAACCAATTAGAGCCGTCGGGTTGCTGCGCGGCGTTCAGCCGTTTTTGCTCCAATTATCGTCCCGACTCGTAATAACTCTGACTGACGGCCAGGCAGCGGCTTTATATGGCACATGCGCGAGGTATTCGAGTTTCTCTTTCGCTCTAGTTGTGAGTTGTTTTTTCTTCCTCTCGGCGAAACTTTAAATTATTCAGTGAACTCGCGTACAAAGTTATACTTCATTTGCCCTTGACAAATTTTCCGGGAAATGGAAACGGCTAAGAAAAGTTTCGCGATAATGTACAGTATAAAGATAAAATGAATAATAACTACTCGAAGCTTACGTAAGACCGTTAGCTGATGAGTTATCAGTACTATACAAAGTAGCATCATTAGCAGAACAAATAGAAAACAAATTAATCGTTTTCAATCAGCACGAGTTGCGCAACGCGAGCCGCAATCAACTCCGCCGCGCCGAATTGCGCCACGAAGAAAAGGAAAAAAAACACGTTTCGCAATCGAATTGGCTCAACAACAACGATAATAAGTAATACTTGGCGTACACCGAAGACGCCAAGCCTGAATGCTTAACGGTTCAGGTTTCCTCATTTAGCTGCGCGCGAGGAGAAAGAGAGATAAAAGAAAACGGCGCCAAGTGGGTTATAGCTTGAACCGACGGCGTTGGAAACTTTAGAAAGTTGTGCTGTATATAGCAGCAGCGCAGTTGGGTAGATTGTTGCGTACACAAAGCATCGGGCTGCACGGCCGGGAGCGCCGGCTGCATAGCGATGTGCGGAGAAAATAAAGGAGCGGCGGAACTTGGTCCGTAATTCGAATGGCCTGCATTATTAGCGAGGCAACCTGCCTCCCTCCCTCCCTTCCTCGCCGAACAACTGGCATACGAAGCGGGCGAACAACCCAGGCTTTGTCCTTCTCCCTCTCTCAACCCCAGCCGAAGCGTAGCAGGCAAATCGAGTTTCCAGGAATGAGGAGTGAAGCACGAGGATTGGGATTCGGGATTGGACGTGCGCGCGCGCAAAAATACAAAATAAAAATACGAAGCGAACAAAGCAAGCAGACTTATATAGACATATACTATATCGAATACACAGACATGCCCAGTGGGAGGGGAGTAGTTCTTGGGGCGCATGCGCGAGCTTGGATAACTTTAAAAATCGATAACGAACTTTATAACTCGGCCGCTGCAGGCTGGCGCGGAGGGGGGGCAGCGGGAATTCTATTGGACGGAAATGGTGTTGCGAGCAAGAGAAATATTGGCGTGGAAAGTCCTCGGTGGGAAAAAGTGGTGGAAGCACTCCTCAACCTACTGGAATGGTAATTAATTAATATTCCGAGCGCGCTCCTGCTCCCTACTCTCGACTCCCTCTTCTCTCAGTCTCTTATATACGGTCGAGCTTAATCCGAGTCAGCGCCTCGGTCAGCGCTACTGTGCGCGCGTGTATATAGTGGAGCTACACTCTCGGAATCAGCAATTGGAAATTCAAATGAGGCAAGATTATTCCCGCTGTGCCAAGCGGCTTTGTCTGCGGCGGAACCTATTCATGAGTTTTTGCCTGAGTTCTCCCCGAAAGGAGCCTGATGCCTCCCATTGCATTATGAACGAGGCAATGTTGGATGGCTTCGCGCTACTCGACACACGCAGGACATAACCTCTTCCATTATCCCGTACATCCAAGGGATTACTTTGGCGCCTATATATAATACAAGTAGAGCTCCGTCGTTATAAGCCGAAATGGTCTTACATAAAATACCCCGGATGTGTGCGTAGCTCCTCCTTTAATGAAAATAATGGATACTACAGTCGAGATTAATGGGATCTGGGCGTGGGCGCATAGAGGGAGCCGCGATCGACGTATAAAATAACGAAGCTCATCAACTCCAGTCCCCGCGCAGCACACACGATTCTAGAAGCCACGTCGTCAGGCTCTATAGATATCCAAGAATAACTCAGATCAATAAAGAAGATTACTGCACTGGTGTACATGCCAGTCTCGATTTTGTCTGTCGACCTCGCTTGGCTCTCCTACTCTCGTACGCAGCGAACGAAATACGTTAAGGCCATCGGTTCGAACCTAGAGCCAAGAGATAAGCTCGGCTCTAGACCCCAACACGGCCGGGCATCGTTATCGAGCTACCCATATACCCGAGGATCTATTTGCAGCCGTGCGCGCGGTTAAGCACGGTTGCAACGTGACGAGTCTATGGCCTATGCTAATGTCGAGGCGTAGTTTAGAGATACACGTCAGTGGACGTTCCGTTTAATTACGCGGTAGTTCTGCATATATAAGTATACCGGCCGATACGTGAGCCGTCCAGTTGGACAGTTGGTTATTTCGTTCAGACTTTTCCTGCCATATCTCTCAGGGATTACGAAGTAAAAGCCGGGAGAGGGAACCACTACGCTCCGTGTATATCTGTATACAAATCTCGGGTTTTTCTCGGCAAGTGCAGCAGCTGTGCGGCTGAATCTGTCTTGGTGAGAGCATTCCGTTGGTGCCGAGAGAGGTGTAGGAGGGAAAAGGGAAGGGAACAGCTTGATGCGGCTCTGGCTCTCGCCGACGCAGGCGCGCAGGTCTGCCATTGGTTCCCCGCATGGCCTGGCGGTTTTCAAGTACCTCTCCCAGCTCTCACGCCGTTGCACCGCGTAGGTATATAGTCGATCCATTACATCCCTGAGTTAAATTAAAGTCCGCCCCAGCCGGTTCCCCCAATAATTTCACGTCGCCGCTGACGCGCCATCCGTCTCCCTCGATCATTCCACCAGAAGTTTTAACCTTAATTAAATTTTTGAATTTCGAAGAAAAAACGGAACGAGAGCTCAGCTCTTGGGCTATGGGCGTGCCAGAACTATAATGATACGTTAGCCATCAGGGAATCGCGCGCGACGCGTTCGAACCGCATTCTATTTTTAGCGACGGCCGTGAGAGTGGGGATAGGAGCTTGCGAAAAGCCGAGATCCTAAAGAACCTAAAGCGCGCTTCGGTGACTCGCTCGACCCCGTTCGCAAGCAACAGCGATGCTCTCCAGCTTGTTTAACCAACCGAATGAGCCGGTATGCCTCATCGCCAAAAGTGGAGGATCGATATCGCTGAGGCCGAGTGGGGGGGGAGTAGTTGCGCAGCGCCACCTGGGCCAGTTCAGCAACAGCTATATATACAGCGGCAACGGGCAAACAGAGCGCGTTGCTGATCAGCAACGCCACGTCGCTGCTGCTGTTGATGAGCATCGCGCACTGCACGCCGTGCGGCGGTGGGGGGTGGGGGGTGGAGGGGGGGAAAGCTGTGCGCGCGCTCGCGCTGTATACGCAGCTATAGCACAGAGCCAGCCAACTCAGCCGGCTATACATAATAGACCTGCGGCTACATTGTACCCATTACACTTACATCACGCGGGCGCTCGGCAAGCAGCAGCTCGAGAGAGATTTTTTTCCGCTGCTCTCCGCGTGGCGCGCACAGCTCCGCCGGCCGCTGCTTCGTTCGGCGCGCGCTCCTCCGCTACTTAGTCTGTCGCGCGCGTGCTCACGGTCTACAGTGTATCTCCTCGAACTCTGTGTGCTCTTGTGTGTGCAGTGCATACACGTTCTCGCGCTGTCCTCTCTGCAGCGTAACTCGCTCTGCAGTCGGTCTGCTGTTGTGACAGGTGGGCGCTCTCAGTTCACGCTCGGAAGTGCGTGTGTCACGTGTGCCCTTGAAAAGTGTCCGACTCCAAACTCGGCGGCGGCACTGACTCGTACTGTGTAAACTGAAGTGAGTGTGTGCTCAGCGCTGTCATTTCGACTCGGCGCCGTCGTTTGTTTCGCTATTTTTCCCCCTTCGCACGCACGCAATCCGCGAAGCCCCATCCGGGGGAGATTTGAAACACGAGTAACGGGGCTCCGAACGAGTTGACTCTCCACACCTGCGCCTCCTCGCACACGCCAAGCTTCGCGGCCTGAAATGAGCTTACACGACACCGAGACGCGACGAGGCTTGCATTACCAGGCCCATCAGCAGCGGACGACGGGCACGAGCAAGAGGCGCATTTGATCGGGCCGGCCGACTCGTTGAAAAGTGCACGTGAGATGCTACCGCTCATCTGATAATTGGCAGTCGCCCCCAACCGCTCTCTCCGCTTCTCGGACGGCAGAACGACGAGGCCGAGGATCGCGACAAAGCACGTCAGTTTTGCTTATTCCTTGTGTTCCGCTGCGAGAGACAAACTAGTGATGGATTAGTAACGATCGAGTTTGATGACGAATTTTTTGCTGTTGTTGCCGAGAAGACTGTTGCGGAAAGACTGCAGTGGATCGCGCTTTCTCGCTGTGATCTGATGGGCGAATTGTTGTTTTGCAGATTGGAAATGAGCAGTTCATTGGAACGGGATTACGATGAATTTGAATTTTCGAGGGAAAATCAGCTTGAAGCGGCTAACGTAGAGGGGAAATTGCAAAAATTGGGTGAGTACCCGGTACATTGATTTTCGTAATACACCGACAATTTCAAACAAACTTCCGTAATGTCAAAAAGTTTGATTCGAAGCTCTGAAAAGCAGTTTAAAGCCAGGAGCGAATTTATAATTTATGCATCGAGCTAAAACCTGAGTTTACACGGGGAGGGTTTGGTTGGCTTCCCGCGAGATATGATGAAAACCGAATTCAAACAGCCGCGCTACTAATCCCGCGCCGAAAGCGTCGACCAATGAAAATAAAGTGTGGAAAGTCGCGGTGGAGCTTTACTTAATGAGATCCGCTGGTTCTCGTTGTGTCTAGGTATATGAAATATCGCGTCATTCCTCGGCTGAAATTGTCTACTCAACATATTATAATGGAAGCATTAATAACGAATTATAATGACAACGGAAGCTATATCCGATGAAATTTTTACTTAAAAACAAAATTTTATTTTATGCGGCTCGGAGCACGATGACAATATCGCTTGTGTCATTTATTAGTAAATAATACGGAGTCATTATAATGTCTAGTTAATATAGAAAAAGTTTCTTTCACCAAATCGATTCCCGTGAATAATATTAATGCGGCGGTTATTCTATAGAGTAACCGTGCATTTTAATATCTTGTTGACGTTCTCGTATGCATTCATGCTCGCATATAGTCGCAAAGTTCGATTCGAATGGCTTTCCTGCTTATAAGAGTATAAGAAATTATAATGAGTTGATGTATTATAGGAGTACAGTGAAAATCGCCTTGGAATCACAAGCTATACGGCTACTTTTTCGGTAAAACTATATATCGATTTGATCTTGATGGATAGAAAAGCTGAAAGTAACTGCAGAGTTGACGACAGCGAAGACATAGACTAACAAGAATCGATTATTACTTATTTGTTGACGAGAGTATAGAGAGAGAGAGAGAGAGAGAGAGAGAGAGAGAAAAAAATGATGCACACATGATTGTTTTGTCTCTACATATCACTCGGCGCAGATGTACTTATAAGTATATAGCGAAAGATGAAAAGTGGATATTCTTTTTTGTATTTACGTTCAATTTCTCTACGATTTTAATGCAGAAGAAGCAAAAAAACACACGATATCGACATTGATGCTTGTTAGCGCGGGTCTCTATGTCGCATAAAAAATTAAACATTGCAGTCATAGTATCTTTAATCGTATGTTCTTCAGTTTTAATAATAAAATAATGCTCCAACGTAGCGTTATAAGAGACCCCTGCATCGTCGTATATTATAATATATTATTCTTAGTCGTGTGTTTAGTACTATACCGTCTTATCTATATCTATAGCCACGGCCCGTAGAAATTCGCATTAATGAAGCTCCAGTTTCTCTCGATGCCTTGAAGCGCACAAATTCGGCTTCAAGTATAATACTGTTTCTTTTTTTTTTCAATAGTGTAGGTAAAGCTCGATATAATTCGAAAGCTGGAAGCTGGTGTCTATTCTAAACGCGTACCGACAAAGCACTTTTAGGACGGAGAATTAGCATCTCTCACGTGTTAACAAGGTTCACACTTACCATGTAAAATGCTTGTTCTAACTTCGGTTTAATTTTTGTTAATCTGTATAATTGAAGTGCTCACTTGCGATGTGCTTACCATCGGATTGTTTTAACTAATATATTACGAACAATGCGACGAGAAATTCTATACATTTTCGAAAAGAATTTCTACTTCTGTGCTGAAACGATTCCATCTTATCGGCAATCTGATTGTATTTCAATTGAAAAAGTACCGGCGAACACATGGTCGTCTGTAATATCGACCGAGTTCCGCGGTATGTTTTTTGTAATCAAAAGATCACTATCTGAAACAGCTAAGTTGATCATAAACTTTCAGAGTGTCACTATACTTAACTATTAATTCATGGAAACTTTTTATTTTCAACCTTTCGTTCAATAAGAATAACTTATAAAAAAAAAAAAGAAATAAACAGAACATAGGGTTCCAGGTTGAAAACACAATCCAGCCGCACCGGCTAACTGAAACACGCTGTTAACATCATCGAAACCGAAGCGCATAACCATCGCAGAATCGTCGCGCAACAATCCTTTCACGATTCTCGCCACTTATACGAACACCTGCGACTCCGATTCGAAAACCCAACATCTCCGCAGGCTATATACCTGCGATGTCCCAAAAAGCGCAAAACACTCTATAACGAGCGCGTCGTGACCGAACGAGCGCAGAACAAGCAGAACAAGTCCGCCCGGATTCGCGAATCTTCGACCAATGAAAGCCGAGCTTTAACCCGGGCCCCGGTATCGATTGGCCGAGACTCGGTCGGCTTGGCGCGGATCCTCTACTTTGGTCGCGAGACTCGCGAGTCATAATTTTCGCAGACTCGCTTCTCTGCCGCATACAGTCGCACACATTGCACACATGCGCACTATATACACAGAGCCGCGCGCGAGAAGTTTTCAGCCCCCGCGCGCGCCGCAGTAGTTCGGCTGGGGCTTGACCGCGCGAGACGCGCCCGCCTATATTCGGATTCTGCGTCTCTCTGCAGTGCCGCGATGCTTTTATCGGGTACTCGCAGCGAAAATGAATGAATAGATTCGTCGTGTCGGATGGCTCATCATTGCGGTCGACGATCAGCATCGCGACTGCGGGAAAACGGCGTTGACGCCTTTTCGCTCTCATAGAGTGTTTGTGTGCTGCAAAGCAAAGAGAGAGAGAGAGAGAGAGAGAGAGAGAGAGAGATGTAAATAGAGGCGCGTGTGCTGCACTCGAGGTACTGTATATACGTACACGCTATATAGCTGAGTTGTATGTGCGGATTCGAGAGAGATTACATGCATAGGAAGATAACCTCAAAACGCCGCTCTCTCCATCTCTAATGCCCGCCGACAAGAGATGGGATTCGCGAAGTAGAGGGTGATGTGCGATGATGATTCATCTCTTTTTCCATGCCTCCTTTTCTCTATATTCAGTGGGATGCGGATGCTCCTTACTCACTGTTGCCATCGATGAGGGTGATGGGCCGTGTTTTGCTTTTCAAAGATATCTCGCAGTCGACGATGCAGTGTGCGAATGTAACTATCGCGAATTTTCGAAAGTTTTGTGCTCCGAAATTTCGAAGGTGTTTCCGGGTGTGCATTAAAGACGGCGAGGCGTATACTGGCGATTGATACCAACTTTAATTGATTAAACTCGACTGCTATGCGATAAAATTGATTTATCCGTTATTCGGTTATTCCGCCTGTATGCAAAGCCTTCGTTGTCTGATTGAGGTATTATATGGCTCGGGTGCAAATATAAAGGTTTATATCAGACTATAAAATTCTGCAGCTTCGTGGGAGGGGGTAACGGAATTTTATTACTTTTATGCCGTTTTACAAAGCGATAAAATCACGTCTGAATCAGCAGGGTGATTTTTTTTATTGCTACCACATCCTGATGGATGAAAATATGCTGATATATTCGTTTTGCATTCGTGTTTCAGGCAACAAATCGAACCCTGAAGAGGAAAACCAGCACAGGTGCGATATCTGCGATCAAAAGTTTCCAAACAAAAAGGACCTGCAGGATCATCTCACAAAACATCTTGGCAATCCACGAGTGGTGCTCCAGAGGATTGTTGATCAGAAGCTCAGCTGCTCAACTGCAGTTAAGAAAGAACATATCGATAATTACTGGCTGGGTAAAGAACAAAAAGGCAACCTGAAGATTACATTGAAGAGACAGAGTCCAGTGGGTGACTCCCTGAAGCTAACATTGAAGAAGTCACCAAAATCCGAGGGCTTCACTGTTGTCAGCAGAAACTGTGGTTCGATCGAGCAAAGTATTAAAAAGCAAAACGCACTGGCTGAAACACAAGAAAATGACAACAAGAGTGACTCGGAGGAGGAAAAAGCCACCGAACAAAACTTTGAAAACGTGATGCTCAACCAAGAGGTAATTAACAGTTTATTTATTTAACTGTGAAATAACACAAACAAATTTTAGCATAAGGCATTGAGTTTTTGATTAAAATTATTTCTTATACAGAATACTTATGATGATGACAATGACAATTTTGAGTCTGGACCTGATCATAATCCACTGGAAAGTTCCGAAAGACCTTTAATGGATAATGTCGAAGGAGACTCTGGTGTTGGAAGTGATTCTGTCCATTTACCAGAGAGAGAAGAGCAAAATGAAGATGATGGAAATGCAGACAATAATAGTAATTTGGATCAAGCCGAGTTAGCAGGAAATGAAGATCCTGAAGAGTCTGATGCATTGGAAGCAACATGTAGAGAGACAATAGAAAATCTGAAGAAATTGGGCGAACATTCAAGGTAATTTTAATATTTTTTTCCGATTAATGTTTTATGTAGGGAACAGACATCTACATCTTTAACGAAAAATATATTGACATACGCAATCATCTAATTTAAATTTAAATCACTAAATATAGTTTACAAAATTAAGTTGTGTTTAATTTTTATTTTCCTAATGGCTGGTAATATTGGAAGTCGATATTTTTCTTTCAAATTTTTATCCTTCACATTGAATAAAACTATCCTTTATCAATTAAGTTGTTTACTTTTGTGAAGCATAACAATTTACGTTCGTTTTGTATAGAAAAATCTTCTGTTCCCTATTTTCGGTATCGCATTATATTAAGTTGGCCATTTTTATTCATTTCATTTTAACATCACCTTTTACACCAATAGGTTCATTGGTTCCAGATCATCTGATCTTCTTAATCCCACTGAAACCCCAGCGATCGAGGAAGAGGAAGAAGAAAACGACGATGCTGAGAGTAACCGTGCGTCATGCGTGATCGAGGAGCTCCGCGGTAACAGCGAAATTAGTATAGTCCCGAAATCGGCTCTTATGCCGGAGCCCTCGACGACCTCACCACGTCGTTCAGAGACAGACATCGTTCCCATCGGTGGAAGTTCTAATTCTAGTTTCAGTTGGAATAAGATTTCAGAGGACTCAAGCAGTAGCAAGATCAAGGACGATGAAGCACCAGAGAAAGATACTCCCGACAACACCGAAGCCGCGGGCTCTCTTCTCCAGAACTTCCTCCTTGAGCATCAGCGCAATCAGAACGAATCGAACCTTTCAAGCAGCGCGCAGAACTTCGAGACCGAGTATGTTTCGTTGGAAAGACTCGCGGAAACCGTCAACACCTGTCGCGTCTGCAATGAGAAGTTCAAGGACATGGCACACCTGGACACGCACAGATCTAAGGCAGGACACTACCAATGCAGTGTGCCTGATTGTAGCGCGCTAGTGTTTACGAGTCTCGAAACGATGGCAATTCACAAGTCACAAGTCCATGGGGCCCCCATTTCACCGGGCATTACTGTGTCTCCACGTCGCTTAGCTTCAAACTCGCCACAAGCAGCGAATTCGCCCACTTTAAGTCAAACGTCGTCCCGTACGAACACGCGCTCGCCGCACTCGCCCTCTTTTTCAGCCAGGAGGCACTCACCTCACACCAACTCGCCTACTTACAATATGCCTGGTGCCTCTACTTCTCATGCTTCGCATGCTCCGGTTCCAGGCTTAGAGCACTTGACTGCACCAATGCAGCAGTTAGCACAACAGGTGCAGAGGATAAGCGTGCCTCCTGCAATGCACATATCCGCACCAGGTGGTTTGCTCCAAGGGCCTGGAGGTGGTTACTACCAAGGACCTGGAAGACCACCTATGTACAGAAATTCTATGAATTTCCCTTCATCAATGATGCAAATGTATCAGCAGTATGCAGCCAATCAGTATCAGATGCAGTGTCAAGCACCATTGCAACCACCAACACCCCAACAAGCAACCAGAGGGAGATATCCTGGTGTTGTGCCAGGGCAAAGGTATGTACATTTTTATTATGTGAAAAACCCTAATTTCTAAAACATGTTTATATCCTTTGAATATAAAAATATGCTTATTGACCATTTCCCATCAAAGTTCATTAAAAATAAACTAAACCACCTATAAACAGTAACTGCCCATAAAATGTGGTATAGTACTCTTAACTTTATGGAAGCTTTACGTCTATAGTCATATAGTACATAGATATACTGGTATAGCAGAAATTTATAAAACTTTCAATGCATATCAAGTAACTTTTGTAATGTATTTTATATCGCGATAACTAATATAGAACTATAAGTACTTGTATTTATGTAAATACATATCAACAGGATACAAAACATACCAAACACCATGCATGCATGCATGCTCACTTTGTTTAACCTCCAAAAGCCGGCTTCTGGACTGCAGCTTCGCCAACCAAAATTCAAAACAAAGTTTAACGCCTTGAAAACAAAAAGTCAAAACCTTATTCTTCTTCATCTTTTGCTTGTTCAAATTTCACTGTACATGCAATTATTCCGTCAAAATTGCTCATAAGTACTCCAACTGTCAATCAAAGGAACTTCAATCGCCAAAACAAAACCCCAACATTGAAATGCATCGAAATCTTAAAAATTTCAAATATACTTCTAGTTCTAAGTAGTCGAGCCTACTTAATCTAGGGGAAAAAGTGTTTTCGCATAGTATCAGGCGTTTCCGGTCTCTTCATCTGAATCCTTGCCCTTTATTGTAATCCGAATCCGTTGCTGTAGTTTCGCATTCTTCACCGCAACCTTCGCGTTATAATGCTGATATATAGGTATAGAGTAATGTGTGCTTGATGATGACTCGCCTCGTGTCTCGTGTCGTGAGCCGTAGCGGGAAAAGTTGTTGTATTATACAGTTAATAATTGAATTCCCTATACATAGTTTGAAAGTTAAATTTTTTCGGTTGTAAACATACTTTAGTTTTTCAAATGGCGAAATCTAAATAAATCGCAATGAAACAAACCAGAGGAGCTAAAGAAGCTGAAAGGGTTCGAAAAAAATTGAAGGAATTGTATGCTAAGCAAAGAAAAGAGGACGCGAGACTTGAGAAAGAAAAGCTAGAAGAGGCGAAGAAAAACGCATTAAAACTTGAACACAATAGTCAATTAGAGAAATTTGAAGACCCTTCAAAGCAAGTGCCATGAGTTTCTTGATTTTTAATTTATGCACAGTTTTATACAGTCATCATTTCCTTTTTATTAAATGACAAATCCAATTCGTTTTCATGAAATATTATATATTTTTGATTAACTGAAAATATTTTGCATTAATTGAAAAAATTGTTGTATTTACAGGCCTACAAGAATGCCTACTATACCGCCTGCAAATCCAAATAACATGCACAGAACACGTGCAAAAAGGCCAATGCTACCACCATCATCGCAAATTCCGCAACAGATCCAACCGCAGGTTCAACAGCAGTTGCAACAGGCAACCACTGGTGGTAGTGCACCCAAACAGAGACGCATGGATGTTTTACTGCCAGATCGCAACGAAGACGCTGACTGCCATGTCATTGCCCAGCAAAAGAGGAATGATGGTCTACCTGTTATACAGAATGTCCAAGGTGGTGCTACCCTACAACCATCGACCAGCAATGACTCCACCATTCATCTTACTGATCAAATAACTCTTAGTGTGAGACAACCTGGTTAGTAGCAATATCATTTTCAGTAATTTTTGTTGCAGTATTTACCTATGAGTTAGATGTGATTTTTCATACACTTGAGTGAATTGAAATTGAATTAGTTATGCTTGATATTTAATTTATCAGAAATCATCTATTTCTTTCTGTAATTATTTGATTAAATTTATTTAAAAATTGATATATTTTTAACTTTATGTGCACTTTTAAGTTATTCTCCTTTTCATCTTATAATTTCAATTTGAATCATCATCAAGGGAGAAGTGCACAAATGCGAAAAATATGTTTCTTTGTTTACTAATCGATAAAGGTCCTAATCCAGCACAAGTCAATGCAATGGTACAAGGTGCTAAGAAGCCTGATGCTTCATCAGTAGCCAATGTTCTGGCTTCTCGTGGTATCACAGTTACTCCAGCTACTAACAACAAGAAGTCTCAGGACCAGCCGCAGCCAGGACCAAGTGGTATGCAACAGCAGCAGCAAAAGTCTCCACAGCAACAGTCTCAGCAGCAGCAGTCTCAACAGCAACAAGCTCAGCAACAGCAAAGGCTTTTAAATGTACCAGCCTTGAATCTGAGTTCAGCAATATCAATCATACCGACTGCAAGTGCACAGAGGAGACAGCAAGAACAACCAGTACAGTTTGCTGTACCCCAGAGCAGACAAGCGACAAGCGAGGTAGAAAGGCCACCTAGACCACCTACAGTTGACCTGACACAAGATCCACCTCCACAAGCTCATACTCCAGCTAGAAGAGGCCGTCCACCTAACTTACCCAATCCAAATCAATACCCGTGAGTAATTAATAATGAAAAATACATTTGCGCAATATTACTGTTGGTCAGTAATAGTGATTATTGCTATTTTATGCATTTCAGTGCTGCTAATAGAATGCATGCATCACTAACTTGCCAAGTGTGTGACAAACGATTTCAAAGCCAGGAATTGTTAGCTCAGCACATGGCAACACATAGACAATCAAACAAATTAATTTATAAGTGAGTTATTGTTCATATAACATTCACTTGAGTTACATTTTTACACACATTTCTCTTTTGGTAGATAAAGAATAACACTAAACTAATTTCTTTCTTCAATTTTGTAGATGTGGACTTGGAGGTTGCACAGCAGCATATCCGTCACTACTCGCTCTCAACACTCACAGGACGTCCTTCCATAGGGAAACGATACATCCCAATCCGCCCCCTCAACAAAATGGCAATGTCGAGCTTGCACTACCGGTGGTAGACCTTCAATCGACTAATACGCTAACGCGACTACACAACCTGGGCATTGACAGCTTTATACCTCTTTCGCAGCTTAGTGCTCAAACCAGTGGCTGCTACGGTTTACCTATTATTTCGATAGACGGCGCACGAAATCCGGCAGTAGCTAATCTTGCCGCGTTAGGCGCAACTTCGATCCTGAGTCTTGGACCTCTTAGGCATATCAATTCTAATAATAATAGGTAACTGAAGAAACGATAATGGATAAAGCTGTTCTAGGTAGATAAACATGAATGCATTCGTTTGATCTCTTAAAAGTTAAAACTCAAATGGTAAAGCGAAAATAAACATTCATAGTGTTTTGTAAGATATAGCTCGCAGGCAATTTTACAACAAATTAGCTTTATGCAAAGAATCAAATTATTTTCTTTATATTTTTATTTTGTGAACTTTCATTGCTTTAAATCAAAAGTTCCACAAACTATAGAGTTCATTTGTGATGGACGTTTTAAAATTAATGAATTTTAGAAATCATGCGTAACTTATGTTTAAAAATAATTGAATTTATCAGAGGTCGATCTAGTAATTTTAATATACGATAAAGTATTGCCAAGGATACATTTTTTGTACGATTTATAGCTTGTACTGTTTACTTATAATATGCTCATGCATCTAAAAATGCCAAATCATGAAAGTGGTTGAGAAATCTTATTTATCGTAAATATTAAGATTGAGATTTCAAACCTAAAAAAAGAATCAATATCCATGACGTTTATTACTTTTCGACTTTTTTCAAGATTGCAATATCTTATATGTTTTATACAATAACTAATAATTTATAAGACGGCACGATCAGTATTGTTATAAATTTTTCGAGAATTGAGATGCCTAAAAGATAAAATATTAATCATATTATTGCATTCATTGTAATTTTTTTGTCAGTAGGCATGGTATGCAACTTCCAAATGCATAACATATACATCAAAAACATAACAAGCGTCTATAAATTCGCACTGACACGAATGTTTCTTTTATGAAATTAATTCTATTACCCTTAAAATTATGAGAGCAGCTAACACGTATTTTATCAGTACTTATATGCAATGTAATATTACCTCTCTATTTTAACGTAGTTCTTTCTCATCTATTATCATTTCATTCATATTTTTCATATGATACAATATTTATTGCTATGTTAATGTTGTAATAATTGTAAATAGATATGAGAAAAAGAGCATTGTTCCTTTAAAAATAATTTCAGAGCTCTTCAAACTACAGAAAAGAACTGATTTAAAAACGAAAACTTAAGACTTTGTAAATACAACTAGCATAGTGAAAAGTACAATAAGTCCAGTTCCAGTGAAAGAGAAAATGGAAGATGCTTGAGAGCAAATTTATGACACGAAGATTTGCATTCGTATTCGCAGAGAAAAATTAATAACGAGAATCTTATTTTATAAATAAGCAAATTGCAAAAATAGATTTGATTCTTAAAGATTCATATTTTATTTTTCAGACAATTATAAAAATGATTCTCTTGATTACTAATAAAACTCACAAAATGAACTAAAATTACTACTTCTGTGTAACATCGTACTTTCACTGTGATAATTAATGCAATATAATTGCAGTTACTAATAGTTACTATGTTGATTTACGGATTGTATAGAGAGTGAAAAATCCTATGACGAGTGAAAGCGCAAGTAATATACGATATCATGATAATTACGATTATACTCGTCAATTAGATAATATGTAAAAAAAGAAATTCTTGTATATTGTTGATAAAGAGAATTGTTTCATTCTTACTTTTTTAATGACTGTTACAGCAGTAATAATAAATGAGATTTATTTTGGAAAATTTGTTCTTCTGCAACAGCGGTGTATGATTTCAGGAAATAGTCCAGCAAAAAGGCAGCATTGTACATATATAAATAATGCATAATTGCGAATTGCTCTGAAGCTTAAATATAAAATCGCATCTGTATTTTTGTAAAGAAATAAAAAAAAAAGCTATAAAAATATTTGATCTTTCATTATGTAAAACTAAATTTTCATTAAAAAATGCAAACTGGAAATCTGTATCGTTTGTTTTAATTTTTATAATATCTTCTGCAGGTAAGTATTTTTTTTTTCAAACAAGTCTATGTTGTATATAATAGCCGCATCGGTCTTTTCTTGAAAAATAAACCTCATTTTAGTGACCGGAGGAACGCACACTCTTCCGAATCGTTATGGCGACCCGCAATAAGACCTTAGAAGCGCAGCTGTTTTGTCTTTATTGCCGCGGAAATTTCCAAACGCACTAATCCTCAGAACTTCAGCTATAATAAGCTCTTTACCCTCTTTACCTGAAGCCTGAAGCCTTAATTGTTTAGAGTATCGCAGCCTCTATATCTGACTATGCGCTTATAGCCGACCCCAGAAAAGAAACTACCTGATGAATACCCAAGGGACGCTTATTACTTATAGAAATCGGTCTGTGTTGGTCATCTGGTCTTATATTGTATTTTGTATACTTTGGATCCGGATAAACAAGTAAAGTTACACTTTAAAAAGAAAGCACTGAAAGTATAGCATATATAGAGAATAACAAAGTAAAAAAATTCTGTAATACTTTATAGGCAGAATCTAAAGAAATATTAATTTTTAATGAAGTTTCGCTAATATTATATTCTTTAAAGATCAAATTTGCCACTGCGTATCACGTGACTTTTTCACCCGTATAATCATTATGGGTATATACATATACCTTATATATATACTCAGTCCGCGGAGCTTTGGCTTCTCGGCTATCTCGCGCTTTCGCATACACACCAACTAAAGTTTGAGGTTAGGATTAAGTGTTGTTAAGACTGTACAAATTGTAGAACATTTTTTTAACTAAACTTAAGAAAATGATGTTTTTTTAAATAATAAAACCTCAAGCTGTACTTGTTTCTTGTAAAAAACTTATATTTCAAGCGACTTTTAACTATAGAAGGTGAGCATTACATGATTCTATGAAATGGCTGGCTGTAAATAAATTCACCATGAAAGTTCTTGTACATTAAGAGTTCGTCATTACATTGATGATTTACGATGTATAATAGTTTTCTATCAAGATCTTGTTTAATTCTTATCTTCGATCTTTTCAGCAAGTACAATCAACAAGTCAAAATGTTAAACAGAAGAGCCAAGACGCGGATATATGACTTAGCCCAACAAATATGGGTTAGTACGTGTATTGCAGTCACAGTTGTAAGCTCAGGGTACTTAGGATACCAGCTTTGGCATTATTTTGTTCATGTGAAACCTATCAAAAAAGAGATGGAAGAGCGTTTTAAAGAAGAACTTCTGAAAGAGGGTAGAATGATGAGGGATAATGCTCCAACCATGAAATAATACTAATGTGTACAAACCTTAGTTATTTGTTATTCTAGAATAACGTACTTTGTTTCATCTGTATGTATACTTTTGTATTTATGTACATTACCATTTGAAATAGAAAAAATTGTTAATATTTAACTGATTTTAAATTTATTATAAAATAGTTTGAACATTTATTTTCTCGTAAACAAATAGTAAATAATAAAAAATCAGCATCAGATTGGATGCTTTCAAATCATATTATTTCCATTTGAATCAAAAAGCATAATGTGCTTACTGACTTCATAATTTAAAAGGTTCAGATCAATAATTAGCATAAAGGAAAGAAATTGAATAAAAATATATGTTTTTTATTTATAAATTTTTCTTTATTCCAAATTGCATAGAAATAGTCGTCCTTATAAAAAGAATTAGTAATTTAAATTTTTTACAAATACAATCACTGTACTTCTTAATTTTTCAATTGATACATATTCATACTTTTATGTTGTTCACAACTTCTGATTTTTAGAACAATTTGGGTGTATTGTGAAAATAGTACGATTCTTCTAAACAGTATATTGTTTTTCTTTATTTCTTGCAAGTTGGAAATATATAATGATTACGATAGTGCACACAATAGCCATCGCTCAATAGCTTAATTTTACATTATAAAATTTATATTTAAATAAACATCTTATTTCTAATATGTACACTTATTTACTAAAATACAAGTGTATTTTCCAATTTTTCTCTTTTTATATGATCAAAGTTATACTTGAACCAAAAGTCATCTATCTAATTCGTTCTCGTTCTTTAAAGATTTATGTAAATTATTGCACCTAAATTAATTTCCTCTGTATAATTTACAATGCTAATAATTCCTTACATCAAAAGGATAAATGAGCTTTTATTTTTCTTTACAAGATTTTTCCTTACAAATAGTCTTATACAAAGCAAACCTTGATCAGGTAAAAAAAATAGTTTTGAGAGCATTTAAGATGTTTTAATTACATATACGGTATGTGTGTCGCATGTATACGCAGTTTTATAGAATAATATTTTAGAACTGTAAAATACGCTGTATTTTCGTACTATTTACACGGTCGAAATCGTAGTTTTCGAAATAGAAAAGAAATATATTACATAGAAACATAGACCTAAAGTATGTTTCTCAGCGAAATATAATATAGCGGAATGTTTGCACTAGCTCTTACTCATACACTTAAATAGGAGTCATTTATTTTCTTTTTCTTGGATAAAGAAACAATAACTTGCACATACCCTCTATGTAACTTTGTTATGAACACTTAGTCACTTCTTATATTTCATTATCAATTGAAACGACACTGTAATATTGAAATTACGCACTTAACAATATAGAGTTTTTCTATCACGTTTAATCTCGTCATGCGGAAATTCTTCAATTTACATTAATCTCGGTGTGTGCAATGTTCATAGCGCTCTATCGACGATTACAAACAGCGATAGATCCGATTTATTCGACATATCTGTAACATCACTAAGAGTCTTTTTATCGAACACTTTGCTCATCGATACAATATTGCTGTACAGCTTGTGATTGCCGAGGAAATTGGCCCCGGCGATGCATCGATGTGTTAAGTACTTCGTTGTTGATTAATTTTCCTGTCCATCCATGATTAGGTGAAATTTTCTATCAACTGATTACTTCGCACACTCCCGGTATTCTTAAATTCTAAACGGGACCACCAGCTACTGGTGTCGGGCCCGTCGTTGAATCCATCCTCATGGAATCGATTTTAGCAACAATCTTCAAGGCTGGACCAAGCTTGATGCTCATGGCAGACATAAGATGGTCTTCTTTGAGTAGCATCAAGGCCTGACCATCTATTTCCTGAATTGCAAAATCTTCCGCGTAGTCAGAGCAGCCAGGTAGATTACGAATAAAGTCGCAAACCTCGTTAACCTGAAAATAGCAATGATAAACTATGTAAGTATAATTTTGTTTTATAAATGGCATACTTTTTTGTAAGCATATGGAATTATAATACGTACCGTCCATTTGACAGGATTGACTTTCGGCAATGAATCTTCGATTGCCGCATTGTTTGCTAGATTAGCGAGCGACTTGTCTTCGCCATTCTTTTTGATCGCGTCGTTGTCGTTCTTAGCGTCAACTTCCATGTCATTCCATTGCTTGTCATTGCCTTCCCGAAACTCCTTCTTTTTCCTGGAGGAGATCAAAGGTCCAATGTTTATTATCACGATAAATCTTCGATGTTAAGTTGCTTAAAATGATATTTTATCGTAGAAAGATACTCACGATTTAGCACAAATTGTTGAACAGAATCTCTTGTCCTTCTTGAGCTTTACATTTGTCTCGTCCAATGTGTTACCGCACGCCTCGCATTTTCCACCTTGAACACCGTCTCCGTCTATATTGTAATTCACATTCTTCTTTCCTGGATTAAAAAAGTTGCATGTTAGTAAAATTCATTATAATAAAACGCAACATTAAAAACAAAAAACCTACTCTTGTTGGGCGGTTCCTCGTGATTTTCTTTGTCCGCAGAGTTATTTCTACTTATGTTGTTCGCCTCCTGGTTCATCGATCCATTGAGCGACGAACGATTTACGGCGAATGGTTCAGAAGCTGCAGATAATCATTATTTATTTTAGTACTCGAATTTCAGATCATGACTATTGCAAGACTCGAGCAGTTTAAAAAAAAAAAAAAAAAAAAAAAAAAAAACGAGCCTTACCTTCCTGTATGACGAAGCCTTCGATAACATGTGTGAGCACCTGAGGCTTGACCATCGCTTTGGGTGGTACCTGTTTGCTGCTGACCGTCGTCGGCAGCGACTCCAAGACCGTGGTTTCTTCGCCGATGTTACCGTTCGTTATCGAGTTGACGGCGTTCGCTAGATTTATCAGCGGATTATTCATCGCTTTGTCTTCGGGCTTTATCGAAGAATCGTGATTTTCGTCCTTAGCGTTATTCCTCTGATCGACATCTGCAACAATATGAAAGGATCTATGAGTTTTACAATTTGAATTCGAGCCCATGAAATAGATATGAATTCAGAAAATCAAATGAATTACCGTTGGCGTTCGATGTATCCGTGTTAGAATCCTCCGTGGCGTCCTTCTTCGACGGCGTGCCCAACTTGGCGGCATCTTCGATAGCCGCTGCGAGCGGTGTCCCGGGCGGACCTGGAGGCTGCTGCATCATCTGCAACTCGACCTGACCAGAACCGGCTCTCTCGGGCGATGTCACCAGCATCGGCATACTGGGCGCCTGTTCGCTAGGTGCCGCTTGCTGAGTCTGTTGCTGTTGCTGGAGTTGGTGCTGCATCTGCTGTTGGGCGGCTGCCGCTGCTGCGGCGACCTGAAGCTGATCCGTGGGCTGACCTACGATAGGCAGGGCCTGAAGCTGGTGAGCACCTCCGACGATCTGGTTACCGATCAGCGCCGGGTTGATCGAGACTACTGGCATTATCGGTCGCTCTCCGCCGAGGACCATGTTCTGCTGCTGCTGTGGCGACTGCTGCACTGCCATACCTGTTGAATCGACCAAGAGATGTTATTTTTTCAACTCAATTTAGAATATTTTACCACGACGTTAAAAAAACGAACAAATCTCGAGAATGCAGTGTATCAGTAGCCGATACTTTCGCGGTCGACAGCGCGTTATCAACTAGACAGAACAACGAGATTCTCTATCGCACATCCTCAATAAATACAAAGCCTCTCGGACTCGAGCAATGCAAAGCCTCCTGAAGTCTCAATAATTTATGTATCATCGCCATTTTCAGCCGGTCGCTATAATCGCCCCCTCGCTATTTTACAGCTCCGTCTCTGGCAGGCTCTACTATAAATACTTCAAAATCATAAAGTTATAAACAAGCCCTCGAGGTAGACTGGAAACTCTTTCAACAGAGCGCATCGCCCCGACGATAATCGCCGGCAATTAAACAGCTGCAGCGGAGGCTTACGCGCTCGTTGACCGTGCGTTTTTACGACGCCGCGCGTATATCTGACCCCACCCGACCGAAGCGCGTTTTACGACGCTACCTGCGAGTTTGCTGCCTCGCTCGAGAAAGTGCGTATACACCGTTCGCTCGGTGCGCTTGTGCACGTTATACAGGTGAATTTCCTGCTCCTGCTTTTTGGAAATCGCGAGCCGAGAATTTTTAAGAGAAAAGGTATCGCGTTCTCGACGACAAACTCACCCATGAGAGGCTTGGGCTGTATCTGCTGCTGTCCCTGCTGGGCCTGCTGGTACTGCGCCTGCAGCTGTTGCTGCAGATGCTGCTGTATGTAGATGTGCTGAATCTGTTGCTGCTGAGCTTGCTGGTGGGCCTGCATCTGAGCTTGCTGCTGAGCCGCCGCGACTTGCTGGGCCTGAGCCTGGGCCTGGGCCTGTTGCTGTTGTTGTTGCTGTTGTTGCTGTTGTTGTTGTTGCTGCTGCTGCTGCTGCTGCTGCTGCTGCTGCTGGTGGTGGTGGTGCTGCTGCTGCTGCTGCTGCGCTTGCTGCTGCGCTTGCTGCTGGGCCTGAGCTTGCTGCTGAGCCTGGGCTTGCTGCTGGGGTGATTGCATAACGTTTTGTTTGTTTTGTTGCTGTCCGAATGTTTGCTTGTCTTGGGCGGTCATTGGCGAGCCGGGTGGTTGCGCAGAAGCTGTGCTCGTGGCTACGAGCATTTTGCCGTTAGGTGGGCCGTTTTGCGCGCCGGCGTTACCACCGGGCTGCTGGCCCTGCATTATCATCGTCGCGTGCTGTACCGCAGCGGCGGCGGCCGCGGCTTGATTTTTCGCAGCCTGCGTTTGATTGCTCGTAGAGCTGGACGTATTGCCGCCGCCGGCGCTGGCCTTCGTCACCGTTACGTTGATGGCGTTAGGCCCGGGACTTGTGCGAACCACCGGCTTGCCCCGGCCTTTGCCCGTGCCGCCACCTCCTTTGCCGCTCTGTCGATTGTGTGACGGTGAAGAAAAACAAAAACGAAAAAACATAAACAAGCTGGCCCTTACATATATCCCTTGCCTCTCTCACTCCTCTCGTGCTTTTTTGGATCTTTGTCGCATTAACCCGTATCGTTGCTTTTGTTTTTTCTTTTTCTTTTTATTGTTTATGGACGGGCGAGCGAGATTTTTATTCTTTGTGGCGGCTTGCGGTTCGTTTTTTCATTCAGAATAAGATCTGGTACTCGGTATTGAAAGACGAATCGCAAGTCGCATGCCTACGCACAGAGACTCGCTCGTCCCGTGATATTTGACGGAGCACAAACTGAATAAAGCCAAGAAAAACAATGAAAACCCATCAACAACGACAGAATCGAACGACGAAAAACACAAAAGACGAGTACACAGTGATGCCGACTGTACGTCAACCTACCTGTGCGTGTACCGTTGCCTGGACCCCGTGATTCGTCTGCGTTGATACTGAGCTAGCGGGCCTGATGTTCGCAGCCTGGACACCTTGTAGGGACGAAGGCAGGATGCTCAGTGGGCGCTGGCTTACAACGCCTTGTTTGTTCGTCTGTTGCTGCTGCTGAATATTCATAACTCGAGGCTTGCCGCCCGTGGAGATTTGCTGTACGCTTTGGATCTGTTGCTGGGCTGCCAGAGCTATGAAATTATCAGCTAATTAGCAATAAGTTCATTAAGCATAATATAGCTGACAAGAACACACCGTTGTCCAAACTTACCATTGTGAGTCTGAATGGGTTGTGGGCTCTGGAAGAGCATGTCGGGTTGCGATGGATCCCGGATGAAGATCTGGTTTGGCGCCGCCGTAAGCAGAGTTTGAGGCTGGAGACCAGTCCAGATACCCTGGGCGAATTGCCAGGGCGCAAATTGCATACCCCGATTCTGACCCGATGGCGCACCAGCCGTACACGTCGTGTACTGAAATCACACAATTAACATATACGAATAAGCAGTCCATTTTTTCTTTCAATCGTCCAAGAAAAATAACAATCAAGTCTAATTACTTTTTGTACTTGATCGTTCTTGTTGTTGCCCTGCTGTTGTTGCTGTTGGGTCATAGAGGTCTGGTGCTGTGGCAGCACCTCGAGCTGTCCGAAGACGAGGGTTTGACCGCCTCCAGGCGTTGCCGATGTTGGCACCGGTATGTAACCCGCCGGAAAGCCCTGAACTTTTCCACCGGCACCTGGATGAGTTCCACCTTGACCAGTAGAAGTTGTAGTCAACATGTGAGGTGCTAGCTGTGCACCCGTCTGGAAGGGTTTACCGGCCAAGTTGTTGAACTGCACCTGTAGATGCATAATAAAATCTTAATAAAGACCCGTTGATTTTCTTAAAAAAAAAAATGTACAGTCAATGAAACGTAGACAGTACCTGAATTGGCGAAGGATTAAGACCAGCTGGGTGAGCTAGAAGATTTCCTGGCATGATAATAGGTGTGCCCTGGGCATTATACAGTTGCTGCAAGTGATACTGGTTCTGCATGGGTTGCTGGATCACCTGGACGGCCTGCGGATGGGCCGCCATTGTCGTGATGGTCGTGGCTCCCTGCTGACCTGACAGCGTCATCGACACGCCGCCGACGTTCTGCTGCTGTTGCTGGTGCTGCATCGACACTGCCACGGCGTCCTGCAACTTTATAAAGTTAGTATGGAAGCTCTAAGGTCTGGGAATATTGGTGAAAAGCTATCGAATCTTCAGTTTGTTTCTTTATTCAATCAACAAATTCACCAGGTGATTTGAAATCTTGAACAAACGAGATTCAATTTTCAAAATTAAAGTTCTCTAAAAGTCTCAAACAGTTTATTTTTCTTAGGTGCTGTTAGATTTCTGCCTTATACTGTGTTAGTAGTCTACTGATAAACTATCATTTATATTCTAATTATTAAGAACAAGATTTAGAGTACATTATAAACTTGGAATTTTAATAAAATATAATGTTACTATTTAGCTGAAGTGTTTTAAAATGTTTGCATGAGGTATAGAAATTTATTTTAAACCAATTGGTAAAATAATTACAGATCATAAGTGATAGATGTTTTCAACTTGCTTAATAATTTCAGAGAGAGATGAAATAATCATAGAGCACTGTTAGTCCCATGCACAAAAATTTATACAAAAATCAAGCCATACAAAAGTTACGTATCTCATTATCAAGTGCAATCAAGACTAAAAAAATCACTGTTAGGCACTTTGAGAATTCAAAGAAAAGAGAAGATGAAGAAGAAAGGAGTAACAAAAAAGTAAAGTACATGCTGCTGCGGCATTATAGCTGCCACCTGCGGCTGGACTTGGACCTGTGTCTGCAGCTTCTGTGGGCCATTTGCCTGTTGCTGATTCTGCTGTTGGGCCTGATTTTGCTGCTGCTGTTGCTGCTGCTGTTGAGCCTGCTGCTGCTGCACATTTTGCTGCATCTCGTGGGTGGTTATTATCATTTGCTGCGATTGCTGATTCTGGTTTTGCTGTTGGGCTTGACCTTGTGATTGATCCATTTCCATTGATTTGTTATTATCAGACATATTGGTCACCAACTCAAACTATCCAGCTCGAACTCTGTTTCTGAAAATTTCAGCTATAGACTTGCACAGCCAAGTCTTGGAGAAATCTCAAAGAAATTCCTGAGATGTCTTTTTAGCGTACTAGCTTACATGTTACATCTGTAAAACAAACAAAATATTCTCTGCGTTAGTTCAATATCCATGCAAGTATGTACATACAATTTTACACACAATACAAATAGATTAATTTAAGATTAAAACTAAAGTAAATTGTCAAATTTCACAAGACCGTATACCTAGGAAGTCCTTCGAAAAAAAAAGAATCACCAAGAATTTCGGCATTGCAGTCTAGGGTACAATAAAAAACGAAAATCAAGATAACAGGCAGCGCTCGGCTGCATTAAAAAAAACACAGGCGAAAGCATCAGCGAGAAAAACAAAAGAGCGCGACAGAAAGAGAATGAGAGAGAACAAGTGGCGGAATAGTGGGGGAAGGTAATCTCCGCAGTTCAAATCCGGCGCAGATGCGAAGCAGTAGCGGGCGCCGCGAGGCGCTCACCGTTCGCGAGACATTTAATAATCGGCCGATACGTCAGCAAAAAGATAACCTTTTTCATCTATACAAAGTTGCTCTCATGGCGGCGTCGGCTCGTGTTCATTCGCGCGCGAGTCTCGCGGAGGTGAGGAGGCATCCGAGTGTTAGTGAAGGTGTGTACAGTAAAGTGTTGGGCTCAGGGATCAAGATTTCCTGGAGGACGAAGTTGGAGGTAAGGATTCATAGTGTGGAGTGCATACAGGCTTTTGTTTGCGCGTCTGGAAGTAGGCAAGACATAACCTCGAAGGGACGACGCTGCCACTCGCGGGGAAAAGGTTATATAGATGCGCGTGTTTGTTTTGCTTTGTGTATATAAGTCCTTTAGAGAGGTGCGAAGATGCGGTTTTTCGATTTCTCGTGGCTTTTCGATACTGATGGGGGGGAAGGAAAAAAAGGTGCTCTGTTGGTTTTGGGTGTTTTTTCTTTTCTTCTTTGTGTATTGAAGTGGTTAGCGGCTGTCTGTATGCTGCGCGAGATTTTTGTAGAAAGGGGGGAGTGGAAGATTTTTCGTTTTTTTCCGAACGGGTTCTTTTTTTGGAATTTCTTCAATTTGGCGTAGATGTGGTTACTAAATTGACTGAAAGATTTTGACTCGGGATTTTTTTAACTTTCGTGAAAGTTCAGATTTCTGTAGAGTCAGTGCGACGGCGTTGCTAACGTGGTTAGGAAGAGGATGCGAGATTCGCCCGCTGCAGGTAGTCGACCGACGGGATTTCAGACTGAATTTTCGATATAGCTATTTACTATTATATTCTTCCAATATTCTTCCAGGAAGGTTTTTTTAGATGCGTAGGAATATTAGTATTTGGTGGTAAATTGTTAGTTAAGTAACTTATGCTTATTTTTTATTTTAGTTAACTCGTGGCATTCGATAATTATTAAATAATAGCGGTTTTATTGTATCATTTGTATTAAGTCATCACGACAATAGCTTGCGGGAGATTGCTTGTTATGCGAAGAAACTATTTTTAGGGCGAATAAAGCGCTGTTCTCATATTCCTATCACGTGTTCGATGATAAGCCTAAAAAATCGGTTCTTCCCCGTTCAAGCAGAATCTCGAGCTGTTTACAACGTTTTTCGACGATACATCGACTAGGTACTATTTTACAATATTGAAATGAATTATTGACAGTTTTTTTCTCGTATATTCTTGCTAATTGAATATATCTTATGGCAAAGGTAACGATAGGTGCGATCATTTTTATTTTTTATTACCCCAATCTCATCATGTGACTCATTATGTGATTTGCGATTATGTATACGATGACTATGCATACGAATATTCCATTGTTAGATAAGAATTGAACAATCACTATGAAATAAATATTGACGCTCTATGTATAGCTGGAATTTGCAATTCATTTGTTTTCTATTTCACGAAGTTTGCCTTATCTCTCATAATTGATATCGTAAGAATATGAATACTTCTCGTAGAAATTTAAAAAGTACGTGTTATTGAAATCAAACTTGCAAATATGGAAATTTATGCTTTTGGAATATTCAATTGAAAAGGTAAAAAGGAAGTAATAAGCGCCCATTAATCCTCTTAGTGTCACCCATAAAGTACCGAAAGAAATTTCGAAGGCACTTGAAGGCAGGTATATAAATTTTTAAGTACACGAGGGAAAAAATATCAGTTCAAAGCCCTGCTCAACCAATCAATGAACGCAGAACATCATAAGAGCATTTTCACATTATATCGTAGGTGGGGAGGTGGGGGGGGGGTAGAGAGCGACGACTTGGCGCATCCTGCGCGCGTTGTTGTCTGTCTCTCTTCATGTATATACGATGTATACACGCTCAAATGCATACATATGTATATATGGGTAAAGGTTGCGGCCTCGGCCGAGAAAATCGCGCGCAGGCGGAAGCAGGAGCGAGGAAAGTCGCGACCTAACCTCTCGCGACGCTGGCGGCTCGTGTATACATGTATATATAAACGTAAACGTGTCCGCGTATACCATAAATATATGTCGCGGACGGGGCAAAAATACAAAAGCCGACCGTGCAGTCGCGAGTATACTTGGTTCTCTATACTCTCTTGGCAAACCGGTTCGCGCGATTCCCACGAATTCGTTGAGTCACACACGCGTTATAGGAGAACTTGAGTCGTTGCAACGGGCCCATTTTCCTTCTATGTGTATACGTGATGTGATTCTTTCCATGTCTCTCTCTCTCTTTTTTTTTTTACTACCCGGACCTTATTCTGCTATCTTGTGAGTGTGTAGAGGAGTATGGAAACGCTGCACATGGAAATGAGTCGAGTTTCGAATATGTGGAATCAACTGTTTTATGTAGAATAGCGTATTGTTGGACTGTTTGCGAGTTAATTCTTTGGCTTGACATTGATAGTTCAGGCCCTGGTGCAATCTGAGTGTAAATTTTCAACTACCCTTACCTGGTTTATTTTATTTTTCAGAGCTTTTTCTTGCTCTCATAATTTTTTACTACGGATTCAAGTTTGGAAAAATATTCAAAGATAATACAACAGACTACATACAAAAATGGAAAGCATGTAAATTACATACTTTAGTGTATTAATAGAGTATGAGCATATCAAGAGAATGAATAAAGGTAGAATGCATTCTCCTGGTAAAAATCTATATCATTTTTAAAATATTCAACATTTCGTAGAAATGAAGATAGGCGAAGTTAGACTATTTTTTGACAGCGATATAAAACATTTTCGGATAGTTTTTGCGCATTTATTAGAGTAATGATAGAGCCATAACATATTACAAGGCATTTTCAAGCATATACAATAGTTAATGGCTATGGAAGTGCTACGAGAAGTCGGGTCAAAAAACTGAATAAATAAAAAAATCATGAATATCTTTGTATGTTGTTCTTGTATAACTCTAATTAACTATTAATTGTGGATTTAAGATTACAAGTATTCCAACAAGTATTCCGAAATAAACACTTGCCTGTATATAATAATATATACATCATATGTGCAAGTGTAGTATGTTCAAGAAGTAGTGCAGAGTATACTTGCAATCTGGTTTTTGACCATTCGCCCGAAAGTGTCACGAATGTGCATTGCAAACACAACGAATCAAATGCCGATTTAGTTTCTCTTTCAGCAATGTATTTGATTCTGTATACGTTGAAATTATTTGTAATTAAACGTATTTTTGACCTGAAATAATGTATGATTGTATAAAGAATCTAATGTGCTGTTTAAAATGCTCAATAAATACTCTTTGTACGGAGACAAATGAAATCTTCGCAAATACAAGAACAAATATTAGGCGACATGATTAGTTTATTACAACAGATGTTTATCGCAGTTTTTTTCATTTGGAAACTGCAAACTCAAGATAAGAAATGAGTTGAAAGATGAGTTAGCTATACGCAGCTTTTAAGCAGATTTAAGCTTTGCTTTTAATCTCTGGATTTATATTTCGATTTTTTCAATGTTTTGAAGATCACAGCTCTCATTTTAATGATTAAAAAAATCTTCAACTATTAGAAATTGAGTACTAGTGTTAGAGGTTAAAGTAAGTAAAAAAAGATAATTTTCCTATAAGTAGGTAATATGATATTTTTTCTTTTCATCTTCTCTTTTCTCAAGACAAGCAGAAAAAACAAAATTATGAATTTTATTGTGCCCGTTTACTGCTAAAAATATCTGGGCAACAGTTGTATAACTTGAAAGCACCTTTCATACATTCGAAAAGGAAAGTCAAAAACCGTTTTTACCTGATGCCGTCGGATGACACGGAGCAGCTGTCATTGTAGTAGAGGCGTTTTGAAAAAAAAATGTGTTCGTTCGGAGAAAGTTTTCTTTATTCTGCATTAGTACAGTAGAGCATAATATAACTTTTTGGCTACTCTTTGTTGTATCGATATATTTACGATATATGAAATGTTATACGAAATACTTGGGCCGCAACTATGCTTCTTATTTCTTATTTAGAATAGATTAGAATAGAAAGATTTAGAATAGAAAGTTTTCGAGTTTCATGAAACTTTTTGAAATTAAACCACACAAGATATCCAAGACTTAAGTATGTTGTGCGAACAAGAGGAAGGTCAATCCTGTTGATATTCATGAACAACATTGTGGACTTATTTGCTCAAAAGATGACAAACTCCAAAGAAACACAGTCAATGCAGCTGAATGGCATTTCAAAATCGTCCATTCTCGATGTATATACTATGCTAAAAAACCGTCTAAATTCCGTAAGTCAGCTGCTACAGTAGCTACAAAAACGTCGAACTTTTCAACTATTCTGCAGGACTGAGGGACGGGAGAGTCGGATAGCGAGTTCAGCCGACCGCAGGTATAATAATAATACGAGAGAAAAAGGAAATATAAGGCATCAGAGGAGCGCATCAGCCCATCCGAAGAAAGTCAAGAGACGGATCCTCGCGCAAATGCAAGAGAGAAGGAGATAGACGACAGCAGCAGGCCCAGGATGGAAGGAGGGCACACAGGTTTACTATAGAGCCGCAGCGGCGACTCAGTGCCAGGTACGTCTGCAACCGGCGAGCCTTAAAAAGAGTGGTAGGAGCAAGGGAGTCGGAGAAGATAATGGAAGAGGGAGAGAAAGCGAGACAGAACGATACGCTGGAGCTCTCGCGATCCATCTTGGAAGTTTCACAAAACAAAATGTCGTCCCTCGGCAAATGCCAGGCCTAACGTGAACGCGCCGAGCGGAGCTACACGGCCGTGGCGCAGCCAGCCACCATAATTAGCGTAGCGCACACTCACACGTACATGGAGCGAGAGCTATAGCACGTACCAACACAACCAGAGCGAGAAAAGCATGCGAGAGGGGACGAAAGAGCGAGCGAGAGGGAACGACAAAGCCAGGCACAGGCAGGCAGTATGGAAGCCCCTCGTGGGACGATGCTCGCGGTGCGCGCAGCGGGGGAGTCCCTCGAGAGACCGACAGCAGAGCGAGCGAGAGAGAGAGAGAAAGACGTGCTCTAGCGCCGTACCGGTGAGAGTGCGCGCGCGCGCGCGTGAGAGAGAGAGAGAAAGAGAGAAGTGGAGGGACCGGTTCAAAGGAATCGACGCCGAGGGGCGAGGGGCGGTAGTATTACAACTACGCGCAACCAGTCCATGTGTGTGTGTGTGTGTGCGTGCGCAAGTGTGCAAGAGGCGAGGGTGCGTGGCGATGCTGTGATAGAGATGGAATTAGAGGGAGCGAGAGAGAGGGAGAAAGAGAGAGAAAGAGAGAGGCGTCTCTTGCCGGCCGAGAGAAAGAGGAGTATAGAAAAAAAATGAAACAGGCGCCCGGAGGAGAGTGCAGAGAAGGATAGCAAGAGCTCGAAAAACTAGCGAGAAAGAGCGAGAGAGATAGATTGATGGGAAACAGCAAAGCTTAATTAATGGCGCTTCGAAAAATGTTTTCGATCCAAGTAGGTTCCTTTGGGCTGTGTGGTCCCAGTCAGGACTTGAAGCTATATGGTAGTATTTTTTGCAGTTATAGTTTTAGGTTGTTTATCGCTCGAAGGAATCAGATTTTGTTCCTAATTGGGTTCGTAGATTTATAGAGTTGTACAATTTGGATCTCGGTACCTGAAGGTGGTAAGATCTGGAGGTATTCGAAGCAAAAAAAACTAGTTTGTTATCTTATTATTTAACTTTTATTTAAACTTATATTAAAGTCTACCTTCTGGGAAACGGATATTGACTAGGTTTCAAAAACGGCTCCTTGCACGTAATAATTAAGCCCAACAGTCGTATAGCTTATTTCTCTAATATAGACTTTTGTTGAACACATGTGATAATCTGAAGTATATAACGATACTAATATATCTACAGATATACTCTAAACTTATAAAACTCGCATAAAAGAAGCTTTATATTTTGAAGAAAGGACTGATAAAACGGCGAAAAGGTTTGAGGAATCAGTTTATTAAACGTAATTAAGGTACAAAGCTGGATCTTCTTCTAATTAGTTATAGAGACTTTCGACAAGGTTTTTAGAAGGATTTACAAGATCGATAGTAAATAAAAGAAAATAGGTAAAAGCAGTTGCTAAGCTTCGTTCCAAATTGTAATTGTGTCAATATTCTTGAACCAAATTTTTATTGTATTGTCCGTTATAGAATTGCCGTTTAGATTTTGTATAGGCTGATTGATTATTCCCTGGTAGAAACGGTATCCAAGTTATTTGGAAGTTCTGAGGTTGTCAATCTTGAGAACTTGATAGTTTTCTTTGTCAGTATTTGTTACAAGATGTAACGCTTTTTATCCTAGTTCTTTGGCAGTTTTTGGATTAAGTATTCTTAACTATTTTCTTCCGAAGGTAGTTGGTGAAATAATACGACACAGGTGTACGTGGTTAATGGCGATTCGATGTCAGAATTTGAAAATCATTACTAGCAGGCTTGTGTTCGAGTTTTTTTTTTTTAATGAAAGTATATGGAAATATCAACCGAAAAATTTCGAGCGACCAGGGACTCGGACCCGAGCCCTGCACAAGGATAGCCGCGCGCCTTAGCCAACCGAGCCAAGTAAACGTTGTCATTCGACTAACTATCTTGGGCATTACTTTTCAAAAACAGCTCGATCTAAGAACTGTCAAAGAATTAGGATAAAAAGCATGACATCTTGTAGCAAGAACTGACAAAGAAAACTACCAAGTTCTTAGCTTTCTCATCATTTTAAATCAGCCAATTTTTACCAGGGATACTAAAAATTCTTCACTTTAATTTTTGTAAAGCTAGTCAGCACAATAAAAAATTAGCATTTTTTACGTTTCTACGCGGACTCTTGTGTGATGATGATGATATTTGAGTATTGCAGCCTTTACTGTTCAGTAACAGTATGATAACCATATTGAGTTTTTAAAAAGTATCATTAGATATTTTTTAGTATAAAATAAATATTGATTAAAGCCAAAATGCTTTTTTTAACATCTAAAAAAGTCAAAAAAACTTCTTAAATTTTCATCCACGATTCCCATGGTTAGAACAGTTTTTCAATTTATGATTGTTATTAGTTATTATTACATATGTAGTATTTAAATGGTGCTAAAAAGTAATTGAAACTAATAGCAGTGCATCTTTGTACAGTTTTATCGCTGTTAAAGGGGCCAAGCTTTAAGAGTTTAAAGGTGATAGATCAATGTATTAATATGGTTGTGGCTCTTCTAAAATTCATTTGCGATCCTTTTTGATTGCTTTTTGCAAAGTACTATAATGTAATCTAAACTAAAGAAAAACTATTATTATCTCGTTTAAATTAATAATAGAAAATTCCGAGTTATTGTAAAACTTTAAATTAAATCAAGCACAGAGTTGTTTATTCGGCCAATGTGCATTTTTTTTGAAAATAGGTAAAAGCAGCAAAAGTATTTTTAGCAATAAGAAAAAACTATTTATAAGATAGATTGGAAATGCACTTTCTACGTGAACATGTAAATTGAAAAAAAAAAAAAACATCTGGTCAAAAGTGCTGCAGAGCGAAGTTTTTGAAAAAGCAAGAGAAATAGACGCACACATTACGTCGTTGGAAAAAAGAGAAGTCCACACAGTGCAACTCTTATATTCTTTCACGCACGTACATACACACAAGCATACGCATACAGGCACAGCACACAGCGGGCGCGGGAAAGAGCGAGACAGAAGACAACATGGCACGAGATGAGAAAGCAAAGAAGCGAACCTGCGGACGAGAGGTGGGAGAAGAGATGGACGATCCTTTTTTTCTCTATAGGTACTCGCATACGATCGCATACGCACGCACACATACACGCGCTCGCGGGTATGAAAGGATCGCACACAGGCGCAAGCGGTAAAAAAGGGGGATAAAGGCGGCACACGGAAATATATGTGTGGGGGGACGTAGAGGAGGGGGCCGCCACGAAAGAATGAAGACAGCGCAGAGACGAATGAAAAATAAGGGGGGGAGGTTCCCGGAGAACTGCTTCCATCTCCCTCTGGCAACATGGATACGCATCTCGACGTTGCTGCGCCATGGCGAGGGGTCCCGCAATCATCTCGTCCCGTATAATAACAATAATAACGTGCCGAGGGAGAGCGAGCGAGCGAGCGAGAGAAAGAAAAAGACGGGGCTTTGCACGCACGCGGCTGCTTTCGCCATCGCGTTCTACTCAAGTCACGCGCACACGCATGCATTCACGAGCGAGCGAGTAAGTGTATGCATGTATGTACGTGTGTATACATATATGTATAGGTATGGAGTATCGTCGTCGTAGCATCTCCGCTTTAAGCGCGTTTGACAGCGCGAACCTCCGTGTGCGCGAGTGCGCGAGTGCGCATTGGGTAACATTTTTGGAGGTTAGGAGCATTATCACCGTGACTCTGTGTGCTCTGGCACTGTATGTACAACGACTCTGTCTGTCCCTCTGCGCTCTCCCTCTCTCTCTCTCTCTCTCTCTCTTTCTTCGGTCGAGGTCGAGAGGAAAGGTTAGCCGATGCATTATGAAGCGTTATACGCTGCGCGCGAGAGAGCGAATGGATAAATAATGGCATGTCTAACGAGTGGCCGCGCTCTCCTTTTTCCTCTTTCTTGCTGTCTCTCCACTTTCTCTTTTTTCTCTCCACGCTTATTCCTTCGTTTTCTCTTTCTGCCGCCGCTGCCAGCGCGCTCTCTGTGTACATCTAGGTCCTCGCCGAGAGGGGGGAACTGGCGAGAGAGTGCTTTCCCCCGTCGCCCTCTCACCCTCCCCACTACCGGTCGAGCCGCTATAACCTAACCTAGAATGAACTATACGATACTCTCGGAGCCGTGCCAGAGTAGGAGGGACGTGAAACCCGACGGTATATATAAAAGACGAAAAAATAAATAATGTAGCGAGGAGCTCGCAGAGTCGCGCTGCCCGAGCGATAACGAATGCCAGAGTTTATTGAGATCGGAGTGGGGAGTTGGTGCCGCGGCGCGAGATTATTAGTCGCCAGTGTCTGTATGTTATGCACGCCTGTATATGGAAATTCGAGGCGAATGAAAGAAAAAAAAGGAAAGAGAGAAAGAGTGAAAAACGATGTAAAAGAAGGAAGCCAGCGGATTGCACGCCGATACTTACAGTGCGCCTGCGCAGTCACACCTTGGCACGTTCGAAGTACAGAAGCAGTAGTCGGACTCTCACGCACACAGAGCCGCCGCATTGGACACCAGCTTGAGAGTAGTCTCTGTCTCTCTTGCACTCTCGCACTGCTTGTCGTTTCCCACTTCTTACTTAATCAACTTCGAAATTTCACTGCACTTTCGTATCTGACAGTAAAGTCGGAATACTCGTTCACTTCGCGGTTAATCAGTACACTGCACTCATTTCTCTTCTCGCTCTGTCTCTGTCTATCCTGAGGCTAGCTGATGTCACACGCGCGCGTTTTAAAGAACGAAAACAAACGAAATAATTTGAGCAGTCTCGTTACCGGAAGTCACACTGCACTTCGATATATAATACGGCACTTTTTCTCCGGAAAATATTGGAACGCGACGGACGCTCCCGTTAAAGTATTATATCCGTCGGGCCGAGTGCGCACGTATACTGTACAAAGGCCAGCTATACTACTGCTCTGTCTCTCTCAGGCGTCTCTCCTCCCTGCAGTCGTCCCGGAGCGGCGCCGATCCACACAGAAGAGAGCGGCGCGGCCGTTCGTCCGTGGCTCAGTTGTTCGCTCCCCACCACACTCGGCCGACCTTAAAAATTCGACGCTGTGTCCCCACCACAGCTCCCGTGAGTGGATTGGTCGGGAGGTCAGACGTGGGCGAGCTGGTGGGGGCCGCGAGGGTGGCCTATTGGCGAGGCGACGATTGGTCCGAGGGGTCGACAAATCCCAGAGGCGTCGTGAGCCAGCTGCGCTGGGCGGAGCCTATATACGACACCAGGGGGCTCTCGGGATTCTCAAAAAACATGGCGGCGGAGTGGGGGAGGGAGGTTAGATAGTCGCGCGCATGCGCCGCCTAACGGGATCGGCCCGAGCCAACGCCAGCAAGGCGCCCGACAGAGAGAGAGAGAGAGAGAGAGAGAGAGAGAGAGAGAGAGAGAGATATGATGATGATGCTGAAAAGTGGGAGTTATCGAGGGCTCTCTAGATATCGCTGTGTTGGTGTGTGTGTGTGTGTGTGTGTGTGTGTGTGTGTGTGTGTGCGCGCGCGCGCGTGCATGTGTGTGAGGCTTTGCGGGCTATGAGTGTGGTGGTTATAGAAGGAATATTGTGTTTCTCTCTGCGAGGTTGTGTGCGGCTTTGAGAGAACGTCGTGGCTGTGTGTTATACAGAAGGGGGACGTGGAATGGATTCATGCGCTGCGGGCTAAAGTTGTAGAGATGGGAGCAGGGACGTAGCTATAGGTTTTCAGGGGATTTCAGATTTTTGGGGGAACCATGTGGTGCGTTGCTTGGATGAACGTTTTTTTCCCGTATAGTTTTTTTTTTTTAATTATATATTACTTGTAGGCTGTCGACGTCGACAGTCCATGGAATAGAAATTGAGAAAATATCGATTTTACTCTTCCATATCACTCGTTATTTATTTATAATTTTGATACTGGAACTTGAAACATAGCCTTGAAACTAGAAATATTACTATTTATGTCAATAATTACTTACAGATTATTACAGATTATTCTTCTACTACTTATATAGACAATAAATTTTGTAATTTGAATCGAAATTTGAATACACATTAAAACAGGATGCACTAGGTTGCTATTGATTGAATATTCATGCAATTGTAATAATATTGAATATTTTTTAAATAAACCAACACGACGAAAAACGTACTGCATTCAGTAAGCACTAATAAAATTTCAAAGAGCTTCGCGTTGTCTTAATTCTTTAGTACAACTTGTGAGTAGTGTCTAGTTATACAAAAAGTTTAATACTTTTTCAATTTTAACTTCTATTTTTGGATATATTTTTAAGTATTAAAAATTAATAGAAAAGGAATCGAATTTTTTTAAATAAAGGACTTGCAAAATTAAATTTGAATGAATTGTTCATGACAGTGCCAATTCACAAACAGAACTTGTTGCCATTTTTCCCTTTCAAAAATTATTGAATAGTCTTTTACCTACAAGACAGTTACAACTTACAATTGCAAATACACAATATTTTATGCATTTCAAAATTGAGACTGCTAATCAGTTATTAATTATTATAATACATTTATAATTATATCAACGAATCTCTTTTTCAATGTTTTCGGATTGAATTCAGTAAAAATAGTGTCCTTATTCCGCTTAAAAAATTACTCAACGATCATTAGTCTAGAAATTGATTCATTAATGTCTCCTTATTAGAAATTGAATTTACAGTATACTGAAAATTTTGCATCGGGACAGCTGTCTCAAGTAAAAAGAGTTGTACTAAAAACTTTCGATTAACTTAATTGAGTGTTCAGATTGAATAAAAAGTCTTTTAATTTAACATTATTTAAATTTATTTTCTGAAGATAAATGAAGCCTTATTGTAGAAATTCAGTATAAAAAACCGTTGCCAATTCATTGGCACGTAGCTTCCTCCAACTAAATTTATAGTTCCAATAGATAAAATATTATTCAAATATACAATGTTAATGCTTTTTTAAATATTTTCAATCTCGATAATTTTGTTGAAGGAGCAATTAAAAAATAATACAAAATAAGTTGGAATTGAGTACAGGGCAACTACAAAAGAAAAGTTTTATTTATATTTCAATTGTATTATTAATATTTTACAATATGTTAATATTTGTGATTAATATGTTATATATATATATATATATATATATATATATATATATATATATATGCCATTTTTGTCATAAACTAATAGGGAGGGACTTTAACGACGTGCACTGACACCCCTATAAGAGGAAGAAAAATTTTTAAGAAAAATCAGTTATTACATTTTAGCTCTTTACTTGCGAACCGCTTGACGAAAAAAATTTAGCAGCAAATAGCTTTTTTATGGTGAATCACCAAATAAAATTTTGAAACATTTGACTGCATTGTTTTAGAGATGTGAGGAATCAAAAAATTTTCAAAAAAAAATTGAAACCTTGATATCTTAAGAACCATAGAGGTTTGAAAGCTGCGCAATGAACTTAGCCAAGACACATAAAATATCTACTTTTTCCCAAAATCTCAAGTGCAATAAAGCCTTTTTACTTCCGTAAGTGAGGCACAAAAACTCATTTTTTCCAGTTTTCGATTTTTTACTGAAAAAATAAGTAGTCAAATCACTTGAAATTTTAATGGCATATAGTTTGACACGTGATCCATCAACATGATTTTTTTCGTGAGATTATGATGTTTGGTTTAAGAGATATGAATTTAAAAAAAAAATCATCTTTTTCATTTTATCTGCCGAACAAAGCGGTCGATCCCGAGGACCAAACGGGGAAAAGTAGGTAATTTTATTCTCTTTCAAATGCATATTAGCTGAATTGTTTGTAACGATGGGATGATTGAAAAAAAAACGCAAAATAGTGTTTTTCAAAAATCAAAAATTGGCCATAAAATAAAAAATAGAAAAATAAAAAATAAATGTTTTTCCCGAATTCAGAATCCAAAAATATACATGCATGTCAAATTTTATTGATATTCACCCAGTAGTTCCAGAAATATTACGGTATACATACACACACACATCCATACGGACATTTTCCAAAAACACTCTAGGAGGAAGCAAAATCGAATTTGTTGATCTTTACAAAATATCTTTATACATAGTGTAGTTTAACACTTTAAACAAATCTCAAATATCTGTTAAAAAAGTGTATGATAGCATCAACAAATAATTTTGTATACAAGAAAAGATAGCGATCGAATGCAGTAAAGCAATAACTTTTTAGCAAGAGTAGCGCAATATCGTCAACTTGTGCTAACTTTGCAAAACTCGCTGTCCCCCCATATTACATTCTTTCTTGTCTGCCTTTGCAATAAATATTATAACCTTATTAGCACTTTTAATCGTAATAAGCATGCAGAGCTTATAAATTATTGATACGTTCGTAGCTGCTGCGTAAAAAGTTCTTTCAACCTCTGCTGTGGGACGTATTTAGTTTTTCATCAGTAAATATTCCATCTCCACGCGGTGTCTGTATACAAACCTGCTCCAGTCGTTGAACGCGACAACGCGGTGCTGCACGTATCGAAAAATTCGTCCAATAATGAGCACATTCTTTTCTCGATACAATAACAGAGCGAGAATTTCAAATACCGAGGATTCCTCTTTTTTTATCACCTCTTGTATTATCAGTTCTCGCATCGGTAAAAAGCAACTGCAACGATATTAAAAAAAAAAAAAAAAAAAACTAAGAGACAAAATCACACCAATAAGCCCAGCATTCGAACGGATAAAAAGTGCAAATAAGCCCGAAGTACATGCATATCGGAAAGAAAGAAATAAAGAGAGGGGAAGTATAGAGAGAAAGCGAAGTTCAGAAAATAACATATAATCCTCGGGGGGCTCTAGCGTTACGTCCCTGCCACAGCTGTCTCTAAGCGGCGTTTCCGCCCCACCCCTGCGCCCCCCGACCGCGACACAACGTGCTCTCTCTCTCTCTCTCTCTCTCTCCCTATCTTCCTCGCACACACGCACGCACGCACACACACACACACACACAACGTAGCGAACAAACACGACCCACCACCGCCTAGTCCCTATATATCGCCGGCAAACATCTTCCTCCAATGGCGAGTTAGACTCGCGACATTTTATATTTCCGAGGGGGCTTTCTCTCTGGCTGTGTGCGTGTGTACGTGTGTGTGTCGGTCACTCACACAGGCGCGCTCGGCTGAAACGTACACCGAGAAAGCTTGCCGCGAATACGTGTACGTAAGCCGAGCGCGTATTAGAGCCGAGATCCGTCGATGTAGAAAGAGAGAGACGAGGAAGACAAGCGGCCAGGCACGGAAAGCAGCCAGCCGGCTTTACGAGGATTGCCGACGACGAGGCCGGCTCGGGCTGCTCGGGAGAAAGAGAGAGACGCACGGATGTGCTGCTTCGGTGTGCGCGAGTGAGACGGTGAGAGAGATAGGCCGTTGGGCAGAGAGAGAGAGAGAGATGGAGAAATTGTGATATAATGAGAAGAGAGAGAGAGAGAGAGAGAGAGAGAGGGGGAGAGAATTTCGAGAGAAAATTAATGGGAGATAGGGAATGTGGGGTGCGATAGTGGAACGGAAATTTTAGTTTTAAAGATTGCTGCTCGCGCTGCGTCGGCATGTTTGATTTCGGTGATAACACATTTTATCGTTATTATAAATATCGCCGGCCGCTTGACAATTATTACTCTGAAACGTTTCAATGTTTGACTTTATTTAATGCAAATAGTGATTTATGTAGCGCCAGATGAACATTGCGATAAATTAAAAGAATATAGCTGTTTTAATGAACAAACTTTTGACATCTAAAATTTGAAAAGTATTTCAAACGATTATATCAAGTAGTTTTCTTATTGTTTAATATTTTGCAATTTTCGATGACAATTTGTCCATACACCCGAGGCAGTGAGATAATTCTAGCGCGAACAAAATCCTATGAATATTTTAAAATCTACAAAGAAAAACCTTTATAGCTATAAGAGGGAAGCATCGTCAACGACGTAAACGCGAAGTAGATAAAAAATTCACGATACACATGCGGTGAAAATAAGACAGAGCCGTCTCCGTCTTGGAATTTAACGAAACCCGATTTTTGCATCGTCCTTATATTCCTAGTCGGCTCTCTCTCTCTCTCGTTCGCAGCCTTCTTCTTCTCTATACCTATATGAATATACATACCGAGCAACTCGTCGTCGTCGACGACGTTCTTCCTTGGGAGGCCGGTTGGCTGTGTGTAAAGCGAGAGCCTCCCGTAGACTCGGAAAAAATCCGGGACTCTAAGCGAGGGTTCTTCGCTCTCCGGCACAGTGAGAGAGAAGCGCACACATGCGAGCGACACGTGTGTGTATGCGTGTGTATCTGCCTCGCGGGCTTTGCATGGGATTTGGGACGCGCCGGCTTTTTGGGGGAGATTTCGCTTTCCCTCGGCTACACTCTGCCATCGGCGAGCCGCTACCGTGCAGTGCTACTGTAATGTTGCTACTAGCTTGCAAAATGGGAGTAATGCCGTGTTTATTATTTTTCGTAGATATGAAAGAGAGAGGAGGGGGGCAGATCGAGCGGACGAGGGGCGTTATTTTATTAGGACTGAACGCATCGTTCGGACTTGTGTTTGTATTGTGGTGTTTTCATTTCGCATTGTTTTTATAAAATTTGTTTGCATTCAATTTGCCCTCTGCAATTGCACCGAGTATGATCCATGTTTCTATTGGAAGCAAAACCAACAGTTTGCTGCTAAAAATAGCTAAATATAAATTCGAGAATTTTCCAATACTAAAACAACACTACGTTAATATAACCTATTTGTTTAAACAAAGAAATCTAAAGGGATCTACGTAGTCGTTGCAGACAAAAATAGCCGTCCCTTTCTCGCGTTCTCTCGTACTTTTTCTGGCTAGGCCAGGCTCATTTTAGGCCTGAAATGCAGAAACTGTAGTTGCCACCGCTGTGTATAGAGCGAGCGAGAGTGTGTGTGTGTGTGTGTGTGTGTGAGAACGGTATATTACAGCACAGCGCCTGTGCCGGCTCCGAGAGTCTCTTTCGCTCTCGGCGCACGCTACAGTCTCGTGCGCGCACACAACGACAGCCCTGCCGACGAGCAAGCTGCGATGCTCTCTCACTCTTTCTCTCCCGCTCTGTGCATCCGACCCTCCTACGTATATTCGTTTCGTTATAACTACTCTACCGCAAGGGTACGCGGCCCCTACATTGCCGACTGCCGGCTCGGTATTTTATCCGTGCGGGAGCGTAAATCAACGAGAGAGCCCTTGTGAATGCCCAGCTTGTACTTTTTTGCGTCTGTCTATTTGTGTAGGTGACTCCTTTTACTTCTTAAATTTTGTATCAGTTAGTCTTTTTTCTTTAACAATTCTGTACATGCATATGTACATCTCTAAATAAGAAATCCGGTTCTTATACCCTCGTTTGACTTGTTTTGCATAACGCCATATAAACAAAATCCGAACGAAGCAGGAATCCCGTAGATTATTCTTTTCTAAATAGAACTTCGTTTTCATGTAGTTTCGTAGTGCGCGTATGCGAGCAGACTTCGTTCTTGGTCTCGTGACTTCGTCTCTGTCTGTGTGTTTCGGTGAGATTCCTCGCGCGGATCTGTATGCGTGTCGCATGCACAAGAGAATATGTGTGAGGCTCAGAGTATGTGTGTGTGTGTGTGTGTGTGTGTGTGTGTGTGTGTGTGTGTCTATATAACACAGACCGTCGTCGCATACAAAGAATGGACTCTCGCGGAGAGGGGAGCTCGAGTGTCTGGCTGAGCGAGACGCGTCTCAGTATTGGTGACTCGTTCTTGTGCGTGAGCTCAAGCAGTGGGGGTAAACTGTCCGACCAATGGTTTCGTGCCGACGGGGTTGCCGGGGCGACCGATTAATGATTCGATGCCCGCATAGCCCTCGCGGAATTGGAGGTTCTTCTCGTCGCTCGCATACTTCTCCCAACTCCCCCTCTTCATCCCACCCCTCTCCACGCATGCGCGCTTTTTCTTGACTCCCCCCACCCCACCTGCCACCACCACCACCACCACCACCCTCCGTCTATTCTCGTGCGTTCGCTCTTTCTCTGTCTCTTCAAGCAGATATACACATTGCAGGACACGCTCATATGCATGCACGGTATATATGTGTATACGAGGCGTGTATGATATGCGTGGAAGGCTGAAGAGAATATCAGCCTTCTGTCGCGTCGACGCGTAGAGAAAGAGAAGTAAAGTTGCAGTCCACGATAAAAGAAGCCGAGAGAGCGAGATGGAAACACAGAGACAGGGGGGATTTATTAATAGTGCTCCCCTCGGATAGGACATTCGCGTCGATAGGCCACACTCACGAATCCAAGCGGACACACGCACACGCCGTGTCGTATCTCAATAATGCACGCCATGTGCATGTACGTGTTGCTCCGGCAGCATGTGTAACGCTCGATGCCGGAGATGATACGTATAGCCAAGGCTGAACTACGCATGCGCGCGGCTGTAAGAGAAAGAGCGAGAGAGACGTCGGCTTTAAAGCCACCCGCGAGTGGTATTTAGGGATTCGCGAGGGTACATCGCGACGATTGGTTTTCCGTTCCCTACCCACCTTCTCAAGCTCACCCACCCTCCTTCGTCTAGCTTCTCTTTCTAGCTGCTATCCCCCACCCACCAGTCGCATAGATATACGTTTATCCTTTTGCACTCCGTTCCTGTTGGCGAACGTGTATTTCGTGTATTTCTTAGCAGATTCAATGCTCGGAAAAACGAATCAGCAATAATGGCTGTAGTAAAAGGTTGGTATATTGAAAAAGCTTAAGAAAGTCTGGTTTCATTGAGGAACGTTGACATATGAGAAATGTGAGATATATTTAAATGTCAACAATTGCAGAAAATATATCAGCCTGAACCGAGTCTTTTTTTAATCAACAAGTGGCATCATTTGATAATTGAATGTAAACCGTCGCATGCTTCCGCGTTAATTGCCACGCTTATTACATACCAAGCATCAGAACATCGACCTTTATTACCAGCATTTTAAGCAATTTAGATTTCCTCTATCAAAAGCTCATTTCCTGTTTTCAATTCCAGTGAAATCGTGAACCCTGATGTTGATCTGGCTACAGTGAATCGCGAGCTACACTTGAAAACGTTTTCATTTCAATTGCAATATAGATGTTGCAATCACTGGCTTGCATGCAAATTTTAATTGAAAATTTTGATTTGATGCTTAACAATGTTTGTATTCCCTTCATTCTGTTTGTAAAAGCAAGTCATATTATGAGCTAAATGCATTCTGTTACGGACAAATAACATCGAGTTGAAATATAGGTTATGTTTTGCTTGATTATCATGTCTTATCTCATTTTTAGATGATGATTGTTAAAGTATTCAAAATATTGATGATTTTTTTTGTATACTTCGAAATAGAAACAGCATACTCAATTACAAATGTCTTTTTTGTGTATCACATTTTTTATCAGATATTTCTAAACACATAAACAGTATACAATTTGAACGTTTCGTTATCAAGGGTAACTTTGACTCAGAAATCTCGGTTTTATTTCGACAATTATCATTTAGCTTACCAAAATTATAATTTTTGGAACGTCAGCTAAAAAGCTGTCATACTGATTAATTATACCATTCTATTTAGTGATACCAGCCATACCAGCATGAAAAATTAGATATATTTTTACACTAACGTTTTTAAAAATATAACCAAGAAATATCACCTTTTTTGATATTGTACATAATTGTAACGTCAGTCCTATAACTATTTACAAGACAAACTTGAAAATATTTCTACACTGCAAGAAGATCTCGGTCTCGCATTGGTCAGCAACAACGGAAAGTAAAGATAAAACTATTTATCAGCGCGTGCTGCAAGCAACAAAAATAACTTTTAGCACATGCGTTTATCCCGCTCTTTCTCACTGGCTCGCTAACTCTCGCCAGGCGAGAGAAGAGAAGAAACGAGCGCCTCTCTCCCTTATAGCTTAGCGTTAGTTCTGAGCTCACTCTCTTGCACACACATTCTCACACATATAAACAAATACACGCACGCACACCGCTGCTTCTTACCACGTCGACGTCCCTTCTCTCTCGCTTCTCTCGCACGCATATATACTCGCACACGTACAGTATAGAGTGTGTGTGCAAGCCGAGGTCGGCGCTCGTTCCGTCACGTTTTACTGATTCGATGATTGGGCCCCTCCTCGTTGCCGCTCTGCCTCCGCATACATATAATGTGAGCAAGAGAGAGAGAGAGAGAAGTCCATTATCTCCTTCCTCGTCGCTCTCACGCACCGCGCTCAATTTGCGGGCTTGCTTATAGCCGCACGCATCTATATATAGGTATAGAGTCAGAGAGGTGGCTGAAGTAGGTGTGTCTCTCCCTCGAGCCACGAGCTGCTACGCGTATAGCCTTTACACAATTTCTTCTCCGTCCTTTTCTCTCCCCGATGCTTTTCCCCCTGGCTCTTGCTTGCGCATGAGTTGGCTTTTACGAATGCGCAGGCTGCCGCCAGCATTGCTTTGGCTTCGTCTTCTACACTAACGTATACATTTACTATGTACATGTATCTGTGCGCTCTCTCTCTCTCTCTCTCTCTCTCTCTCTCTCTCTCTCTCTCTCTCCCTCTCTCTCTCTCTCTGCTGCTGCTGCTGCAGGAGTTTACTTCTTGCTTCTTTTGCTTCCCTTTTCGACTGCGAACTCGCGCGCACCACTTTCACGCCGCGTGTGAGCTGGTGTGAGTGCGCGCGTGCGTGCTTGCGTACTCAGATGTTGCCACAGAAGACTTATGATCGCCATTTTCGGATTTTTTGTCTCTAGTCGTCGTCGCTATGTTATAGGCTTCGATGATGGTGATGATGACAATGTCATGGTCGTTTTCGTTCTCTAATGAAGGATATTTGAGCATTTGAACAGGCGCATCATCGTTTTTCTGTATGAATTTACGATCAAGAATCGAAGTGGAAGGAACGTATTTTGAGAAATTGAAGTACTTTAGAGAACTGTTATTGATTACAGTATATCGCATATTATTAACTTGCATGTCTTAGATAGTAGTTTTAGAAGTATTATAGTATGTATCATTTTTATTTGCTTGAGTAGAAAATATTTAAAATTTCAGTTTCAGACATAATCTGAATGGCCTTTGTGCATGTTAAAAAGTAGTATGTAGTCAACATTCATTACCTTATTAACTAAGGTGTCTCAGCCACTAAACCATATGGGAATAACGTATAATATGATGATCGAACATCAATTTTGTGATTAATCAAGATGTCTCAGCCACAAAACCATATCAGAATAATAATGTACGACAATTGATGTATGAAAAAAGAATTTATATGGATCAAAAGTCAATTATTGTGAGCACATAGCAAATAACGGTGTAAAATTTTTTTTTGTGTGCAGACACTTTGAAAGTTTAACAGCATTGAAGGTAGGCTTCAGCATACGTAAAATAAAATTAAAAAAAAAATTAAGCAAAATCTGTAATTTGATCCTCAATTTGTTGCGTCAATCTTTTACTGTAAACTTGAACTTATAATAAATTTGAATTTTATATGAAATTTTTTGCATTTTTTTGCTTTATTGGAGCTTTCTACTGCCATTGGCAAGAATAAACACCGAATATAGATTTTTTAACGATGACTAATACATATTATTGTGTACGTATCTCTTACTTTGATTCATGAGAGTTAACGCCGAAGATAGGTTTATGAACAATGCCTAACAATATTTGTTTTGTGTAACCATATACCATATTTGCCTTTCGTAGTTAAGAATCAATCATTACAATTGAGCTTCATTTATCGCTAAAATAAACATGGCAAATGATCGCTTGTTAATATGGAAAAGAAATTGACGATGTTAAGCATATTATATCACAATGTAAACTGTATACAATAAATGCAGATTAAATTTATTAAAAAATGTTGCTGAACTCAGTTTATATCTGCCGTACAACATTGAGTCCGTATCAGAAGAACCAGATCTAAGTAATTGCAAAAGTATCAATCTTCAATTTATGTCATTAATCTTCGTAAATTTTGTAAATCTCAAATGTAAATCAAACTGCGTCAATTCTGTCTGTATGTATCCAAATAAACCATAAAACGTTTGAAAGTCTTATGAGAAAAGAAAAAAAATTGTCCGCTTTTGCAATGATAAATTAATCGAAAGCGCACCAGCGATTCATTGCGTGGTCTTATAGATAAAATGACAAGGTTACAGGGAGTCGCACGCTGCTCCGTTGGGTAGTCAGAGCGATTGTCGCAATGCCGGCGGCATGTCCAAAGTTCGATTAGACGCGGGCTCTGGCTCTCGGATTGGATTACGTCGGCCGCGCACTCCTATGGTGCGAAGGGAAAAACTTGTGTTTATAATAAAATGAGTACTTTACTGCTTCAACTGGTAACTTGTTTTTATGTAAAGCCCAGAGTGTTCTACAGCTTAAGCCTTGGATGGTTTCATTTAAAACTCATCAATCATTTCCTTACAAATTTTCTTAAAAACTGCTTTATTCACTTCCGTGTTGTAACATATTGAAGTTAGATATAAAATTTCGCAAACGTGTAAACAAATGACGGCATGTAGGCAATTTTGACTAATATTTGAAATTATTTTTTCAATAACACTCTGATGTATGGCAGCATTGTGATTTTATTTAAATATTGGGTTATTGGGTTATAAATATACAAAATATATTTTTGTTAAGAACTATTACTGCGTGCAATTTTGTATTATTCATTTTAAATAATATTTATGAACATCAGTCGAATGTAAAAAACCATAAGAGAATTGAAAATTATAGTAAAGTAGTAAATTAATTTGTTAGAATGTCCTTGGATAAACAGAAATCATTAGACATTCTCAAAGCCGTAGATCAAATGTTTTGCTGCGTGACTCTAAGGCTGACTAATGGCAGCGACCAGGAGAGTATCAGCTCTCTGGTAGCTGTTACCTACTCGGCTTAGGGGAGGCGTTGCCGCCTAGCTGAAAAAAATGGAATCTATATCTCAGCGCTCGCCCCATCACTTGCTTCTCAAATGCGAGATGTAGGATAAAACCAAATTGATTTGAATAATAAAGCTCAAATTTATGTGCGTATAGTTATATTAGATTACTGGAGTTAAGGCAAGCGTGTGCTGTTCGATGTGCTAACATGCTGTATTAGCTCGTCATGCATTACAGTTTACAGTTGTTTTTTTCGCGATGTTTATGTTAATGTACAAAAAATGACGATTGTTTGAATTCATGCAAACTGTGTAAGATTTTAGTATGCTTAGATGATAATTCGCATGTGGCAGCTGATGTTGAAATTAGTACTGCGCACTAGTAATATCGGTCGTAATATGATTATCATAACGAAACTTTAAATATAAGTATCAACTCTAATGTTGTAAGAAAGATTTTACATTATATTTACAGTTCCAGTTAGTAACGCACTTAGGATTTACAATATTTTATTCCATAAATCAAAGGTATTGCGTAAGACTATTGTAGAAACTTAACATGATAGTAAATTGCAGCTGAAATGACTTAATGGCGCTCAGCAGACTTAAACTGTACTGCACAAGGTTGCACCTGTCGACTAAGAAAATAAATACAACCAATGAATACAGTTCGTATACATAAAAAGTCGGTAGTGCGCAAAGACGATCAAAGCATTCATCAGATTGCCGGGATCAGTCGCACAATGGCCTCGTGAATCACCACCTATCGGCATTGGAAATGGGCCTCAATGCAATGGACCCCTTCACTCGTGGACCCCGAAACTCGAGCGCTTCACAAATACACGCGAAGGATGCTTTCGATCGCATGAAAGAGGTACAACACGCGTCTCGTGTGAATGTGAATACATATACGATACGTTGACGAGAGGGGAATCCAGCCGTATAGCAGTCTGTCCTTCGTTCACCCATCGAGAGAGCACAATGTAAAGGAGCTATGCGCTATACTCTATATGCGTACATGTCTGCGTGTGCCAGACATTTTGTCGCCCCGCGCGCATTACGGGCAACGTTACTCTGGTTCGACCGATGTGGAATTGCCATTTCAAATAAGTTCGTTGATTGTCGAGTTTTTCGATAGGTACATTAAAATTACGGTAGTTGGTGCGTGTAGCGATATATTTAAGATATTATAAATGGCTGCTAGATCTAAGTTCTGAGAGAGCTCTCATCAATATAACTCGGATTTTAGAGGTTGATTTTCTATTATATAACCAGACGCTTATGAACTACTGATCGACTTGTTGTTTAAGCGATATACGGGAGATACGCCCGACGCGAGACGGTGCTTAGTATGTGATACTAATATTAGTTACCAGTTTCTGACGCGAAATTATGGCCCTTGCGCCCGGTAAATTAACAGTTTTCAGTGTTTTCAAGGCCATATTCCGGGGTCGTGTTGCTCGAGCAAGAGGGACAAAAGTTGATTGGAAAGTATTGTTTTTCGCATTTTTAGAGTTGTCAAAAGATAATTTCCACTTCTTGGCAGATCAATATTATAGGCAAGTTAAATAACGTTATCCTCCATAGTGTTTTAGTTTAAAGTTTGAACGTTCGAAAAATTCCAGAGTTAATTCCATATATTGCTCCGTTCCGCTGTATATACCTTCAACGCGTGAACGCATTTTTTTATCAATACGCACTGATTGTGAGACATGTTTTACCAGCATGGAACGTGTTTTAGCATAGCATTGCCAAGTTGATTTTTTCATTTTCGGATGTAAGACTTTCAGACGCTTAAAGAAACATTGTTTAGCCTGAAAATGCCTATTGTGGGAAGGGCGAAGAGAAACTGCGATCGATTTCGATAAATTTTGGAAATATTGATAAAACCGACAGCAAACAAGAGTGAACAGACTCAAATGAAATTTCTTGACATAAATCAAATAATTTTAATAGTTATTAGACGTTTTGCTTATTCTCGTTTGGATATTTTGCAAAATAAGGACACTTCTGTACAGAACATCAAAAGCCTCTATAACAGCAAGTAATTCCTCCAGCTGAAACATCTAAATTTACTGCGTATAGTTCAATCCAAGGCGCATATCCCCTATTTTAAAGTGCATATGTAACTAACATAATTTATATCACATAATTACGAACTAGAATCTTAATAATTCATAACTGTCATCCATGGATCATTTTCAGTGTTTACTCGATAAAACCATACTCTGTTCAAAGTATACGCCAAACAAAACTATATATATATTGGTACACACTTGCCTTAAGTTGGTAATGAACGCTTTTGCTATTATCTTTGATCTTTTTTTCATAAGTGCAATTAGATAACCGTATAATTAGGACCCAAAGCTTCCACCGCTTTCAGCTTAAAAGATATTAATGAGTGTGCTCATACTTTTTCTTACCTGCGTATACCCAATACCCATTTGCTCAACAACACATTAACGTTGTACTTCATTTTGCAAGAAAAATAGGTCACTCTAATCCTTTTGCTCAGAGAGCACACTGTAAGCGTTCAGTTTAATAGGGCTATGAAGCTGCCATTTTGCTTTCACGTGCTATCAAATCACAAGCATCGAATACATTCTTCGTAATGCACATCTTTGAAGCGTGCGTATAAAACTTGCCACGATGAGCACTCAAGTGGTGAATCGCCATTCTTTACATCTAAAGACTCAAACGCCATTGAGCCCGACGCGCCGAGATCTCTGTCGAATCGGTGCGGAGCGTATCATCCCTCGCGGTGCTGCAAGTGCATATTGCGCGCGCGGCGCTCACCTTGTGCAGGAAGTTCAATGCTTGCAAGGAGCCCCCAGCCGCGACCTGCAGCAGCAGCCAGCGCTGCCAGTGCTCACCTCTCCCACCCTCTCCTAGCTGCTGACTTTCCGCGCTTTTCACGCACGCGTGATCGCGCGGTCCGCGTCCTCCTCCTCTTCTTCTCCCGCTCTCTCTCTCTCTCTCTCTCTCTCTCTCACGCTCTCGCTTTTGCGCGCGCCGCTCAGCTATCTCTCGTCAGCTTTTGCCACCACCTACCCGAACGCGCGTCGATTAACGCGGGTGTGTGTATTAGAGAGGGTGTGGGAATGTGGCGGAATATCGGATGCTGTGATATACGTTTGGGGTGGGACGTGTATGAAGTAGCATATATGCGGTCTTTGCGTACGAAGCGATGCGTGATTTGTTTTTTGTATACAGAACGAGTGTTTTGTTGAAATATATAATTCAATAATCAATGCTGTTTGTATAAATTGCGTATGTACAAATTTCTGTCATTTTTTCCGACTACGGAAGATACAATACCGACACGGATATTGTTGAATAAATTGCATTTGTATGAGAAATTTAAAATTAAATTCTTTGCAAAAGAAATACGCTTAAAATGTGTATATCGGACAGAACATATTGTCCTATATATCGTTGATTATCGAATGAAACCTTTCATGCATTTATATTTGTCTGTATTTTCATTATTGACTGACAAAGATATATCGTCCATATCCTTAATTGCGGTTGATAGATTTGGCTAAAACTGTAAAAAATGAGTTGTTAGGGAGAATATGGATATTCTCTATATAGACTATTGACAAGTGTGTATATCTTGCTAAATTAGGCCTACAAAATAAAACGCAAAAATACGGCTTCCATTTTTCTGACCAAAACGCATTTTCTATCATTTATAGCCGGACAGTGAGATGTTAATTATTTACTATTCTTGTGATTTCACTGCTGTTTCATATTGATTTTAAGAAAATGATTTAATTGGTCAACTTTAACGATTTTAAGTGATTTTGTTTAATTTAATTTAAGTTAATTTAAATATATTGTGTAAACTAATAGTTGGTTCACTGAAAATATTGTACATGTCATTCAAACTGAACTGCTAGCACAGCAGCAATCACGTCATTGGACTAAGAATTGCCAAGATTGCTGTAGAGTTTAGTAATTTTCACGAATCAGACTACTCACACATGTCGCCAGAGATATCGCTCACGCGTGGCGCCAGCAAAAACGACCGAACTAATCTATCCATAAAAGGGAGATTGCGATAGTATCGAATTGAAGGCAAATATGGGCTAATTCAGAGCGTTATCAAAGAATCGAAGAATTTCATAAGTGAATGTTTTGGAAATAAGGAGCAACTTCATACAGTTCAACACCAAAATCAAAGCGCGCGGTACGCGTGCCAAGCAAATTTCTAGCTTGTGAAAACTCTTGTGAGTTAAGTTAAATTGAAAATAATAACGGCTGTATTTTATTTTCAGTATTATAAACATCGTAAATTTTGATACAATTGCGAAAAAGATGATTTTAAATAAGTGTGACGTTTGTCGTCCGACTGAAGGATGGCATGATTGTGGCAGTCACAAGAGTAAAATAATTAATGAACGCACGTGTATCAAACATTACTTTATAGCACAGTGTGGCTTAAATTCGCATTTAAGTCACGCCTACCCGTGACCTAAGTAGTAGATCACGGATAGGCGTGACTTGACGGATTTAAGCAGCTGTGCTATAAAATTGTATACGGTACTCATGAACTAAGCAGCCCCATTACTGCACGGCGTTTTATCACCTTCGCTGCGCTCGAGTGCTTATACACGCCGTGCAATAATCGGCTACTTAGGTCACACATATCGAGAAAACGTTTCATCGCTTCCCAGGTAGAAATAGCAACCAATTATAAGCCAAGAATAAGCTTAAAAGTTTCGAATTAGCTTATCTAAGCGAAGAATATTGATTTACAATTGGCTAACAGCGACATCGTTTTAAAGCAAGAATAAGGTTATTTTTGCCCATATTGTTTTTAAAGAAAAGATGTAACCTTAAATGCAAATAATAATGCAGCAAACCAAAAAAGCACGGTAAATATTGATGAGAGTAGGTACAGTTTTGTTACTAGGGGGTTTTTGGGGTCGCTCAGAAGTACCTGGTGCCCAGGGTAGACAGTATCAACATCGTCTTCTGGAATTATCTTAAGTATAGCACCATATTCATGCTCAGTGGCCCCAGAAATCCGTGAGTAACGTATTTTACTTAATTACTATTAAATTCCCATAAAACTCCAGAAGATGACGTTGATACTATTCACCCTGGGCACTAGGTACCTCAAGGAGCGTTAGTGTCACGATATTCGTGTTCTGCGATCGCAAAAACTCCCGAGTAACAAGTTTTGGCTGATTATGTTTCAATATCTCTCAATACTCCAGGAGACGACGTGATACTGTCCACCCTGGGCACCAGGTACCTCAGGGAGCGTTGCCGTCGCTATATTCGTGTTCAGCGACCTCGAAAACCCCCGAGTAGCAAAACTGGACTTATTTCCATAAATATTGATGGAGTTCTTATTTATTGTCTCTTTCGCTGCACTTTATACATATAGGTTATGGTCGCATTCGACCCGCATATTAACTCATTATAAGCTTAAAATTGGTTAAAAATTGGGTTATTTTTAACGAAAGAAATAAAGTTATTCTTACTAAGCAAGCCAACGCCTAAGCTAATTCTTCTACCAGGGTTATTGGGTCCATTTTTCAACCATCTCCATTAATACGAGATGTTTACTAGCTTTAAACTGACATCGACCAGGGATGTGCCTTTTTACTTTTCTTTCATCACGTATATTCATTATAGATACTACAATATAAACAGAGTTCTAAGCAATAGTGTGAATTGAATTGTTATAATAATAATTGGATTTTGTAAGTCAAAAATACGTGCACACGATAGAATGCTCTGAATCAGTTTTACCTGACATTTCTAGTTTTCAAAACAAATTCTTAATTTTTGTAAATTTATCCTACTATAATTACATATTCATGTTATTAAAGTAGCAATACTCGTTTTGTAGCCATTTTACTTGCAAAAAAAGAATTATGTATTACTGTTAATGATAATATTATGCAATTACGAAACTTTCAGTACTGTAGACATTGTTGCATAATCATGCGTTGAGTATGTGCAAAAGCCAACTATTTGGATATTGTCTTTTTAGTCGTATTGCAACGACTTTGCGTAAAATGACGTCATGCCGTGTGCCTGGCTGCAACGGAGTTGTATATTTAAATAACATTTAGCCAAAGTGAATCTTATACATTTTGAATAAATATATCTAAATTGATGTTTTTCAAAGCGACTATAACCATAGAATATTTAAAAAATGAACTTTTTGAATAAATTTTCTTCATACTGAAAGTAAAGACGCTATCTCTTTCATCGTTTAGTAATCATTTAATATTTCCTTTCTTGAAATAGTCTTTCAACTTTCCAATACGTATTGGTAGAAACGTTAACGTTTAATAAGCTAATTTTTGGGCCACTTAGCTAAGTTATGGTTAACAATTTAAATAAATAAGAGTTTAAACATTATAAATGCATAGATATACACATTAACTCAAGATAAAACAGAACATTTGCTTGAAATTTGTCAAATGACTGTTACAATACAGAAATTATAGAAAAATATCTTGCAATCGTGAAAAATCCAAATATTTGTAACAAAACATGCAAACGTTTTAATGCAAGAAAAAAAGGAAAAAACAATTTTTAACTTAGAAATAATACTGTGTTGGTATAATAGACACGCATCACTAAAATATTAGCAACATTTTGCTTTATTATTTTACATTCAAATTTGATAATAATGGTCAACTAAACTTAACTTTTTAACGGTTTTCACTCGTTAATTTTCTACCAGCTAACGTACGTTAGCTGAACAAAGAATTCTCTTGTAATATGATAATGATAGTAGTTCTGATTCGACCTATCGAACAAAATAAAAGGTAAAAAGCTTAAGTTTTCCATAAATCATTTTCTGAATCACATCCCATCGCGCGTAAATCAATATTATCCCAGAGTACCCAGAGCACTCAAAGAACTCTCAAATCTTCGTCCGCCACAAATCAAGTCCTTAGGCAAATTGAGACGCGGTCAGTTTTCGGGGGGCAGATTGTAAGGAGCTCGATAAGAATCTTCTGATGTCGTTCGGGCATGTCAGCCAAGTTTAGCGCTGCACTCGAGCATCGGTGCAACGCGGCCATCGACTGCTGCAGCGCGCTGGCGCAATCTCCAAGATCATCGGTACGGCTGCGATCCTTTCCAAGATAGATGCAGACCTCGCTAAGGTCAAGTACGCGCGCGAGCCAGCGTCCCGGAGATACCGTTATAGAACAGATCCTTTTTACAATCTCTTTCTCTGTCTCTTTTAGTTTGTCTCGCCGTATGTACCTTATCCGCGACTATTCGTTCGCGAGTACTCGAGACTCGACACCTACTCTCTTGGTGGGAGGCTTTGTTTCCTTTCGCGTCGGTGTCTCGGTGTGTGGGACAGCGAGCGTATGTGTATACACGTAGTCTTTTTTTTTTCCTTGAGGTCTCAGCCGGTCTTGGCGATAAGATTTCAGCAGCGCGTTATCGTGCGCTCTGCAGCGCGCTTGTGTTTACGTTTGCCCGCTGATTGTTTTGGTTCGGCCGACGAGCGTTCGTACTTATACTTCCGAGATATAATGAGAGACGCGAGAGCCTCGCGGCGCGTATAATAGTCTTTTATAGCAGCAAACTTTCTTCTGACTTGTCTTGTGTATTTTGAGGCGCTTTAGTACGTGGATTTATGCTTTTTTGTTGGGTAATATTTGGGCTCTGTTGTTAAAGCAGCCTTGTTGGATAAATGAAAAAATGTCGAGTTCTTCTTTTAAAACTTGTGCGGGCTTGTCTTAAATCTACAATATGCGTATCCATGAAAATATGGTTGCGTATTGCGATATCAACGTCATTCAAGTATGAAAATAATGACATGTAGGATTCATTTCTGCTCACTTTGCTGCATAAGTTCACGCGTATAACTTACAAGTCAGATAAAGAACTATCAATTTTACTATATCTCAACGTATACAACGTGTCAACAATTATGCAAGAGTTTTTTCATACGTATAGAAAGATTTTCGAAGTACGAAAGGTTAAGAGATAAAGATAGCTGGACAAACGATTAATGCGCGGATTGTGTAAATTTTCTTGGCTTGCACAATATACTTGTGAAAAACAGGCATATAAGGAGTGTTGTTTCTACGTGTAATGCTGATGACAAAAAAGCGTGGTTCGCAGAATTTACAATACCATCAATAACTTTGAGCTCAAGCACAAAAAATTCTTTAATCAATAACGATGAATCGTGACGTATAAATTGATGAGAAACGTATCAATGTGCATAAACTGACCGAGTTATATAAACTAGTTCAAAGAACTATCATTGTATATTGTAATAACACTTTTTCGCGCTAAAATACATACTCATTTATAAACCGCAGCGATAAAAGCTCCTCCACTATGCAGAACGAGCTGATCTTTCAACCGCAAGCATGGTTATCACTGAACCCTATACATAACCTCTTGCCGCATCATGTTTTCCTGATCCGAGTACATCAAGACAATCCATTCTGACGAGACGCTCTCCCAGTCTATCAAAAGCAGACCGATATAGAGCGAATCAAAGAAGCCACTCGGGGCGATAACAGCCTCACGAAGTTCCCTCCGTAATTGCTGGCCAAACAGTCCCTCCGTGTAGTCTCTCAAGAGCTTCCTTTTCCCTCCGCGACAAACGAAGAGAGAGGCGAACTCGTCGAATCTCCGGACACATATCTCCGCGGAGGGTCTGCATGATTATACGATCAACAAACATCCCGTTACCTCCTCCGTCTCTCTCTCTCTCTCCCTCTCTCTCTCTCTCTCTCTCTCTCTCTCTCTCTCGCGCGCGCGCGCGCACTCCATCTCTGATGCTGTTCTCTCTATCTCTCTCTTTCTCCGTACCAAGCGCGCGCATCTCTCCATCTCTGTCGCTCCAACGCTGGAGTCTATCCTCTCTCTCACTCTGTCATCTGTCTCTCTCCCACGCTTGGGAGCAGCCTCGTTCTCTCTCGCTCCGCGTCTCTCCCCACCAGTGCTCTCTGATTGACGGTAGTTTTATGGCTGGTGGGCGTAGCAGCGGAGCAGCAGCAGCCACTTCTACGTCCGTACCGCGCCGAGAGAGAGAGAGAGAGAGAGAGAGAGAGAGAGAGAGAGAGAGAGAGTCGGCTCGACTCGGCTCTATAGAGACGGAGAGAGACGGCCACTCGATTACATGGCGCGCGCGCGCGCGCGCCCAAGCCAGTCTATATATGTTCCGTCTCTGTCTCTGTCTCGCGAGCTGCGCAATATCGAGGGAGAAGGGGCTTCGCGGAGATGTAGGCGAGAAAGAGAGAGACAGAGGGATGTTGGACTTCTCGCTCGGCTCTCGGTCTGCGAGAGAAGTGGGAGCATAAAGCGTTCTTGTATACATATACTATATATGCGTAAAACACATTCTCTTTACTCTTTTTTTCTCGACGTGTTATTTGCCTCGTTCTGCTCGTTTTGCTTCTCGCGGCTATGTAAGCTCAGTCCCCTACGCCTTTTGCCAGCTCGATAGGCTTGGGTTAGCCAGAAGTGGCCTGACTAATGAGATAGTACAATTTGGACGGAGAGGGAGTTGACACCCCGAAATTTATCTTTGTGAGAAGGTATTCCGCGCGATAAATCATTCGAGCAGCATTCAGCCAGAATGATTCAGTATGCTCGCGTAGACTCCTTGTGCCTCTGCCTTGTGCTAAGATTTTATAGTTACTTCTTCTTCTGCTGCTCAGCAGGTTCATTTCGGATGGTCGCTATAAAACTCTTGACTTCATTGCTGGGCTATAAATGGACGACTGCCGATCGAATATTCCGTTTATACGCGAGCATTATTCCACTTTTACCCGACCCCCTTCTCCATTTTATTCGAGACTTTATGTCCCTGTACCTTTTACTGACTCTATATGCATATATCGAGCACGTAGGTACTTCTGTTGTCAGTATTTTACACGTTTCTAATGCTGGCGTATAAGGAGTTTCGAGCTAATGTTTATACAGTCAGAAGGTGAAATTCCTGCGACGGAAGGTCAACATATTTCCAAATTTCTCAGTACGGCTCACATTTAATTTTCGTCGTAACTAAATGACACACTGCAGAGTTCTTTACCGGCATATTTCAGGAAATGTTGGTAACCATGTGCGTTGACTATACTACCAAATTCTTCTCTTACATCCTAAAAATGAGTTCTGAATCTATACGTTCGAAAAATACAAAATTAACAGCTTACAGTGCAAATCAATAAACAAGGACATAAAAATTACTTACCGGAGCAATACTTTTCTGACAAAAAAGTTCAAAGTAAAGGTACAAAACGGTTACACAGATAAAGTCCGCAAAAAATTTCGTGAAAGACATAAAAAAAAGTTATTATTGCAGTCACTAAAGCAATGACGACCTCTATATAAATCTATCGAGGTTTAGATAGAACCATTTAAAAAAATTTAGAAGTCTGTATAAATGCGTTATCTTTCAAAGATACGTGTCAAGTATAGAAACTAGGGTTTATCTGCATCTTTCTGTTTTGGCTTATCAAACTGGAATATTGTGATACCTTCTCGTATCTTTTCATTAAACGAAGACGCAACATTTTTTCGATTGTCCCGATACTCGAAATGTACGTCTTGAATAAACTTGATGTCCGTGAGCATGATATCAGCACGACCTGCTTTGAAACGTTAAAAATGGCCTCCAAGATTTATCTGCGGCTCGATACATATTTCCATCCATGTTACTCGATCTAATTGCGTTACTCGATTCTCACAAAAAATAATCCAGCTAATGCAGCTAATTTCGAAAAAAAAACTCACTCCTCTCTGATATACACGCATTCTCAAATCGTTAAGTGGAGACCGCGCTCGCGTGCGTCCTCCAGCACCCTTCCACTTTTTACATCCCGTGACGCGTTTGTTTCTTTTCTCTCTCTCTCTCTCTCTCGATCTCGAGTAGGTCTACTTCTTCGTCTCCAATTCTTCTCGGATGCCGTATCTCCCACTCCCGTCTCGTTCCCCCGGTCCGGACTTATTATGCACGCGAATTCGCAGCGCGGCCGGTCGGGGCTAATCGAGGCTAGGGGCCCGTGCAGCTCGGAAGGAGAGATTTCGCGAGGAATGCGGAATGCGGATATCTTGGGCTCTCTAGACTGGAATTTCGCTCTCGTTTCGTTTCGACCTTCGTCGGCCGGGCTACTGCTGCTTTTTACTGCGATGCTTCATTCTTCGCTCACGTGTGTTGGACGTCGATGTGTTTGAGGGGATAACGTTTTTTTGAGGGCTGCTGCGCCGGCCAAAGGGGATTGCAGCAGCGATGCAAGTGGCTCGTTTGTTACGTGTGCTCCGAGTGACGCGGCAAAGCTCTGTTTGTTTGCACTATTGATGATGATAGTGAATGGTCGAACGGAATGTGCTGCGTCGATGAGATAAGGGGAAGTTTTTTATGACTATCGCAGGAGTACGAGGTATGCTAGGAACACGTGAATATACATAGGTTTTTTAAGCTAATATGACGGCTTGTGTTAATCTGTATAAACTAGCTGCAATTCTGACGTTTATAAACAATTTTACTTTGACATTTTGATTGCAGCTGCCTTTTGAAGGTGAATTTTAAATCAATGAATTATTTTACCCGCTGGAAGTCAGTTATGGATGTAATATTTTTGCTCGCTACTTGTAAAATATTCACGTATGCTCTAAGAACATTGATTCAATTTCTCTGCGTCTGAAACGACCTTGACAAGTTTATTTCCATTACAATAGTATTTATAGTCTTATTGAACTTTTTCTTTATGCTTTTACACCGATGTTAAGTGCAGCAAAAGGAAAATATTATTTTATCCCCGAGGTTAATATATGTATTATACTATAGTATTCTTAACATAATATTAATATAATGAGATAATATAGTTATTACTGTGGGAATGTGGATCTTACAGGGTTGTGATAAATAACTTGGTAGGCAATATAGTAGTAGTAAACTGTATTGTAGAATAACAAATAGAAATACACTTGGATATATACTCGTTTTGGTTCGCTCGGTTGTCTAGGGCTCTTAGGTGTTCGCTCCTTCGAGATCGCTCTGGGACTGCTTCTTTGGCGGGGCCTCATCCCTCTCGGCGCATCGAGGGGGGTGCGGGTAGCTTGGTGGGGCTGCGACGTTGCTGATCAGCACAGCTGATCGGTACGTGCACGTCTCTCTCGATCTTAAGCCTCCTCACAGACTCTCTCTCTCTCTCTCTCTCTCTCTCTCTCTTACCGGCACATGGTATACGTACACGCTAAACGCGTATTCCCACATTACTTCTAATATAATAATGACGTATAGTTATTATACAAAAATTTTAATTAATTTTAGTTGACTGAATTAGTAGTATTTTAGAATTTAAAATAAATACAGCTTTGTTTACGATATGTTTTTTTCATATCTCATGATGGATGTAAAAAATATCAAGAACGACCTTCACTTCATTGAAGATACCCAAGCTTTTCAACCAACCACTGGCATTTTTGGCTTCGCTGAAGGGTGAAAGTTGATACTGGTGTCACATTTCGCGTGAAGTAATTTAAACCCCGTGATGTTTCGCACATTTAGCCTTATACATAAACTGCAAATAAATTGAGATATTTAGCCCTCAATTATTTGTTTAAAAAATTTGAAAATCTAAATATAATTTACGGTGAATTCTCTTTAAGTATTTAATACTTTTAAAAAATGCATTGAAGTGGATTAATTAGAATGGAATTTTGTCATTCGTAAATCGAGCTTTATCAGACTTCGAAACTATGGCTTCTAGTAATCTGGTGTCAAATAAAATCAATCGACTTCTCATATTACTGTAAATACATCTATTTTGGATGACAGATAATTTAAATTCTTCCCTGGTAAAAATTTCACCATTTTTTTGTGAATGTGCTGAATAAATAGATCGTTTTTATTTAAAATCATCAAAGCCTGCGATTATAGTTTAGTCATACGTAATATGCATACTTATATCTTGAGTTGATTGCTTTTTGTGAATGAGAATTAAATAAACGTACTGTGATGTTAAAATATAAAAATTCCTCATTGATTGCTCAATTATAATGGTGAACAGTTAGACCGGAGTCAGCATAAAAATTTTGTAAAATTTCTTGATAATTTAAAAAATTGTGAAATATAGCTGCCCCTTGTATAAGAGACTTTGATGTACCTTATTTCACTATTCGTATTATAGCTGACTGTAATCATAGATGTCTACACTATTCAGTGCATTTATAGTTAGATTTCAAATTATTAGCGTCACACACATGTATGAATTTTGTTGAATGATGATCTTCTATCTCTGCTAGGGATTGTAACTAATTTTTAGTTAAAACAAACTATAAAAGGGTTCTGTGTGAGTTAATATGAGTTAATGATATTAGTATGTATTAACAGATATCATTTTCGTTTAGCTTCAGCCGAATGTTTATTCTAAATTTTTTATTTAATGATCCCCATTTTAGTTTAATGACCCTGGTAGAATGAACCTAAGAACTGGACAGTTACTAGGCAGTAACTAGATTGAAACCTAACAACTAGCCTCACTAACTAGCCAGTTCTTAGGTTTATTGTACCACGGAAATAATAAAGATAAAATTTGAGTTATCATGAGGCATCATCATAATTTGAATTATATCACATACATCAGGCAATAAGAATTCCCGTTCGGTCGCCAATGTGAATTGTACACCTCATCGATAAAATATAAACATAAATGACTAAATAAAAATTGAAAATTATGAATGCATATCAAATAATACACAAGAGTTTAATGAGAAATACAAATGACTACGACTAATAGATGTTGCAAGCCTTCTTTTAAATATCAGGTGCCAAATGTTAAAATGTGCATAGGCGGTCATAGATGAAAGGAAAACATGAATTCAACAAATATCTGCACAAAAATTGAAATATCCAGTTTAAATACGAATCTCGGATGATATAATAATAAAGCACTAAAAATATAGAACTAAAAATGCATAGAATCATACATTTCTCAGTCCTCAGACCTCGTAGGTTTCGATTATGAACATGTTAATACTATATTTGTATAATATTTACTTTTAAAAGCAAAAGTTTTATATCACCTTTCATTGTACTTTGGGCTCAAAATTGGTACAAAACTTGTACGAAATAAATATTTCGCGAATACCGATTTTCTAACAGTCTGCCATGACACTTTCCATTTATTATTTATTTCTCACGAAAAGTTTCATTGTTGACCATTCGAATGTTCAGTGTTCATTAACGTACAGTGAATGTGCATGCACATGTGTGGATTGTTAGAGCGATATTGATTACCAAACAAAGTAGTATTGGCCTGACCGTTTCGCGAGCCCTATCGCCACTGCTAAAACTCTCGATGGTTTTGGCAGGTGAAAACAAGTGGCGCATAGGTACTTTTCCATTTCCTCCGAGCGTTGCGAGTGTAATAAAGGATTTATACTTATTATACGGATAGGCGTGACTTAAGTGCGGGCTTAGTAGGTCATACTGTGCTATAAAATTAAATAACGTGGGCAAATATAACATTTATATCAACTTATTCTGGAAGATCTATACCACTTTATACAAAACAGAAAATTTTAATGAAGTTTTAAGTTTCAAAATCTGAAGCTTTCATTTGATTCTTTGTACAAATTTTGATCGTGGTAGGCCGAGCATATATATATATATATATATTTTTTTGCTTAACAGGTCATATCTATACTCATACGTATATCGGGGCTTTACGAAACTGGACAAGTGGATGTTTCAGCTAAATGTGGTTTTCGGAAAATTATTAAAGTAAGCCAAACAGCGGTTTTCTTATAAGTAAACATCCGTCGCTAATTTGTGTTTCGAAATCACTCGTAATTACAAGGCTGCTCTTTTCTTGCGCACAAACGTAAATTTACGTATGTTTAACACGTATAACCGTGAAGATAATAAATTGACGAATAGACACTCATTTTGTAATAAATATCCTTGCTACTGTAGACGGCTGCATGTATATTGTGCTGTTCGTAACTTTGAGACGCAGCAATACGCGTATCATGACATATCATACATCTACTTTCCTTCGTTACTTTGGTAATATATAAGACCCTATCATACATTTTTTACTAATACTAATAAAATAAACTAGTGATATTATAGTAGCACCGTTACAATTGTTATTATCGTTGATTTAAGCACCATTTGTCTTATTTAAGTTTGACGGCGCGGCACAGCAAAGTGCTGTTTCTCGCTGACTACCGTGGTTTATAAAAATGTTAACTGATTAACAAATTTAAAATATTTCTTTTGAGATTCGGTATTATGAAGATAAGGTTTCAATTTCTATATTTAATCAAATATATAACTGCTCAAATCTTGTCCATTAGGGCACTATAAACCACACCTATATAATGTGCTTGCCTGAGCATTATTGCTGCATTATTGTAAAAACTTGAAATAATGCGTCTTACCTAACAAAGCAACGTAAACCAGTGATGTTTAGCTAAGCCATAGCCATCCATCAAATCATAACGATCGCTCACAACTCCGCGTCCAAAGCCACGCGCAGCAAGAGTCAAACACTAACCACCTCCATGACCCTTTGCACCCCATAAAAGAAAATGGAACGATCGAGCATTAATTGAAGGTGTACGCGAGAGGTTTCTCTGCTGGCCGTCATATTCGCGGTCTCGTTGCTGCAAAGTACCCACCCAAACATGGCCCTGCAGCCGAAGAACAGAGCAGCAGAATCGGCTGCCGCCGCCGGCGCCGGCATTTTCAATCACTCCCTTCCCATAGCTACTTCTGCCGCTGACGCGAGGCCGTCCGCTCTCTTTTTCTCCCGCTATGCTCCTGTACACGCAGCTGCGAATTTACATACGCTCGTGCGGCATGGGTGTGAAAGTGTGCGCTTCAAGGGTAGGGAGGCAATCGAGCTGCTACCGATGGGGGAGATGTTGATGGGATGGAATGGAATGGAACGGATAATGGAAAGGGAAGGATGGGCGCGCTGTGTGATTGATCAGTTGAGGGCTGTTAAAAAGATGAAGATTCGGATTTGACGACTTCTTCCTTCTTTCGTGGTTTTTGATGAATGATTTGCGGATTTTTTGGAGAATTCTTCGTGCATTTTAAGCAGTTATACCAGTGTTGATCATAAACGATTGCATGTTTGTTACAATTTTCTGATCAAAAGTTCATCATTTGTTATTATGTAAAAATTCATTCATAATGACATATTATAGGTAACTATATGATAGGTACTGAAAAACTTGTGGAAGATTGTCTTGAATATCAGATGTTAAGTTATTTTTAATGTTTATTTTGAGGACATCTGCTGGGTGTAAACATAATCCAATTATTCCACCCACGACTTCCATTAAACTTTCAGGCTTTGAACTGTAACTCTAATTATAGATAATGCGATACTCAATCGATGAATAATGAATCTCTCAGCTGTCGTGCGAGTCATTAATTTGAGAGATTACGAATTTGCTGATTGTTTCGAAACAGGTGCCCTATACACAACTCTGCTCATACTTTTAAAACAAACTTGACTCGTTAACGATTATACGTTTTACACTATACATTTACACGACAAGTAAAGATATACAAATGAAAAATGAATTGGCATCGACTACACTCGACTTTTTACATAAAAATATAGTTGTGTCGTCTCAAGCTGTAACATTAATCTTCCAAGTCACAGCGTCAGACATATGTAATGCAAGATATAGGCCTGCCTTCAGTAATGGTAGTCTCAGTATAGAATGCAACTATACGTGATTATCGATCCACTTGTCATAATGTTTCATTATCGTGATAGATGTACCATTTGGATATCGTAGCGCACACTTATAGACCGTTGTTACACAACCGGTTAACCGACCCGTACGTATAACACCAAGGGACACAGAACAAAAGTTTTTTTTCTTCAGCTTATCGCTATTAACGACATTACTTCACAACTTTTTCCCGCGCGATATATCGTAACTGCGACGACGAAGATAATTAATTACACAGCACACCGCCTTGAAAAAAGTGGGCATCTCTGCAGAAATCCATCAATCCCAACCGACTCGGTGCAGCCTCTCATTAAACAGCAATAATCCCTCAAATGAGCGATGCGTCCACGCAATTAAGCCAAATGCGATCGCAGCACTTTCACCAACTCGCGCACACACACACACACACGATGCGTATGTACACAACAGGCATATCCAGGGCGGGGGAGAAAAAGCAGTAGGGTGACAAAGAAGGCGAGTAAGGGGGGCAGAAAGGGCGAGGGTTCGGCGGGCGGTTTTTCAAGACAACTCGCGTGTTAGCTGCTCTCCCATAGAAAAAGCGCCGGCAGCAGCTTTCTCTCTCCCTCCTGTGGGCGAGTGACCTGCTGCTGCTGCCGCCGCTGTTCTGTGCTCCGGCAATTGAGTGGATAGTCCCCTCGGCTATACAATCTTCTTTCTCTTTCTCTCTCTCTCTCTCTCTCTCTCTGTCTCGCTCCTTCTCGTTCCCTCGTCACTCGGGGTGGAGTCAGGAGTGTGTCCAGGCTCTATGCGAGGGGAGGGGATTCTTCACCACTTGCACACACACGTGGGGCAATTTACGTAATCGTACACTCCTCTCTTTCTCTCTCTCTTGTTCTCTTTCGGGGTCCACCTTTTTTCAGGGATATTCTTATTACCTACCTGTGTGTGCGTGTGGCTGTGGATTACAGGTCTGGGCCTCGGCGCGCCAGCTGTGTGTATACGTCCGTGTGGATCCGCTAGGGTATGAGAGAGAGAGAGAGAGAGAGCCCGCGAGAAATGTCGAGGTTTTTGAAAGGCGCGAGTGCCACGCGTGACACGTTGAGGATAATGCACGGGAGAATAGGCGTCTGTCGTTTTCTTGGCTTCCTTTTTTTGCGCCCGCGTACACGTCCAGTTGCTCTGCTGCTTCCGCCCGCAGTCTATAGAGCTGGAATTTGTTCTTTCGGCTCGCCGGCCTCTATGCTTTATTGTTTTGTTTACGAGGGAGTTAAGGGACTGCGTTTTTTTAATCAGGCATTTCTCGTCCGGGCCGCAATAAGCACAATGCTGCCTCGCTTTCTCTCTCTCTCTCTGTGAAGAGCGACCGTGGAATCCAGCAACTTGCAGCGCGAGGAAACGCTTTGTCGTTTTTACCAGCGAGACTTGTCCTCCGATGTCCTGTGTTTCGGTCCTGGGGAGTTTGCGGGGACTTTTTTTCGTCGTTCGAGGACTAGCAAGGATTATTTAGTAATTTCGAACAAAGTGGCCTTTATCGCAGATATACGTGCGCTCGTAAAATCGCGGATATATTCGAAAACGTCTGAATGAAAGGTGGCTTTGTAAGTCGAGCTCGAGTGTGTGGTTTCTTGTTTTGGCTCTGAATCTCATTCAGGATCAAGTTGACGATTGAATTTCTCGACCGCATTCGTGTTTTTCAGCACACCCAGCCGGCCAGTGAGGTGACTTTTCGCTGCCCGCTTATTCGTTATTAATAAAATAAGGAATTTCGCGAAGCCAAACCACACAACGCTTATACATTTAACGATACAGCGAAAAACACTGACCAAGCCTCTCTCTTTCGACTTGCAGATTAGCCGAATTCACGAAAAATGATGCAGGCCGCGAGAAGGGCGGCGCAGACCGTCGGCAGCAGAACCAAGTGGCTGTCTTTAAGCGGCAGCAGGCTGGCGTCCCAGAAAACACAGCCGGAGCTGACTGCCGTAAGGTACAAAGTCGAGCGCGGGCCCTATGCCGTCATCGGCGACGCCCACGCGTCCTTCTTCAACGGGCTCCTCGGGCCCGAGCGGGTCATCACCGAGCCCGACGAGTGCGACAGCTACAACATCGATTGGCTCAGAATCGTCAAAGGTATATTGTATATTGTGGCGGCTCTCGACTGATGCGCGACAGGTGTCTACGGCACTATATTGCGTCGTCGGCTGAATCGAGAAACGAATTCAGATAGTCGAAGAGCAAAGCGATTCATATATCAGCGGTTCGGCGGTAAATCACCGTCGCTTCCACGAAGGACCCTTTCCCACCGTCCAAAAGAAGCAGCGCAAAACGCAGGCGCCCTCGAAGAAACACATCTCGAAATCGCTTCCAAATTCCATCTCTCTCCCTTCTCCTCCGCCAATAGCCTCGCCTATTCTGCATACACAGCGAGCCTAGGCGGCCAGAGGAGCAGAGAGATAAATTAAGACGCCCGACTCGCGCTGATTTACGGGACGCCTCGACTTCTCTATGATCTCTCTGTCTCCCTCTCTCTCTCTCTCTTCTCCACCGCCAGCACTAGGTATACACTGGACGCGTCTCTTTTTTGTGCGCAGGTTCGAGCCGTCTGGTACTGAAGCCCAAGAGCACCGAGGAGGTCTCGGCGATCCTGAGGTACTGCAACGAGCAGCGGCTCGCCGTCTGTCCCCAGAGCGGCAACACTGGCCTCGTAGGCGGCAGCGTGCCCGTCTTCGACGAGGTCGTGATCTCGATGAGGCTCATGAACCAGATCATCAGCACCGATGAATTGGCCGGTAAGGCACACCGCGCGAATTTATAATTAATTGGAGCTGCGCACGGCTATTATGCATGCGGGGATCCTTCTTCTCTTTTTCTCCACTTTGAGATGAGAAAGAAAGACTGGCGGACTGGACCGGTTTTCGGCGATTAACAGATTTGTTACGGGTATTAGGAGCATGTTAGTTGCAGGATGTATTTTCGTAGCGAAACCCAGAGAGCAATTACGACTTGTTTTTTATTTTTCGAAATCGCGCATGCACGATTCTAAATTATATCGCACGAGTCTTTTTTTCTTTTTTTTCTATCAATCGGAATGAAAAAAATCGGAAGGAAGTAAACGCAGAGTTAATAGCGGCACCCGTTCAAGCGGGTCCCAGAGTGACAGAGGCGCAACGGGAAGTGATGATGATGATAAAAAAGGGCTCGGAAGGGTCGAGTGTCGGGGTCAGTTCGTCTGCAATGGGGTTGACCGACGGTACCTGCTTTATGTATATACAGTGTTGTAGCGAGCGAGGCCCGCTCCTGAAATAAACACGTGGACGAATCAGTAGGTGGCCAGAAGGTGCAGAGGAGCGAGCCCAAAGCCATAAAAAGGGATAAAGAGGACAGGTAAGGTCGGTTTTCGGGATCTATACTGACGATACACGACATCGTTCGCTTCTATTATTCCTCTCTGGCTTTTTGTTTTTACGGATTTTGCTCGCTTCCCCTGCTGCTCTGCCCATTTGCACGAGTTACCGTGGTGCTTTACATTAATAATCTTTTAAAGATTGAAACGAGAACGTTCAGTTCTGCACTCTGCTATGCGAATAAAAACTCGACTGCAGTAAACGCCACCGTATAGAGAATCTCAGCGCCGGCTAATTTATTAGCCTGAGCTTCGTTTTTTCATAAAAAAAAAAAGAGAAAAAAAGAAATAACACAAGTAGCAGGGGCCACACATCCTCCCGCGGGCGCATCGTCATCATCGTTTGGCCGGCGCGATAAACTGCGGTTCGGCCGCTCTCTTCTTCTCGCGTGCGCTGAGGCCGTTGCTAATGAGAGTCGCTCGCCTCTAATAACGAGGCTAATCTAGATCCCGAGCGCCACGGCCCCGCGCGCGCGGTGCCTACCCCAAAATACCGTAATACTGCCGAGGCGCTGTTGCTTCTTCTTCTTCTTCTTTCGCTCTGTATACGTATGTGTGCGTGTGTGTTGGAGCAGCAGTGTTTCGAGCTTCGTTTTTCAGGAGACCGTTGCGGGTGGATTGGACTTTGTTGAATTTTCTCGTGTTTAGAGGGGTTTGTTTCTTGCGCGCTGCGGGCAGGGAAGAAAGGATCGAGCCAACTTTTTTTTATTGCTTCTTTTAGTCTGACGATGGGAGGAACTTTGATGCCTTTTTGGCAAATTATATAGGCTAATTCTTGTTCAATTAAAGGCGCGTGCCTGATAGGAATTTAATCGTCAAAAACAGCGCTCGTTCATTCTCCTGTCCTTAAATAAAACGAATAAATCCTCCTCTACAGAGCACCTCTATATATTTCATTTGACACGATCGAGGTCCCAGTCTGTCTCGAGGTCCGTCTGATAAGCTCCGTAGAGCTTATGAAAAATTTATTGGTGACCCTCTTAACAACGCTCCCATCTGACGAAGCCGCATTAATCATAAAACGCCGATCCAGACCATGGTAATAACATTACACTCCGCCAGCACCTACAGATATAACGCGTATCGGTTAATTTTATCAAGCGCGTCTTGCAAACTACGATGAATATTTCCATGTGCAGCAACTATATAGAGCTCAATAAATTAAAGGAACTCGCGCACGTGTTTCGCAGGTGTGTTGGTTTGCGAGGCGGGCTGCGTGCTCCAGAGCCTGGAGGAGCATCTGAACCGCGTGGGCATGATGATGCCGATCGACCTCGGCGCGAAGGGCAGCTGTCTCATCGGCGGCAACGTCTCCACCAACGCCGGGGGACTGCGGCTTCTGCGCTACGGCAATCTTCACGGCAACGTCCTGGGACTCGAGGCTGTAAGCAAATTTTCGGCTCTGTTTAATTAAGTATATAGGTATCGAAACTATAGGTAATAAATTCCACCTCTCTCTCTCTCTCTCCAGTCCAGCTACTTTTTCTAATCCGAAGAAGTAGCCATAAATTCCGACAATGTCTCTATGAAACCGATGATGACTACATTACGTCGGGCGAGTTTCGAAGCCTCGGCACGCAATAAAGCCATAAAAAAAGAAAAAGAAATATAAAAAGTTCGGTGCCCCGCTTTCCTTCTCGATTTCTATAGGTTTATTATAGCGATTACTGCACACAGGTCACGGCTAACGGTAACGTGATCGACTGCATGAACACACTGAAGAAAGACAACACGGGCTACCACCTGAAACACTTGTTCATCGGCTCGGAGGGAACGCTAGGCGTCGTGACGAAGGTGGCCCTGCAGTGTCCGAGCTTACCCAAGGCCATAAACGTCGCTTTTTTGGGTGAGAGCCGCGGCCGGGTCTGTGTACCATTAACGCATTGTGTGAGCGCGCGCCGTTTTATCCTCGTTCTCTCTGCTCTGTTGCAATTTGCTCGGCGTATTGAGGAGAAATCTCGGCCCGTCGTCGGGCTGACTTTTGTGCAGCCGCAGCCGTTGGGGCAATGGCCTTTTTTGTTGACGTTTGGGGAAGAGTCAAGGTCATGACGTCGATTGCCGAGATTTTTTTCGGGGGGATTAGGCGTGGGGAAAGTTGTGTAAGGCATTTTTTTCAAAGGATGTTGATTCATTTTTTGGGGTTTGTCCGCGACGCGCAAACAATTTTACGATATTTAGCCGGTGTATTGTAGAGTTGATCAACGTTTTTCACCCTGAATCATCAAATCAGAAATTCGAAATTTCAAGGAATGAAGAACTTTGAAAGCGTGCTGGAGATATACCGACTGGCCAAGAGCGAGTTGGGCGAGATCCTCTCGTCCTGCGAGCTGATCGATCGGATTTCGGTGGAGAACTCGAAATCGGCTCTGGGATTGCGTAGCCCATTGTCGGACGAACACAATTTCTACGTCCTGATCGAGACGGCAGGCAGTCACTTGGCCCACGACGAGGAGAAGCTCGAGGCTTTTCTCACCAAACTCATGGACGGGGGAATCATCGACGACGGCACCGTCACTTCCGAGCCCAGCAAGATTAAGGTGAGCGTCTTTTTTCATCGTTATTGAATCACGAATGCGCGAATTGATCATTCGTTTGCGAGGAAAGATCGCAGTGGTGATCGGATTGTATCGCTTTTATTAGCGCTGCTATATATTGAGCAACAGATGTCTTAGCTATGTATACGCGTTTATTTTATTTCTTTATTACATATTTTAACATCGAACTCGTACGAAGCATACGCGTAGTTTGTGAAAAATCGGCACTAATCAACCACGAATCCTCGTAAATCTCGCTCGGCTCGAGTTACTCGCAAAAACTTGACTCTCCGAAAACTCTATATCTCCACACGTGCAGAGCATCTGGGAGCTGCGCGAGCGCCTAGCCGAGTCGCAGACGAAGGAAGGCTACCTCTTCAAGTACGACATCTCGCTGTCGCTGCCGCACTTCTACTCGCTGGTCCCGGTGCTCCGGGAACGGCTGCGCGACTACAACGTGCGCTTCGTCACAGGCTTCGGACACTTGGGTGAGTTTCACGCTTGCTTTCGCTCATAATGGGATTTCGCTTTTTCTCTCCGAGAGCCGTTTCGTTTTCTGCGAACGAAGCGGGGAGACAGAGAGAAAGAGATTATCGAGGGAAAGCTTGACTGCAGGGGCGTTGCGGCTCTTATTAGGGAATTATCTCGTTCGCTTCGTGTGCGCGAGTGTGACTTTTTCGGGACGTTGCGGGAGATGCGTTTCTCTGCAGATAAGCGAAAGAATTTCGTTTGTATCTTTGTACGGTATATTTATAACGCGAAGAACTTTCGAACGTTGACGTTCAACTTCCCAATCAACTTCATCACTATTGGAGGAGGATGAGTTAAAATGGGTTTCGACCCGCTGACGATTGACATCCCATATTGGGGCCGAAAATTTATTATGAATCTGCATCGAAATAGAATGTCAGTGGCGCTGCTGCAAATAATTCGGCTGATTGATCGATACGCCGTTATTTACGTCTTGTATGTCGTCGGCAGCTATAGTCTGCATTATATATAATTATATATGTTATTAAAATTTCTTCCATAAAATCACGTCACGCTTACGTGTACCATATGTAACAGCGTCGGCTAGTAAAAATATATCGGTCAGACAACGACTTTCTAATACGTATACGTGCAGCTAGCCTATACATGTATTACAACGCGCGCATATTCTAAGCCATAAATTTATCGATACACGAGCTGAGTCACGGCATATATATATATATATGGACTATAACCCCGTTTAAAAGATTGATGCATTACAATCCAGCCACGGCCGTCTTCTCGATGTAAACGCAATCAATCACCCGCCGCGAGATTTCTACGCGCATACCCGTATAACAAAACGTCGTTATGGCTCTTCTTTCAATCGAATCTCGCGCGCGTCTAGCATCCCCGCGGCCGAAATCGCAGAAACTCACGCCTGCGCGAATCCGGGATCCTTCGAGAGATACAAAATTCAAGAGCCCCTGATTTTGATGGCATTACCCTCCTCGCTTTCCCGGACTCTCTCCACTGCGTGCTATATAGGTATACGCGTGTGCGCTAGACAAATATAGTCACGCGCGGCGCGCTGTGGGGTAACAAAAGTCAGGAAGGGGGTAAAGAGAAGGAAGGGTGCCGAAGACATAATTCAGTTTGGTCCCAACTTGGCCACGCTGGGGAAAGCCCTGTATAAGCCTGTTCGAAGGGCCGCGAAGCTCACGTATAAGCGCGTAAAACCTGCGCGCCTGCCTTATTGTTTTTACTCCCGGAACGTATGCAGCCTTTTACGAGGGTGTGATTGATTTTGCGCTGTAAGGATTGAAAAATATAGTATGTGGGAATTTACGCGCTCAATTTTCGATACCGCAGGTGACGGCAACGTGCACGTGCAAGTCTCCACTCCCGACTTCGACGAGGAGGTGAACGCGAAGCTCGAGCCGTTTATCTTCGAGTACACGGCGAAGCTGCACGGCAGTATCAGCGCCGAGCACGGCATCGGCTTCAAGAAGGCGAAGTACCTGCACTACAGCAAGGACCAGTCGGCGATCGACCTGATGAAACTCATGAAGAGAACGATGGATCCCAAAGGCATTCTAAATCCCTACAAAGTCATCTGCTGAGAGGTTTGACGCGAGGATTTTGCTTTTTGGAAGGGGGTTGTCGCGACGCGATGTGAGAGAACGTTAGAAGATTTTATTTTTGATGTGTTGTTTTTAGCCCGGTGTTTTTTTTTTTTTTTGAGATAGTGTCTTCCATAATTGATATCCGGAATCTTCCATTGAAAATTATCTCTGAGGAAGTGATACATTATCGGTTACTTTTATTTCCGACGGCCTTGATAAAACATTGGCTTCTTTTTGGTTTTCTTTTCGGAGTTCTTGTGATTCTTTATTGATGACCTCGTAAGAGAGGCGCCATTTAGTGCCATACTTACTAAAGTATTAGTTGTTAAGAGTTGACAATTTTATTTTTGTTATAACTGTTTTCTGTAAAAAAAATGTAGATTGTCTTATACAGTATTATATCTAAGTCATTCCATTGCTAAACTGTGCCTTATGATGTACCGTATATGATTCATATAAATATATAAAACAATATCTTATCGCCTACTACTACTCCTTTTCAAGTTCCCCTTCAACCGCAAATAAAGTAACAGCAGTCTGTCGAATTGCAGCTCAAAGCAAGTCTCCTTGAGCTCGAAAGAATTGAATATCCTCATTAGGATTTTGACCGCTCTTCGCCGCAGCGAAGTTCTCTGTCTTGAGAAAGAGGCGCCAGTAAGGCGATAAAGCTTAAGTGGAAAAGTGGCTGCGCGGCGCGTCGCATTTTGCAAACGAGATTTATCAAATCTCGAGAGCGAGCGAACGACTTTATCTCTTCGCTCTCGTCGCCACTTCTGTAACGCGGCTGTCATAATCGCTGAATTTTTCATAAGCTCACCTGCTACTCTCGGAACATTCCCCTCTTCTAATTTTCCCGATGGAGTCGCTCTACGGGAAATTGGCTTCCCAGCCATCAACTATTTAAAATCTGCTTATTTCCAGAGAACTATATAAACCCCCACCGGCTGCATAATAAAAATTCACTCCATCCAGCCAACGAATTGGCTTAATTGACTTTAATTCGGGAAAGAAGACAGCCCGCGCAGCCTTCACTCCGACAATTAACCCATTCACCCCAATCAAGCCATTCCCTCTCCTCCCTTTTTCAATCCCGCATTTCCCAAAATTATTCAGGCGTGCGCCCGATCGATATATCTACACATGTGCAAGAGAGAGAGAGAGAGAGAGAGAGAGCCGTGTAAGTCGTCGTTGGCTAAAATAGCGGACGTGTCGCTGGAAAGTGGAAAATCATTATATTCCAGCGGCGTATACGGGATGGCGTGATTAATTAACGAGATGCGCGCTATTTCAAGTGCAGCCAGCGGCGCGTGCAGCCGCCTTGTTAAAAGTGCATCGGCCCGACGACGACTGCCGCAGAGAGAAGAGAAGGAGAGAAAGAGAAGAGCCGCCGAGGATCTGCTGCGCCACCGACTCGCTTTGTTCGCTCGACGGCCTGGTACCTGGCGCCATCGGGTGGACGGAGACCGAAGGTTAACGGGCGATTGGTCGATACTATCGCTATTTCCCTTGTCGTCTGATGTGATGTTAGTTTGCCGGAAATATTTTTCCGTTTTATTGATTTTTTGAAAATTATGTTCAAAGTACCTAGAAATAATTGGAAAATAAGTGAGCGAGGGAGAGCAATCGTCGATTTCACCTTGGATGTTATTAATTTCACTTATTCTAATTGGGATTGGTGTAACAAAATCTAGATCTTAACTCGAGTATTTATTCTATAAACATTAAGCAATACTATTTGAATTGTCCGCGTTAAAAAGAATTACTTTGGCATTGTTAAAAAAATTTGCACCTAAACTTTATTAAAAGGTTTACAAAGGTACACCGCATATTCGCACCTCGTTAACCAAATCAACGAACTTGCTTCAATGCTCTCGTTGAAATTTTCCGTAAAATTCAGAATTTACCCCGCAACCGCTGCGAACAAAGCGTTGAAAAAAAAAACCCGTCGGCAATGCAGACACCTATCCTCCCACGCACCATCCACCGGGCTGGAAAAAAGCGACTTCCACGTAAACAATCTCCCCTCATCAAACTCGATTTTTCACCGCAAAATACATCCTTTTGCCTGCCCGCGCAATTAATCCGTCTCTCCTCTCTACTGCTCATTAACGCTCTTATTATAAATCCTCGCGCGCCCGTGCAGCAGCGCGTCCGCACATCACTCGGCCCAATTAAACTTGCCGGCGGCGTCGCTATGAAAAAAAAAGGACGCGACAAAAGCACGCGCATAATAACAAAGGAGTTTTGGCAGCGAAGCCGCACCTATACTCCGCTTCATTCAAGCGCTCGCACTCACACCTGGACGCGCTTTCGTGCGAGTTTCGTGTTATGCTTATTGTATTGTTGTTATGCGCTGCGCATTGTATTGGGAGGCCGCGGATATAGAGTTACTCTGTGCAGGCATTGTTCGAGCGACTAATTTTTGATTTCGCTTAATTGTTCTTGCCGTTGTTTTTCAATGTCGGAAATCCAGCGTACGGCGTTTCTGGCGAGTATTTCTGTAACGGATAACGTCGCTCCGCCGGATCATCTCTTATTCACAAAGAGACACGGGGGCGTGTATGCGTTGCCACTCCTTTTTAAATCCGTTCTCATCGCGATATGCTCCTCTGAAATATGCATGCGCTCTCTCTCTCTCTCTCTCTCTCTCTCTCTCTCTGTCTCCCCAGCGCTCGATTCTTGTTTCTTCCTTTCCGATAAGCGCCTCTTCCCCACTGCGATGCACTCATTTCCTCTATCCTATACACAGTCTCTCTCTCCTGCAGGAGCTTAATGAGCGAAATAAAGTGAGTTTGGAAAAACGGAGATTTTCCGAATGGCTTTCCCTTTGCGACGTCTGAGCGCGGCTTATCGAGGTCGACGACTTTTTTTCGCCTGCGCGACTGTTCGTTTCTTTTCTTTATTTGCTATCGACGCTCTACTTTGAAGTTAATTAATCAAATTGCTCGCAGCGCGATTGGTCTTTTTCGCGGGAGTGAACTTGCGGCTCGGAATGGTCTGGATTTTCACGACGAATGAGTTTCAGGAGCGATAGCGAAATTCAGGTTGACAATGAAGAGTTATAATCACAGCCGAGTTATAATTTTATGAAACATTGCCCCGCGTGCGAGTATATCCGCAAATTACGTGCGTGTTACATGCTCGTAAAGTTTTTGTGTTTACCAAGTTTTAACAGCCGCAAGTGTACAGTCGGTGTCCTCTGAAGGTCAGCGCCGAGTGTGACAATAGGCTCTCATCGGATCTTCCGTCAACACGCCTTTCGTCGTTGGATTTCACTGCAGTCGCGGTTATTCATATACTAATTATAAGCGTCCGGAAGAAAAATTCATGAATTTTCCTCCGCCAAAACGGTTGGTGGCCGAGAGTTGATACGAAGTAACTCCTTGTCCTTGTTTCTCTCCCCCCCCCCCCCCTGGAGAAGTAGGCTAAATGGTCCTTCGCTCGCGCTGGAACTTTTAATATTTATATAAAATCGCGCGGCTGTACGCTGGTTGAGTCTCCGGCGTCGATCTCTTGTTACGCTCGAGTTATTGTAATGGATCGGAGAGAATTTTTTCACGGCGGTCTATTAGATTAGGATCGGTGCGATAAAAAGACAAGCACATCCGATTTGTATGCCGGTGTATGTCGAGATTTCGTTTTGGAGTCGGTACTGTTATAGAAATCACTCCCGTATAACGCAGACATCGAGCTTACTCAATTTTTGTTTCAAGTACAGCGAATTTTTCGGCTATTAATTTCCTCGTCGAAAAAACACTGGTCAACAGCGTCGAGAACAGGTGATTCTCCCCGTGGATAAATCCCGAAAACACCCTCGCTATCAAGCCCGAATCTCACCCAACAGTGTCCAATTAAAGCCCATCCAGGTGTCCTCCAGCTCCCGGTCTTATCTCCTCGTCCAACTTAGCCCACCAAAATCAATCCCCCCCCCCTTCCCGCCCCGTCGGCCACGGAAAAAAGAACCAAGGCAACCTTGAAAAGCCCACAACAAACTCCCAACGCACACCCTCCCCAAAACTGCAGAGAGCTGCTCGCACCCTCTCTCACGCGTCGTTCGTGTATGTGTGTGTATATATAGATATAGCGGCGCTCTCGGTAGCATAGCAGCGGAGCGCGAAGCGGCAAGTGTCTTTCTCTCCCACACGGACGTCCCGCTGCAGGTGTGCGTGCGCGTGGGACATGTCGGCGGCGCGCGCAGCCGCGGAGAGGAGTACGGAGCAGAGAGAGAGAGAGAGAGAGAGAGAGAGAGAGAGAGAGGGCTGTCTCGAGCGGCGGCGTTTGCCCAGTCGTGGCCCGACTGCTGTGCGTGCGCGAGCTCCTCGTCGCGTTTCCGTACAGCGTACACACACACACACACACACACTCGCGCCCTCCTCTTCTGTCTGTCATCGCTGTTGCTACTACTGTCCACCTGTACGTCACGCAGTGTCGTTTGTTGTTGTTGATATTTTTTTCTGTTCGCGAGAAGTGTGTCGTGCGGTGTCGTCCTGCGGGCTACTGTGTACAAACACAGAGAGATACGTCGCGTTACTGAAGAAGACAGTGGAGTGGATTTTAACTGCGGGACTTTACTCGTTCATTGATCGCGGAGTGAAAGGATATACGCGGCGGCGGCGGCGCGCTTTCCATTCGTGTGTACACCTGCTGCCGCCGAGTGTATTTATACGCGAGCAGCCACACTGCGGAGTGTGCAGTGCATCGGCGTCTAGCAGTAGACGCGAGTCTCTCTAGTCTCTCTGGCGCGCGCGAACTTTGACGTTTGTCCGTCCGAGCGCGCGTCGTCTGCTGCGGGAGCTGTGTGTGTCCGTGTGCTTGTAAGCGAGCAGACGGAGCGAACGACCTCTGCTCCGGCTGCAGGTGCAATCCTGGGGACGAGCGGACGTCCAGACTCGCCCGGGAGCTGCGGAGGATCTGGAACGCGCACACGCACGCCGAGCGAGATAAGAAGCGGAAAAGTAGTCCAAGGTTGAGGGTCCGATAAATTATCCGGGATCTCCCCCTCGAGAAGAGCCTATGCGAGGGAGAGAGACTGCCTGAGAGAGACGACGGGAATCGAGGACGAGAAGAGAGAGAAAAACGTGCGGAGCGCGCTGATCGATAAGCGGCGCCGCGAGAGCGCGGGGGAGCCGACCCCAGCAGCGGCAGCGGCAAGGATAAGAGCCCATGGAGGGATGAGAGGAGGCGTCTGCAGGAGGAGAGCCGGGAGCCGCTGGCCAGCTCCGAATCGACTCGTCCTCTAGTGCTCGCTGCTCCAGCCTCTCCGGGATCATGATCACTTAGGAGCCTAGCGCGGACACATCCCTCGCAGCGATCGTCCTTTGTGTGCTACTGCTGTGCCTGCTGATAAGTACTACACGTGACGCAAAGCGGCCTCGACATGAAGGAGCACAAAGAGTCCAAGGAGCAGCAGCAGCAGCAGCAGCAGCAGCAGGTGGACTCGAGCGGCCGAGTGCTCAAGAGCCTGCTGAAGAAGCCGGGCGAGAAAAAGTCCAAGGGCCAGAAGAACCGGGTCGTCATCAACGAGAAGAACAACGAGTTCTTCGCCGCGGACTACATAATCCTCATCAAGGAGGAGTGCTGCGCCGACTACGAGGAGGAGTGCGACTGCTGCTGCCAGGAGCACGAGATGATCCGGCTCGGCAACTGCAAGGAGTGCCGGGCCGAGCTGAACCTCCGCTTCGAGGACGGCGGCGGCGGCGGCGGCGGCAACAACGGCCCCCCCCACCACCAGCTGCTCGGACCCGACGACGAGTGCGACGAGGACGACGAGGACGACGATGACGAGCTCGACGAGGAGGACGAGCTCGACGAGATGGACGAGTGCGAGGACGAGGCGCACTGCGCCGTCCGGCAGGAGGTCCTGCTCCAGGTCAAGCCCGACAAGCAGCAGACGACGCCGCAGAGCCGGCGTCACCAGCAGCGCGAGACGCTCAGCCCGCCAGAGGGCTACAAGGACCTCTGCGTCGCCGCGCAGGCCAGACAGGAACTCGAGGACGCCGAGGACGAGGGCCGAGCCGTCTGCGCCGAGTGCGACTACTACCAGCGACAGGCTGCAGGTACTTACGCTTACTTGGATTACCTTATTATACCCACGTTCGCTCCGCGGAGTGTCGCTTTGTTTTCGCTGCTCAGCGGCGCGGCCGGTGTCCGGTGTTGTGCAGGCGGCGTGTCCGCACGGCGCACGTGGCCACTCGCTGCACTCCCCTTCTGTTTCTTCTGCTTCCGCGGAAGTGGGCTTTCCAGGGAAATCGAAGATGAGCTGGGCAGCTCGAGTGTAATCGATCCCGCTGCGGGCCTTTGCTCATGTTGTCGGATTAATTTGCCACCTCAACGATCGATTTTTTTATAACAAATGCACGATGTTTATTTAAATGCGATTCTTCGCAGCAGGTGCGCGTAAATTTAACGAAAACATTTTCTTCGTTGGAACGACTGCGCCGCGCGCCTCGAGAGCTGCAGCGGCCAGCGTTGCACATAAGTGTGTGTGTGCGTGTGTGTGCTGCGACATAAACGGAGATATAAACTTTTGGAGAACGAGGTTAAAGTTGTAACTTCTAACGAAGTGCGAAAGTTTCTAATTACTAAACAATGCTCCCACAGCGAGAGAGTTTTGATGAAATATTTCAGCCTCGCCGTATATAGAGCTGTTTTTCCAAAAGCAATAATAGCTTGGTTCTTCTCGCGAAACTTATTCAATAAATGAACTTTTAAAGCCACTTCCAAGTTCTAAAACGCTCGCGATCACATTATTGTTTTTCATCAATTTCGATACGTGACTTTCCTGCGAAATGTCCACAGCCCACACACGATACAGCAGCGCGCTCGAGTGTTCGATGGATTTTGTAATCGTTGCATTACTTAATCGAGCAGCGAGATTATACGCTTGAGGTCCGGCAAGATAAAACATTGTGAAACGTCGCGCAGAGAGAGAGAGAGAGAGAGAGAGAGAGAGAGAGAGAGTAATCGATTATCTCTATTCCCTTGTACACATGTTATATGCACGCTATCATTGTATCGAGTATAGTCCGCAGTGGCCTTTGACCAGTCGGCTGAAGCTTTTCAGAGCGAAATTCGAAAAAGGCTCGCGCGTCGGCCTGCTAAAACAATCGTCGCTTATTTATAAACGTCGGTACGTTCCTTTTGTTGAGCTGCGTCATTCTTCGATCGGGCTCTATGTTTAGCGAGAGGCTATCTTTATTTTTCAGGCAAACTGCAGCCTCTTTATATCGACGAACATCCGTACGTCGGCAATTAATTCAGCAAACGGCATCGGTGTATTCCCCTTGAAAGTCAAACACAGCCGGGCAATAACGATCAATCGCCCGTCCCTTTACATTATGCAAGAAAAAGAAATACCTCTCGCACTCGAAAGGCGTCCCTATCTCCCGGTCGTTTACCGCAGCATCTCTCTTTCACTCGTCTGTCTGTCTCTCTCTCTCTCTCTCTCTCTCGAAAAGCTCCGCGGGAGAGAGAGGCTGAAAGGAAAGAGAAGAAGGCGCAGTGGATTCTTGGGCCGCGCGCGGAAGTGGTCGCGGATGTACATGCGGTTTCGAGGATTCGCTTTCGCCGCTGCAACACACAGCCTTCAAAGCGCGCGCAAGAAGAAACGCTCGCGCGTGTATGAATGGACGTGTACTGCAGGCTGATGCAGCTCTGTTTTTTTTCGAGTCGAACGGAAACCAGTGGCGAGAAAGCTGCTGGAGGGGCGGATGTTGGATTGGCTCAGGCTCGTGCTTTCTCTCTGTTCGTGCGATGTTTCGGAGCTTTGCGCGAAACGCTTTAATTTACCTAATTGCTTTCCCCGAGCTTTGTGCAGAGCCGATGCGTGGATCGTACGCTGCTAATGCTGATTGTTGTCGAGCTTTGACGAGAGACAGAGAGAGAGAGAGAGAGAGAGAGAGACGCGAGCGAATCGTTTACGCGCTTTTTACGAGCGAGTATTAAATGATCGACGCGATTATGCGTTCCAGGGAGACACTCGACATTCCACGTGGAAAAGAGCGAACGACCGAGTTGATTATCTTGTCCATTCATTCATCGACGGAACAAAAAAAAGGCAATGTGCCATCTCTATCGCAACTGAGCCAGGTTTATTCCCACATACGCGGCTACTATGCACAGCTCCCACTCAATCAAAACCGCCGAGCGAAAAAATAAACTCGATCAACCCTCTATATAAACTGGGCGAAACAAAAGGGAATAGAGAGAGAGAGGGAGAGAGAGCTAGACCGGCAAGAAATCGTTCGCGGCGACAAAACAAGCTGCGCCGTTAACTTCCATTCTATGCGGAGTTAGAGAGAAAGAGAGAGGTGGTAAACAAAAAACAAAGCGCGCTAAGCAGACGCGGAGGGTCGCCCTATACATGGTTTCTCCGATTTTTAGTAGACCTCGGCCCTTTTTTTCTATTTCACCGATTCGAGCGCTTTCGAGGGAAAAACGGGCTGCGGTTTTTAATGAAGGCGTCGCACTTCAATAAGTGTGTCAAAAGGCGTCTTTTTAAGCGTCCAGATGGTTCGTTACGTTTTTTTTTTGTCTCTTATTTATGCGGCTGTACGAACTCGGCGAAACTATTAGCGGTTCGTTACATCAACCAAAACACACCGTCCAACCAGTCACGGAGCGCGTCTACTGAATCCAATGCGAAAATAGGCGATATGATCCGGCATCGATGAAAATGTTTGCCGATCAATTATCCAAGTGCTGATGTATGAAATAAGCACCCTCGACGCTTGCTTTCGAGAGGGATTTTTTTGTCGATATATCCCAGACTAGTATTAACGCCGAGTAAAAAAGCCATTAGGTATTAGAATATTGGAAATAACGGCGCGTCACACTATGCGTCGAAAAATTTCAGGGGGATGAAGAGCCGCGCAAGGTCGATAAGATAGATTCCCGATAACTATCGCATTGCCCCCAAAAGTGTAACTTCTCTTTCGCAGCGACGCTGCTATATCGCATGCGCTATTACGGCGTCGAAGGATGATTTTACGATTGTCATTATCAGTATCTCGAGATGAGATGATGACTTCTGCTGTTAGCGTTATTATTTTGCACTTTCTATAAGAGATGCACATCGGCCGGCCTTCGGCTGAAATAGTAGCTTTCGTTTTCGAACAGGGAATAGAAGTGGGTCAGGGTGTGTTATATGGCGAAAGTCGAAATACGAGGATCTAAAACCAGTGGCTTTGTGTGTCGGGGAATTCGTTATAGGAAATTTTTTAAGACTCCCCGCTTTTACAGCTTTCTTTTACAGTGACGCCGTAAAGTGTATATTTCCATTTCCAAGTTTTCAACTAAAATCTATATAGATGTATAATGCAGCAGAAGTATTAAACTCTGCCATACAATGGCAATAACTATTTTAAGCTGCAGTTAAAGTTGTTGTTATTTTTCGTTAGCGCTTTTGGGAAATATAGTTTCCCTTTCTGCCTATCGAGCCCGGAAATAATTCTCTCAACAACAGCGAAACTCCCCACCCTCTCGACAACCCCCGCACCGCTCCGTCAAAACCTTCAAAAACAAAGAGCGAAAAAACTGCCAATACACACCACATCCGCGTCGATAACCCGAGGCATCTCTCTCTTTTTCATATACCGAGTTTCCACTACACGAAACGTTCTCCGGCTTCTTCCCATCGAACGCACACACAACACTGCAGCCCCCCGGCGCGCTTCACTTTTTCTCCGCACTCGTCACGTCACCTCACGGCTTGACCTTGGAATCCAATAAGCGCGTCTATGCAGCGGGTGCTGTTGCACATATCCGTCTATAATCCAATTAGAAGCGCGGAAGACGGCTGCAGTACTGGGAAGACGATTTGCTTGCGGAGCTTTGCTGATTAGGAGCTCGCTCGCTCGCGCGCCGGAACGATGCAGCCCTTACTGCTGTATATATTATTGACGCGAAGAGACGTGCCGAGAGAGGATGGAAGGATGTTGCCGCCGAGGTTGGCTTCGATATGTATATATACGGATGTCGTATATGTATAGCGACGCATACGCGTTTATGGAGCCGGGAAGGAGATAGGCGGGAAATTGGAGCTTTGTTAGAAAGGGCATCGAGTGGAGTTTGATGGATCACCTCGCGATGATTTTTTTCATTTTTTCAAATTCAAGCGTTGCAAGCAGAGGAGCATGAATTTTTTGAACCTGTATGCATTAATTGTCGATGCAGATTTCCGCCGAGAGTACAAAGTGCGTAATGAAACGTTTCATTATTCAGCCCGTAATCGTATTTCACGCGCAGCCGCGTTAAAATGCTTTTTTTTTTGTAAAAAGCCATATTCGTTATTCGTCGCATGCTTATAAGCTTTCGTCGTTGAATAACACACGTGTGTTTGCACAACTTTATTCCTCCCCTAATTAGAAGCCGGCTAAAATCTTGGCGAAATACCTCGCGATGATAAACGCGCGTAGTTTTACACTAATAACGCTCTTAGGAAACCCGCGCGCAGATATATGTGTCAGATTATTGTAAGTCCCCTGCGTTGGCTGAACTCGCGAATAATTATGCGATATCGTACGCAACGCGTGTATTCTGTCAGCTGTGTATAAGGAAAAGTTTCGTCGTGAAAAAAAAGAACGTCGCGTGGGCTCGAAACGGGGTAATTAATTTAATACAGCGCTCGGAGTTTGACGTATTCGGATTTGCCGAGGCGGCTATAACTTGGAAAAATCTGCGAGATGTATGCGCGCATATTTGAGAATATAAGTGGACGTTGCAAAACGGAGATGAATTTTCTTCGTTATACTTGGCATCGATTCCAAGGGAATGGCTTCGGTTTAATTAGTCCCGGCGTTTTGAAATTCGGCTGTAAAATCCAGACTATTATTTATAGTTTAATGTAGAATACGAGCATATATACACCTATACGCATAGCAGCCTCTCGCCGCGCCCATTTTATTGCGGGAACTCGCCTAAATCTCGCGCGACTTAAGGGTGAGCCTCGGCTCAATAAAACACTTTAATCGCACCGTTAACATTCATCCCGGTAAATTGCTTCTGTGCGCGCGTGCGCGAAAACATCCTCTGTCGTTATTATGTATAAAAAAACGACTGTATAAGGATTCTTCCGTCAAATCGCAAGATGCTTTTTTGCCGGATAATTTAGTACGGCTATTATACACGACCAAAAGTGGAGAGTTTTGTCCTTCGGCAATTTCTAACTCGTTCGGCGGGCGTTTTGTTTAACTTTCGTGAAACAGCAGCAGACTGTTGCACTGCGCGCTTGTGGGTCATGTAAATTTTCTATGCAAATGGAAAAAAGAGACTAGGCGCGTCGAGATGAATTCTTAAAATATTGGTTTTCGCTTTATTGGGGTTTCGAATTTTGGCGGGCTTTTCGAAATAGCGCTTTATAAAATGTATGCCGTATAAACTTTTTAATGATTATACGATGTACACTCTCGCTTGTTTCCGTAACTTTAAATAAAAGTGTAATACTCCGCTGCGTGGGCGACAATGCGTTCTACCATACACAATATACCGAGAGATACTATGTAGGTGTGTATTATATACAGCGGGTCTGCGGCTTTGTCACAAGTTCCTATAGTGAAAACGAAGGCCTCTGATGTAACGCTTTGATAAAAATGAAATGTGCAAAACCGTAGCTTGAACCAGTATAATAAATATAGAAAAGGCGTAACTCATATACTCGACGAGAAAATATAAACAGAGTTTATTTATAGTTTGATGAAGTTGTCTCTCCCATTAGCGCATCTGCGAGTTACAAATTGCGCGACTAGTTTGTTTATCGCAAGCGTCCGATTTATCGTGGGCGCATTAAAATATAAGGCTTAGCATCCAGTATAATTATCCGGCGGTAAAAGTGTCGGCGGCGTTCAAATTTAATAACCGCACGACGTATTTAATAACGCGCATAAACGCGCATAAAAGCTCCAATATAAAAAGGAAAACTCGTCCGACGTCGAATTTACGATCCGCTTTACACCCAATCGCATTTCTCAGCCTAACTTCATCCGGGACAATAAAACGTACTCGTCGCGCCTGCTCGTACAAATTTCTCTCTCCAGTGCTTCCTCGACAATCCCATCACACTGACTGCACTACTGGCAGTCTCGCTGGAACAAAAAAAAGGAAAGAAAATCCTTTTCGTCGTCCACTATGTACAAGATCAAGGACCTCGACGTCCGCAACGAGTTGTTCCATCTCCCTTTCTCTCTTGAGAAAAAAAAGCGCCCAAGAAAGCGCTAATTTTCGCCGGGCTGTAACGACATCGATAATCCTCTCGAGGAGAAAAGCCCCTGCGAAGAAACTGCCGCGCGGCACACGTCCCCGATATCGCCGCGCGGAAGTGGAACGGCCTTTTTCCTCTGTTTCTCTCTTACTCGCCTCGAAGTCCGAGTGAAACACACCACTCCTACTTTTCTCTCCGCGATTATTCGCGAGAGAGTTTTCGATGTAAAAGTACAGGGAAAACAATATTAATGCGCGGGGATGCGTATCTCGGTGCAGCGGTCGTTCGAAGTAGGCTGTGGTAGTGCAGTGTACGTGTGATTATACGTGTTTATACCGCATCATCGGGGATCTTTGATTTGTCGGAGGATGGAATCTAAATGATCGCTTGCGAGTTTATGAAGAGGTATATGGCCTGGATAGCAAGCGAGGCTATGGGAAAATTGTTTAACAGTATATTTACACGTGAGAGCTGATTTACGCGGTGATTAATAAAAATCGTCCTTCATCTACGTGGATGTGCAGCGCGATGGTCTCGATTTTAGAGCTGCGATTACGCGGGAATCCAGCGCTAATCGTGTTTTTTTTTCTTTTGTGACGTACAATAAGGGATCTGTAAATAATTTTATAGATCATATATCCGTCGACTATTACTCCGATAAATTTTACAAACTAGCGTATATGGTTTATTCCAAGCGATTAACCCGCGCGCCGCACATTAGCATCAATTACAATACTCTCTCTGCAACTCCATTAAATCTATCAGATTTCTCTCAAAATTGCAGCTCCGTTATCGAACAGCCGAAAACCAAAACGCAAAACGCTGCCCAATCACCATCAGCCGGCTGCAACAATCGAAATTATCTCCATCTCGCGAAAACTATATAATATCTAGGCCGCTGCAGCCGAATCGTTATCCCCAGTCGAGCCGCGCTTGTGTGCTAGTTTTCCTCGCGCAGGCGAGATACACACCTATACACAGACATCCTTTCCCTCGGCGGTTTTTCCTCGCGCACTATGCTCTCTGACTTTCTCTCCGTTTGCGGAAGGCCAGTATCATGCGCGGTATATATACACACACACAGCCCATACGTTTGCACGGTTCATTTGAGGCCTGGAAACAGGTGGCTGAGTAGCTGCGCAACACACACCAGCTTATTATCTCCGATTTTTACTGCCGCTCTCTGCGCGCAGTGGGTTTTATAGATTCGCTGCGGTACTGCACACACACACACACACACACACAGCTCGTGATTTTCCGGGACGACCTTGTTTTCGAGGCGGAGTAGCATTGCACATGGGTGTATGTGTGTAGGTGAATTACGACTGGCCGTGATTTACAAGGCAAGACTGCACGACTGCGTTATTTAATATATCGGCATTTTCTCGGCGGAGTCACGGCTAAGTGTGAATGGCAAGTGTTATTGCTCGCGTACGTCGTATGACGCGTGTCGTTCTTGAAGAGGCTAATTTTTTCGAGGGGATAGCGTCACAGCGGGATGGATGAGCCGAGGGCTTTTAAAAAGTTGCGGATTAGGACGATAACAGCCTCGTGATGGCGCCTCATTCTTTTCGCGTTGTCTGTATTATAGTTTCCTGGAATTTCCTGGAATTCCTGTCACATAACTGCAATTTGGCGCCGTCTGTTGAAGACGCCAGACTGCTCTCGAGACGGATGAAAATCTAAATGTGCGTTGATTAGGCAGCTCCTCAGTGCTGACGTCAATGTATTGTACAATTTTTCTTTTTATTTGTAACGCGTGTAACGTACAAAAGAGTTGATGCACGCGTGTAAGTTGCTCTTCGGCATAGAGAGGGAAAAGCTGCTTTATTTACAGCGGAGAATCGTAGCGTCCCTCCCCTCGCGCATATACAATGATTATTCCACGAGCCGCATTGTTCTCATTAGAATACACAGGTACAATATTTTCCCACGGGGTACGCGCTCTTCGCTGGAAAGTATAATAATACTTTTCATTTTCCTTCTACTTTTCGTTTTAATTGCCGAGTTCGCCGCCGTTGGAATATCAAACCGCTTCATGGAATAGCTGGTTTTATTTAATAATCTCCCATCCTAGAATCGAATAAATATCTTTTCCATACAATGCGAGCGATTGAAGGGCAGTTCCGAGAATCGCAAATCTCACGCACTGTGTGATCTTCGTTCAAATATGAAATGTTTCGAAAAATCGCGAGACGCGATGATAGCGACGCCTCGAAAGTGAAAGCCGCCGTGCTGACCCACAACGGAATAACGATGCGCAGCAAAAAACGATGGAACGCATCTCTGCCTCTCTCTAACTCGGTACTCGTTATTATCGAATCGCGTTTCAGTCCAAATCCGAGCCGAGAGAGAGAGAGAGAGAGAGAGAGAGAGAGAGAGAGAGTATCGCATACTGCCGCGCAGTCGGAATCACGCTGGAAAATCGCCTTTTTGGCGGCTGCCAACGACACTAATAAAAAAATTCCTCGCCGGATAAAACTGCACTGAAAAGGCCAGTAGCTGAGTGCAGCGTACTGCGTTCAACGGTTTAAGCGCGGATATATCTGCTTTTCCAGGAACAAAGAATAACACCTCGTTATTTTTAAAAATTCTTCACGTGCCTATTCTAACAAACGGATTCGTATTTCAGATTCGTACACGTTTTTACTCTCTCTCAGTTCTGGTTTGTACAAGAAAAATGGTATTAAAAAAACAAGCAACGAATCGAGAAAAACTCAGAGGCGAACTGAAAGAGATATATTCCGAGAAAAAACCAAACTAAACACTCCCCTATCCAAAAACCATCAAACCAGCAGCAGAGCAGCAGCAGAGCAGCAGCAGAGCAGCAGCAGAGCAGTATCACCCTCTCGCAGCGGTATAACGGCGCTGGCGGCGGCGCAGACGGAAAAGAGTCAACGTCCGTTGGCATGGACGCGACGACTTTCGGGTTCGAGCGCAGGCGCGCGTCCGCGTTATATCTACCCTCCTCTTGGTATACAAGTCGATGTACCACCGCCAGAGAGCGAGAGAGAAATTGCTTACTCGTGCGTTATTTTTTTTGCCCCGGGTTTTTTCGAAATTGCGAGCGCGGTCGAGATAGCTGAGCTTTTTTCGTCGTCGTGTGCTTTGAAGGCGGGTAAAGCACGTCTTTAATACACTTTGATTGACTTCTCGAGGTGATTTTCCAAACGAGTTCGCGGGTGAGAGAAAAAAGCGGCACTCGAGCTCGTTCCTGACTTTTCTGGTCTCGTTTTGCGCTCGTCGGCGACGGCGGCGGAGCAGCTCGCGGAAAAATGCTTTGATTTCGCAACGGCGAGACGCGGCGCTGTTTCTTTTCTCGAGCGCTTGCGGTGTGTATTCTTCGTATAAATAATCGCTCCTCTGTTTTTTCGTTTCCAAGGCTACGCGTGGAATACAATATTTTTCGAAAAATTGCGCAAGGTGCAGCGAATGGAAAAAGAAAAACTAGAGCACACACGACGTCGTCGAGTGGAAAATCCAACGAGCGCCTGTATACATAAAATCAATTGTTCGGAAATTATTTTAAGCGGAGGAGAACCCATTTTTCCCAGCGAATTAATATGATTTTCAGCCCAGAGGGGCGAGAAAGAAAGAGAGCGTCGAGGTCGTTAAGGAGCGAGTGATATCATCCCCGTCAGCTCGGATTAAAGACGCCATCAGACCAGTCTCCTCTTGTTATATACGGGTAGCATTCGACTGAAAACTCGCGTACATATGAACGAGTATACGTAACACGAGTCGCTGCGTGATTTCGGCCTGATTAACATCGCTTATTCAGCCGGCAACGGGAAATCATTACATAAATCACTGTGAAATATGTTTCGCGTTTCGATGCGTGGACACGTATAACAGTTCGCGCCATGCATGCTGCGCTCGTATAACCTTGCCAGAGCGCGCGCAGCGTTTCACTCTACTTACCGTAAAAAAATTCATTCTCCGCACGCGTGTCATCGCCGCCCGCCTCTATACACACAGCCTTGTGTTGACTATTGACCCTTCCTCTCTCGCGATTTTTTGTCTCCTTCTCGATATGAAAACTAAAACAATGCAAAATCGGGGTTAAGCTCCTCTCTCCCCCTGTGTAGCAGCGGATCTATTTACTTTAAGTAGAAATAGTCGAGCAAGTCGAGACCGGTCGCTCAGCGTTTTTTTCCCGAATTTCCCCGGGGTATCCGCGCTCTCGCCGAAGAAGCTAAATTTTTCACGCTCCTCTACAGCGATCCCTATACCTCTTTCAGCACAAAGCGGCGCCAACCCTTTCCTCGCTCGCATGCCTATATGTGTGTATATAATATACAAGCATACACACTCCATCATAAAGTCCTGCGCGAACCTCGTCGTGGTGTCCCCAATTATCGCCATCTTTTTCAGCTCGTCGATCCCCCAGACGACGAGGGCTTTGACGGTGGGGAAAAACGACGCGGTTACAGCGTCTCTCTATCTATAGGTGTGTGCGAGCGCGTGTGTAATTGTACTCGCGGCGCGTGCGCAGCAATATTGAATCCGGAGCCTCGGCTGCTGCTGCTGCCGCCGTTGCTACTCTGCAGGACTCGACTCTGTCTGCTGTGTATATATAGACGTGTACGCGCGCCGCACGAGATTTGCCGGCTTTTTCGCCCTCGCAACTCGACCCTCTCTGTCTCTCGGCTGGTAACTACTGCGCGCGCGACCGAGAGGGAGGTTGCTTCCTATGCAGGTTGACGTTTTTTCCTCGGGGTAGTATATACCGACGAGGGACGCCTACTACTGATGCTCCCGGCTCGTTGGGGATGATGTGGATTGAATTCGAGTCCCTCGTGGGGGCGGGCAAAGTTTTTAAAAGTCGCTTCGTACGTCTGCTTTGTTTTTCGAGGATTATACAGCTTTGACGAATGCCTGATCGATGTTTCGACTTGTTTCTTTCGGAATCGAATCAATGCTCGCGGCGATAAGAAAATTCAATCCCGTTCGTTGTTCGGAGTTTCTCTCGAGGCTGCGCATACACACGTACACATGCTCTGGAAAATCGTAAAATCCAATCCTCTTCCACGCAGAGCCATCAAACCCTCTAACGATCCTGCCGTCCCCCGGAGCTCCGTTGAAAATCCTTCCAAATGAGAGGGCGCTATACATCGTATAACCGAATTAAAATCCTCTCGCAATCATCCCGCTCGGTAAAGCCGCGACTCTGACTAAAAGTTGAATACGGTAGTCGGTGCGAATACTCAAACTTGGGGGGAGAAAAAACTCGATTTTCCCGCGAAGCCTGACCAGAGCGCGTTAAAAACGCCCCTGCATGACTGTGTGCCGAAAATCAGCGGCCAAGAGGATTATGCAAATGTGCAAACCTGCCGCGCTCGCTTTATTGGTTTATCGCACTGCAGCGAGAGGAGTGTGTTTGCCGGTCGATCTATTTTAAATGTTTCCCGCGCGCGCGAGCGCAAGCACGCCTGCAGCCAGGAAGGAAGTTTGCTGCGGAGCTTGAATTTGTTGGATGTAACGCTATTCCTGTATGCGCGTGTGTGTACGGCTGTTTGCAGCGGCAGCAGAGACGTGACGATTGACCGAGTGTGTGTAAGCATACAGCGACGGGTTTAGGGCTGTCGTCGGGTGTATATAGAGGGGAAAAATAGGAAAAATAAAATTTTTTTTATAATACAGTCATTGCAGTATTTTTAGACTCCTTTTTTCGGAAGCCATGAACGTCGGTGTATTCGCGAGAGTTCTTCGATGGAATTTTCTTTCTCAAAAATATAGTTCTCACCCTCTGCGTGCGTCATTCGCACGGACTTTGCAGGTATTATACCTTGTACGCGGCTCTCAGTCCATCTCCGAAAGCAAACATTCCTAGGCTCGAGAGCAAAGTTCAGAATTAAACGTCCCTGAGGAAAATGGATATGTGAGGTGTATGTGCAGACCCCTTTTTCGCGCTCGGTTTTTACATGCATAAATTAGTCGCTTGCGCAGAAAGGCCGCGTGTATCTATAGGTTAAAACTTGGCGTATTTCCGGCGTTAGTTTGGACGATAAGGAGCTGAGCTGACTTTTGTTGGTCTTCAGCTCTTCTCGCGCCGAGCGGAGAGGCCAAGCGCGTAATGAACGAAGGCGCTTGATCGCCCGATGATAAAAGTAACTTTATACACAGAAAGTTGCCACTTCCAGACTCTCTCTCTCTCTCTCTCTCTCTTACTTGTTTATTGATGTAATCAAAGTTTTTGAGCTTTCCGTCGTAATAGAGGCCGAGACTTCTCTCGCGCCGCGCGCGGAACTCGCTTTTCCAAATATTTCCATATCGAACTTTGATTAATTTTTCTCAGGGTGGTGTACTAAAAAGGTCGAGCGCGCGAGATTGCTTTTTAAAAATAACACACAATAGTGGGCCGCCGCAGTGTCAGAAATCCGAAAAGATTTTAATTGCTTCGTGCATCAGTCGTATGAATATCCATACGCGACTCCTCGATTAGCCGCGCGCACGAATCAATAAAACAATCCTCCGCGTTTCCCTTCGACTTTTCGGCGGAGTGAGGGAAACAGAGAGAGAGAGAGAGAGAGAGAGAGAGAGAGAGAGAGAGAGAGAGAGCCTCGATAAAATGGCTTTTCGAGAGAGAGAAAAGCTTCGGACCGATCGATATTGGTATTTCTGTCAAATGCGCCGAGTGACTGGCTGATTGGGACACGCGGCGGCAGGTCCTTTTCTTCCGCGGGGGTTTTCGGCTCTTATACTCTAATACGTGTGCCAGTCGATATGTTCGCGAGAATGGATCAGAAGCTTTGTGTGTCTGCGCGTGTGTGAAGGGGAGGAAACGCAGCGGACGAGATAGTATTTTCGTGTATACGTATATAGGGTAGAGATTTAGGTATGAGCTTTTTAATCAGTAAAGGCCGCGGGATGTGTCGCGAGGTGAGCCATTGTTTCGCCGCTGATGCGAGGGGGGTATCAAATTTTGTTTGCCAAGCGGGTAATAGAGAGGGATTCATTCGTTCGTCGATTAAAAATATTAATTTTTTAGCCAACTCAGAAAAAATATTTTGAAGCCCAATTTTGAAGCTCGCTTCGAAAAACACCTTACACGCCGTATCATCGCCGCGCCACAAAAGAGCAGAAACCGCGCGCGTCGCTCACACGGCCATATGGCGCAGCATCCTCCGAAAACGAGTAAATAAGAAAGCCGCCTCTTTCACACACACACATGCATCTACTCGCTCGATAACAAAGCAAAAACACGCGACCATCCCAAACCTCAGCAAGTGCACCACTTCCGCGAGTCATCGTATAAAAGGTTCTTCTTCTTCTCCTTCACCGATATAGAAACGAAAAAGAATCGAGTCCGAGACAGAACGAGAAACGTCGCGTATGAGCGAGCGGCAGAACCTCTCCCGATGTGCGTGACTACGCGGGAAGCCTTTTCAGGAGCTGAAACCACTAATGAACCTCCGCGCGGGCGCGAGTCTATGTGTATGCGGAGAGGAAAGAAAGAAGGGCAAAATCAACAAACCGACGACGGCGACTAGAGCTGTGGAGGAAAAAATCGCAAAAGTTGGCGAGAAAGAGTGACTAGGGTTTCGCTCGCGGCGGCCAGGGAAAGAATTGCTCCGTAGCTGTACATATTATGAGTATTGATTTTTCGGAGGGATGGGATTGCCGCGCGCTTCGTTTTTCGTTACACGCCTGCGTGGAGCTGCTCTCTGAATTGATGCTGCAAAAAAGGCGCCCTGGGAAAACGGATTTCGAGAAAAAATCGGGGATCTGTGTGTGTGTGTGTGTGTGTGTGTGTGTATGCCGGGTAGCAATAAACTTCCTGATCAAATTTATTAGCTCGAACTTGTTCGCTACACTCTTGATTTATTTATTTATTTATTTATCCACCTACATATTCGCCCCGTTTTCGGACACAAGCTCGCGCTCGCGCGGATCAGCCTTATATAATAGATCGAGTTTGCGCGCGGATGAGCAACGCGAGTTTCGGAGCGAGAGATTAGGAAAACTTTACAAGTAACTCGTTTGCATATTATATACATATACCTATATTCCGCGAAAAAAAGAACGTCGAATACCCTGAAATCCCATTACAAAGTGTTCTATAGACTACAAGAGAGAAAAAGTCGACCGCGAAAACCAACGTCGATCGAGAAAGAAGACAAAAGCTTCGGGGATATCTGGAGGAGAAAAACGGAGCTTGCGAAACACTGCGCGATTCGAGAGAAAGAGAGAGAGAGAGAGAGATAGAGAGAGAAAGTGCGAGCACTTTAACACGTGCTACCGGTATAGTTACGGCTCCGTTTTTCGACTCCGTAACGTCTTTCGAAACTCGTCTGCCGTGTATTATACGCCCGGCTTTCCGTTCGCGATGCCATCGTGTGGGAAATCGGAATATGCTCTCGGAGGAAGTGACTCTATACCTTGTACACGTACAGCTTCTGGGCTTTTGAACTCGGGCGTATCTGTTATATACGACGATTCATGATTTACGACCTTATTTCGTATATATGGTTGACTATATACTCGTTTGCAGGTGCGCAGTGGCAGAGAGAAACAAAGTAGCGCTTACTCCAAAAATACAATGGCCGATACGGATCGTTCTCGAGGCCGTCGAAAAACTTTCTATCTCGCCTTCACTCGATTGTTATACGCCGGCACCATCGTGTCAAACACGAAACAAACATATCTCGGGAGAAATTCGGATTTTCGTTCACGTCTCTCTCTCTCTCTCTCTCTCTCTCTCTCTCTCTATATATATATATATATATATATATATATATATATATACTCGCGCGCTACCTCTAGCTGCACTGCACAGCGAAGATAAATTGAAAAAGTGTCTCGCGAATGCCTCAATCACGGCTTTTAATTAACTCGTTTAATCCGACTTTTAATTTAAATTCAAAAACACGCGCGCGACGTGTTCTGCAGCCCCGCGTGCGGCTTTGTTCTCGCGACGCGACGTTTGCGCGTGTGTACGTCGTACACGTCTATGTATACCAGTAGACGCACTCCAGAGTGCGGTGTATAAGGGGCAAGTGTTCGCGCGGCGGCGGTGCGGTTATTTTTAATTTCGAAATTTCGCTCGACGAGTTTTCAAAGATCGTTGCGTTGAACGTGTATCCCGCTATATGCTGTTTTGAGTTGTGTCTGCCGTTGCGATGTTGCGCGATTGTGACGTTCGTTCGAGGAACTTTAATTTAACAATCGCTTTCGAATCGATGTGCAGCGCCCAAGTTCCGCGAGTAAGCTGAAACTGATTGGCTGTATATACTTGTTGTTGCGTTGGCGCAACGCGGATAGTATCGTGCTGAATTAATTAACCCGTTCTTGGGGAGGATTCGTTGACTTTTTCGGCTTCTATTGGAAAATCGCTACGCCTGATTAAACTTCCGATAAACAAAGCAGAGCTTGTTTTAAGCATATCGGGACCGACTCGCATCAAAAACTACATTCCCAAGCGTCGATGACTGCAGCGCAGCTCAAAGTTGGCGCATGAAAAAGTCGGCTCATCCTCTCTCAGAGTGTCCCATTCATTAGTCTCCGCTTTCAGAGCTATGCGCACTTTTGGAAGCGAATAAAAGTTATCTCCGCGCAGTATAGCGAGCCAAAGAGCTAAACTCTTATAATCCAGCGCGCGACTTTCATCCGGCCGACGCTTTAGCTGAATGGGCCGCTTGTGTCCGCGCAGTTCCAGGATTTTGTTTATACTTAATCAAGGCTCGCGCGATTTAAAAGAAAAGCGCACTTAGATGAAATTCGAGCTTTGATGCACTTCTTTACAGAAGAGAGTATAGATTGTACGGGACACACATTCCGAGAATGAATTTACATTTCCGAGAGGGAGATGCTTTAATTGCAGGACAGCTTAGTCGCACCGACTGTAGCTTTCGAAAAATTAGCATGCTTAGCGGTACTCGGAAAATCAGTCACTTTGCGTGTGCGTCTTAACTCAATAACAGCGTCGCGCAGCTGTCGGATCAGAAAAGTCAATGCATATTATACAGCGCGTTTTCCTAAGACTGCATCGGTAATCGCGATCGCGAAAGTTTCCAGGATTTCCTCGCGCGAACGTAATACCCCTCGGAGGGAAGGAGAGAGATAGACGTTCGTCGAGTTAATAATGGATTTGACGCTTCATTTCACAAGCGCATAAGCGCATCGGGGGATTATACGGGGCTTAGGATTTGGATCGAGATTAGAAGATCCGAAAGAGCTCGCACAATTAACAATGCGCTCCACGTGAAGAAGAAAAAACACAACTCTGATCAGCTATATGCAGGAGAATCAAATAACGGCTAACTCCATAATCCATCGAGAACTTGCAAGTGCATCGTCGTCGCTTTCGCGACTTTTTGGAATGCGAAAAATCGGGCGTAATTGACTGGAAAATCATCGAGTTTTCTAAACGCGCTGTGGCATTACTGTACACGCGACACAGTTATGCCTTGCTCATTACATGCTATTTAATGTGATTACGATTGCAGTATACGCGCGTAAGCCGAGCATGAAATAGTCGTGAAATGATGGACAATCTAGCCCTGTACCGCATATATATATATATATTATCATATGTTATACTGTAGCATTAATATAACTGGCAATTAACTGTATACGCATACGCGAGAGAAAAGCGTCGCCGCAAAAGAAACGTCCATAAATTCGAAAGTTAATCGATCACCTTTCAACTTATTCGGTAAGTTCGAGCCGCGAAAATCGCTGATGTATTACATTCAGCCGCCGGATAAACGTTATACTCGAGCGGCTCGATATTCATCGTGTGCACACGCGGCGTATTATCGGATTGCAGATTACGCAAAAGAATCTGGATCAAGCCGCGACTTTGTTTGCTGCCGGCAAATAGTCTATCGAGACGCGCTTTGAATCGCGAAAATTAATTGCTCCAATTTGTCGATACACACGTCCTGTGTGCTGCATTGTAGACAGGACGAAATAATAATTAATATTGACGTTTCGGTCCTTGGTTGATCCAAGAGCTGATATTACAGTGACACCGGGGGCAAACAGTTGCAGTAAGGCAGCGATATACCGTGCGAGCTATGTACAGACATTCAATTTCAGCTTTATCGAGGATAAATCTGCAGCGAGCATATCCGCGTATAAAATAATGAAACTTGCGCCCGTGCGGAGCTGGCTAGTAAAGTTTTCGCCGAACCCGGATCCAGCTCCTCTACTACCCGGAGGGCTTAATTATAATTGATACCGTAACGAATCCCTCTCGATTCTCAATTAAATCCCCGGAGATCCTCGACTTCCTTAATTAAAAAAATAGTGGTTTTTTTTCGAGCAAAAATCATCCAAGTCTGCTCGACCAAACTAGATAGCGCTTCTCGGTTCTCGCGCATCGAAAAAGGAGCCAAACTCTAGCGTGCATACGTACAGCAGAGCGAAGAGCAATCCGTCGCCGCGTAATAGATCACGGATCCACGAGAGCGCATCCTCTTTCTCTCTCTCTCTCTCTCTCTCTCTCTCTCTCACTCTCTTCGAGCCACACCTCGTCCATTGTGTTCCTTTCCCTCTCTCTTGTACACGGCGCTTGTACACGCTCTCGTTCGAGAGTATATACGCGTACGCATGTAGATCTCTCTTTCTCTCTTCCAAGTTGGGACGGGTTCTTTTTCGGTGAAGGACATCGGCGCGGTGTAGTCTTCTTCTTCGCCGCGCCCTTTTTTTTCTCACGTGCGCGCGCGCTCGCTTGGCGAGGGACTATATCCTCTCTTCTTTTTTCCTTCAGCAGAGCGTACGTACGCTTTCGACTTCTTTATTCTCGTGCGGCTGCGGCCGCGATTATTTTGCTCTTATTTTGCACAACTTTTGCAGTCGAGAGACTCCCGACGCCGCCCCGGGGGTATGCATGTATGTGTGTGTGTGTGTGTGTGTGTGTGTGTGTGTACGTAACGAGGGGGCGTAGTTTTGGAATCCTGGGCTATTTTTCGCTGACGATACTCGCGCTGCCTTGCTGATTTTTCCAAACTGCGGAAGCGGAGTCAAATTGTTGTTGCGTTTCTCTTTGCTTCGCTCCGAGGGAGAAAAGTGCGCTGGAGAGAAAAAGGTGGATGCTTTGAATTTTCAAAAGTCGTTATCATTTCAAAGTTATCATTACTAAGTTCTCTCTCAATCTCCGTAAAAACAGGCACGAAGAAACGGCCTCTCTTACAGAGTATATATTGCATTACACTGGGGAAGGCAGTTTTAGAATAATTTTATCGCATTATAAGTACACGACACATACTTCAAAGTACATCGCGATAACACCCGAAAAATCAAAAAAGCGTCGCCCTTCTATGAATCCTCGCAAACTGCACCGCAGAGAGTCGCATCAAACTGAATCATACACCTCTCGCTTGCGGCGCGCAGCGAAAAGAGAAAAAAAGACGAAAGAAAAGAGTAATTCCTACTCCCAGGCCGCGGCTCTTCTATATATATATATTTCCATATATTTCCGCGTTTTAACAAGCGCGCGCGTCGTCCCGTTTTCCCGCGCATTTCCTCCCTCATTTTCTGGAATAACAGTTTTGTAGCACACTCGCGCGCGCACACAGCTCTTCTACCGCATTTTTCAATGAACCGTCTCCAGCTCGTCGATTCCAAGTCGCATAGATTTTCCATCACGCATCTGCGGCACCGTCGCGAGAGAGGATATGCGCTATATATATATATATATATATATTTGCGAGAGGCGCTTTCTTCTGGAGAGGAAGGCAATAGATTTCCGCGCGTAACTCGCGGGAGACGTGTACACATACGAAAATAACCCCGGCGTTTGCGGTCGTGTATACGTATATATATATATATATATATATATATATATATATATATATATATAATATAGCGGTTCTCAGAGGCGAACGCTCCGGAGAGAGTGAGAGAGCAGCTCTGTCAATGGAAATGTGTGGGTATAATGTCCTGTGAATGAGGTACGTGCTTTTGTGGAAATTCGACTGATAAAACTTGCTCCCTCTCTCTGCTATGCCGTATACGCGGAAGCCAGCGTGTGCTGCAGGGGAGTTGTTTGGCTCTCGAGCCTTTGAATGTGTATACGTCCCGCGCTGAATGTTTTTGTTTGGAATCTATTCTCCTGATTTTCGTCACGACGACGCGCTTATTCGCGAATTATCGACTCGGGTGAGTCTTTGCTTTTTTTCCGCCCGACGCGTGTGCATTATTGGTCAGCGGAAAAACGTAGCCGTATTGTCGCAAACAGTCGCTGAAAATAACAGCTATCAGTAGCAGCGAGCATCGATCAGCGCCTGTGTGTGAAACAACACTCTTACTTTCTGTAACCGGTAAATAAGCCGCGAATTTCCGACTCGCCGTTCTCGTTATTAGCGTGTAAAAGGCGCTGCAATTCGCGAATTTATACGAGAGCGCTAATTCAATTGGCCCTCTCGCGTCTATTAATAGCAGTCGCGCGCATCGATCGGCTCGGAATCGATTCGGCCTTTGAAATTCTGCACAGCGGACTCTCGAGTTTCGGCGCTGGGTCCACCTAATTCCCCGAAATGCACACGCTATACGACCTCACGGCTGGATGGAATAACGATCGCTGATATAGCGCTGCGAAGCAGCTGCTTTCAGAACTTTCCTTTGTGTTTCGCAGAGGAAAAACTGCCAACGACTCCGATTATCCTTCGTGCGATGATTTAGCTAGAAGAGCGATCACAATTGTGATCATCCACCAAGTAGTAGTGGACTGGCATTCCGATCGACCCGTTACACAACTGCAGCATATCCCATAAGGTCCTATAGCTCATATGTATACACAAATCCGCAAATCCTCGCAAAAGGCAAAGCTTCTCGCTCGGAGAAATCTCTCGGCTCTCTCCTGTGGAAAAAAAGGCCTCTGGAAAACAGTGACGTATATTTTTTTATATATGTATGCATATACAGTATACACACACGGGCATCCGCATCGCATACCGGGAATACCGCGTGTGCATGTGCGCCGCTATAGACGACTATGTATTCTCTCCGTATAACATCTCGTTTCGCTGACCGCATTTAGCCAGGCCGGACCGCTACAGGCGCGACTGAGAATTAAGTGGCATCGCTAATTGCCGGCTCGCTGTTAACCGCGTTCGTTTTGTTCTGCAGCGCTGCAGTGTTCATGTATAGATACACGAGCGTGGGTTGTTCGTTTTTTTCTGGAGGGCGTTTTGCTCGTGTTTCCGTATTAACTACTGTGTGGGTAGGGTGGGGTGGAACACGCTTGATTGCGGAGTTGTTTGTTTCGGGTAGTTGTTTTTTCAGGCGTATAGATGAGTTTGATGATGGGGGAGGAGAGCTGGTCCTTGTGCTTCGGTGTGTATAGATATATTTCAGGTTAGATTTTATAGAGTTGATGCTCCTGATGCTAGCAAACACCTGCAGTTTAACCCTTACAAAAACTGAGTATGTAACCGTGCATAACTCACTCGTCTCGTCACCGCAGCTCGAGCGCACAACGTGTTAATAATCGCCCACACTCGATATAATAATCAAACGCAGCAGCAGCACCGACACACAGTACACCGTCGCGCCGGCAAATTTTCCCACTCGATGAATTACCTAACGCAACGGAATACGTGCACTCGCTCACCGAGAGAAAGAAAACTCCGTGCGCACGTGTGTATACAAACACGGCCGCGCGATAGCGTGTTTCTTTTATATACGCAGAGCGCAAAAGCGAATCCTCGAGCGCGGAAACGGAATAACGCGTCTATTGTGACCGAGTCGCAGGCACTTTCTCCGCGAAAATTTCCTTTTTCGCATCTTTTTTCGCTGGACACGCGAGCAATGTTTTCTTTTGATTGACGCAAGCGTTCGGGAATCAGGAAAAGTGTAGGTATGCGCACTGCATTTTTAAAAGGCTAGGATAAAGGATAATGGTTCGCTTGCTGCGCGTGGCGAAATTGGGTCGTCGTTAACGAACGACGCGTGGATGTGTGCGGATTTCGTGTAAAATAGAGGCTCTGTACGTCCTACGCTAGAAACGATATGTATGGAGGCTAGAGAATGCTCTTCCTCTGAAATGCGCTTCTGGCGTTGAAAATAAAAGCGCCGCGTGTTTCGCGGATAATATTAGTTGAACTTTTCATCGATTTCTCTATGCAAATGCTCGCGCGCTCACGTTTTTTGAAGAAATAATTGTATCGGTGCAGCTAATTACCGCAGAAACGAGCCATTTAATTCTATTCAATTAGTAAGCGGGATTGCCTAGCGAAGCTTATCGAAAATCAATCGAGCCGTTTAATAACTCTTTTGCAGGCCGCATATACTGAAGCGTACACCTAGTTCTCCAGCAATCAATGCGAAATAGCCTGCAATTCCAAGCGTTTAGCATCGCGATCGCTCATCCCGGCGTCCGCCTCTCTCTCTCTCTCTCTCTCTCTCTCTGCACCCACAACCACATAAATCACTCGATCTCCCTCTCGTCAAAACATCATCCCCTTGAAAATATTCCCTCCGCGTCCAAGGCTCTTTATAAGGCGGTCCAGTGAACGGCTCTCGACTCGCGCACTTGTTACTCAACACGGAAACCCACTGACTCGCGGCCGAGCGAGGATTATACGACTCGTCGTACAGTGCAGTAACCTTCGCGGGCAGCCGCATCGCTGACTGGCTGACTTTAAACTGGGTCGATGATACGAGAGAGATGGAGGAGCGATGAGACGATTGTGCGGTCGGGGAATCATTCCTTCTTCTTTTTTACCTACTTTTTGCCTCGATGTACCGATGGGAGAGTGTTATACGCGAGGATTTTTTTACGGAGGCTTCGCTGCGGGACTCTGGCCAATATTGGTTTACTCTGGCTCGGGTGTGTGCGCCGGTGGAAAAACTTTGGCGGGATGGATTAGCCGCTGTTGGCTAGTATGTGCAGGAAGCTGCGGTGTCGTGCGAACATACGGACTAGTTTGCGTAGACTGAGGAGATTAAAATTGGATTATCAAGGATTTTGGATGTGAAATATATGTACTGCAGATTTTTTTGCGCGGTGGATTGAAAAATTCCATGTATACTGAAAAATACATCCAAGTAAATAAACGGTACGAGCATGCATTATAATAAGTTGAGCGAGTAATCAGGTTTTCTTATGCCATTAAAGAGGAGTCTTTTTCAGTGCGTATAGTTCATTTTTACGATGATGATGCTCTTAGGGTAATAAAAATTTTTCAAGCTTTAAGAACCACCCACTATCTGTTCTTTACAATCCTTCATAAGGGCTAATAGCCGAGAATTAGGGTGTAAAGATTTTTTATTCCATTCTTAGCCAACTAATGTTCATTAAGGAGCAAGGAAATAAGGTTATTGTTGAAAGTAATGAAGTATTCTACTATACAAAGAAATCAAGGTAGTTATTCTATTCGCTCTCTGATTACGACTTGATACGACATTTGCATCATTTACTATGGGCCTGCACAAAAAGTGAAAACTGAGAAACCATGCTAACTAGGAATGTATCGCGGGATTCTCTGATGCAATCTGCGAAATCTGCAGAAATTATTCGAAATCATTTTGCGGTCGAACAGTTGCTGAATTAGGATCTAACCAGCTATTGTCTTAGCTTTTGTCCCGATATAATAATACGCACGCATTGATAAAGAAGAACTGTTTAGGACTTACCCATCTCCCACTTCTAAAAAGTTTAAATTTAAAAGTAATGTTGGTATAGTCGTCTGTACTGCACCTGACCGAAGATATAATGTAACTAAAGTGCAAGTTTTTCTCTTTTTACTCAGATACAAGCTCGGATCTCTTCTTTCGCTACATATTTACATCTCACTTCTATTTCCCGAGTGCTGCTCTTTTCCTCCAGTTCACGAAATCCCTGCGCCTCTTCATTCTTTATTAATTATTTCTCGATAAACCGTGCTCCTGACGAGCGTCTATGTTATAACTGATGATAATGAATGAGGAAGTGCACTGTTCAGGCCATTTAGCGCTAATGTCTTTAATTAAATACCGCATCGATCGGTGCCTGTGCTTCTTTATGCTTCGCCGATCTCCCTGTATAAACCGTGGCAGATCATCTGTATAATAATTTTTCTCGCGATAATGTTGGATAGCGAAAATAAGTTGGCGCGATGATCACACATTGACGTCAGTTGGAATCATGTCCGTTAAATTAAGCTCAATTATTTTCGTCTCTATTTCTCGCACGTCATCACGTCGGCATTGCAATTATAGCGATTCGTTACGCCCCTTCGAAGTTTTTGAGCGTAATTAGGTGCACCTAAAAATATGTAATCTCGAGCAACGCCGTGTATTGGACTATATTGCATTTTTTTTTTAAACTGATCTATTCTAAATTAAATGGAATTGAAAAGTTTTAATAACTCAAATTGAATGGCGCGCATCTATGAAAGACCGTTGGACATATTAATCGAAAAGAAAATTGATTGCAAAAGTTGCCCGAGATTTTTCATTAAATCTGCGTGAACGGCATACTCTGCCAGTTGAATTGTTTAATTTTGCAATATTGTACGCTCGACGATTTTAATATCAAAGTTCCTGAAAAACGCTCGAAATAATAAATAAAAATCTTCTAATGCCTTTGTCCTCTTTTCTGTTACAGGTGAGTTTGACATCCCGAGGAATCCAGCCTTTGTGAAAGAACACCCATTCGTTAGCATCCGATCAGGTATTCGTTCACGATCGAAGCAACAAAAAGCGAAGACCAAATCAAACAAAAAACAAGCGGCAAAGGGTCAAAAGTCGGTAATTCGCGCAAGGTGACCCTTCCTTCCTTTCTCCCTCGTTTTCGATCCCATCGCGGCGCTTACGTACAGCGCAGAGAAAGGATGAGCTCCCCCCGCGCACGCTTATACGCACACATCCATCTGGCGGCGCGCGAGGGCGGAAGTCGCTCGTCCGGCGCTTCCTTTCCTTACGGCCTTCGGATTCCAGAAGGCCATGAGGCATCCTCGAGCCAGCCGAGATTCTACGCGTTTACGGGCTGTATTCGCGCCGTGGGAATTTTTGAGGTCACGGTCGCCTGCTCCCGTTTTTCTCTCCCACCCGCCCGCCCGCCCGCGCTCGCAGCACAGGTGCATGCATTATGCATGTATGCGTGTGTATACCTATACGTATGGCTACGCGTGGTTGGTTATTAGGGGCTCGTATCTCGCGCGCCGGATTTCTCCCGCGCCCGTCTTGGTTTTACGGGCGAGGTGAGAGAGGGTTGGGTGTACGTAATGACGGAAGACGGCGAGGATGAAATTTTTAGGGGGAAGTCGGTTGACCCGAGCGATTTGGCTGGATGACTATCGTACACCAACCGTAGTTTTATAAGCAAGCTATAGAGGTTTTTAGAGCGCGCGCTCGAGATTAAAAACTGCGAACGAGAGCGAGAAAGATTTATTTTTTTCTTTAAACGACTTATGTACGTATATAACCGCTCGTAATTAATTAATGAGAATTAACGGAACGCGAGGTGTTATAATTGCTCGCGAAAGAAACGAGGTATTTATAGCTCTTATTTTTAATCTCGCCGCTCTGTATACGTGTGCGAGTGTATACACATTCACAGCAGGATCGATTATTATACATACCTATATATTATCGATCGCCGGAGTATCAATGAAGAAAAAAATACACAACGTGTCCTCTTACGTATAATAAAACTTGTACTGCAGACGACGTCGCGACGATGAAGCGCATAAAAGCGCGATCGATTTATGAAAAAGCGCGACGTCTCCGGGTGTCACAGACTGTCGCACTCCAGCTCCTCGCAATCGGCTCGCGAGTCGCGAGACCTCACTTTCTCTTAAATAAACAAAGTAATTACCGGCGAACAAGTTTTATTATACACAGCGAATGAATAAAGAGAGCTAAATGAGAGTATAGAATCTCTCGTGCTTTTTTCCGCGCGCGCGTTACAATAATAAATGCACTTGCCCCGATTTCTATAGCGAGTTCTCTCATTGGCCTGCAATTAAACCGTATACACTTTATACACATAGCGCTCGCTGGTATATAATCCCTAGCCGAGAGGGCCACGCAATTAATAAGCAACTCGCTCGAAAACGTCGCGAGTCCACTCGGCTGTAATCCTGCCTCGCGCTCTTGAAAATAAATATCGGACTCGGTAAATAAGCACCATAGCTTCATTATCAGCTCGACGCTCATCCGCGCGTTATAACGAGATATAATTCCTATAAACTCTCCTGCCCGGATCCGCCGCTTCCCCGACGCGAGAAACGAAAGAAATAGAGTCAAGGAGCCTCACCTGGAAAAAAAAAGAGTCAAGCGCCAAGCGTCGAGTGCAACAACGCACACATGCACGGGGGTGGCGAGAGAAGGTGGGCAAGGACCGGAGTTACGCTAGGCTGAGCTTCCGGTGTGTGTGTGTGTGTGTGTGTGTGTGTGAGAGAGAGAAAGACAGAGATATAGAGTGTATATGTGTGTGAGTGTAGTCAGCTCTTTCACTCGGCCGCCGGCGCTGCTCTGCGCGATGCACACGTGTGCGTTGCTCGGCGCAATCGTCCGATAATATGGACACTGGACGAACGCGAGGGACAGCTGTATACTGCCGAACAAACAAAGGGATCTGGAGTGGGGGTGTCTTTGATCGGAGGACTGTTTGGCTGTATGCACTTTTCATTTGATTTTGGGTTATTTGTATGAAATATGCAAAGTGAAACGTGAAAAAGGCGGAAGGTCGCTCTCTGCAAACGAGAAAATGATCGATTTTTAATTGTGCGTACAACGATCGGTTGGCTGCATTAGCGAATCTGTGCCAGATATCTTCATGCAGCTTCGATGAAAGACGCTCCGTTTGTCGCGATAAAATCCATAAAAAAAGCGTATGACCGAGCCACATTACGAAACCGGTGAATAAAAGTCCGTGCACGTCATAAGCACCTCGAATTCCCACAGCACGTAAAGTTTCATTGTCTAATTAGTCGCGCAATTATTTTCATATCCGTTGGCGCGTGACGACGAAATTTCGCAAGCGGCGGCGTTTCGATCGCGCGTTTTTTCTCTCATAATTACACATAAACACACACACACACACACACACACACACACACACTTAGCATCGGCTAGCCTTAATTAGCAAACGACCCAATTTCGCGGAGATGAGAGAGGGAGTATGGATATTCGTGTGTGTAGCGGAGTATAGTCGCGCGACGAAAATCAAAGACTCCTTTAGCGCGACCGAGCGGACGGCAGTTCAGTGTCGTCGCGATGCAGTCGCTGATTGCGGTTTAAGGTCGGACGATGTATGGCTTGGAATTAGCCCCCGAGTGTCTGATGCACTGCATCAAACATCTGGCCGCTGCCGCTCCGTTGAATAATTAAATTCTCGGAAACGTCGTCGCGGGTTTTTATCATGTCGATTCGGATGCAGGGAATTTTGGTAATTGACATCGTGAACTATATCGACGTTGAGAGGTATCGATCAGTGGCTGAGAAATTACCGAAAAAGCCTCTCGAAACGTGTTTTTCTCTTTCGAGAAATTTGACGTAGGGCGAGAGCGAGAGAGAGAGAGAGGGGGGGGGGGAGAGCAGAGAGTTGTCCTCAATCTACTTCGATTCCAAGTTCCGAGTGACCCAGCTTAGGACACGTCGCCGGGCCACTTCACTTTTATCGATGTCCGATGTGTGCGTGTGGGTGTATATATATTTGAAAGGACAAGTAAAATGGAACGTTTTTATTGACTATATACTCTGCTGCCGGCGGCTATTCTCCAACGACTTATTGTCGGGGCTTTGAAGCAAATTGCACTAATTTTCGAAACTCAGCTATACTGTGTCCTATGTATTTCAAATACTATTTGTTGAACTCCCTTTTTGAGTTTCGTATTATACACCAAATACAATAGCGGAAATATTTCACGCCGAAAGCAATGGCCAAATGGCCAAAAAAGGTATAACGGCTGAGCGCCGTGATATTATCCCCGTCCTCGGAGTATAAAACTCCTCTAAAAATAATCCCACCGATGACAAACACGGCATCCCTCGAGAGAAAGATATCGAAAGATATCCCAAGGACACACGATATCCGATCAGACACACACACACACACTTACACACGCGTCTTCCAAAAACCTCGGAACGTCCTCTGGCAGTCCGCAAATATCTTCGATGCTTCACTGCGCACTTCGCATAACGCCGGTCCATTCCAGCACCGATATACCCATTACCCGCATCGACTAGCCCGAGTCTATACCGCGTTTATACGTATAGGCACCTCTGGAAATTGGGCCGAGAGAGAGAAGCTTCCCTTTTCAATGCTCGACTCTGATTTTCGATTCATAGGTGCAGAGAGAGAGATAGAGAGAGAGAGAGAGAGAGAGAGAGTGAGAGAGAGGGTGGGAGAGAGAGTCGAGTATACACCTTCCGATATATGTATACATTGTGTACGTATTATTCTATTTACGCTAGGAATTGAACGTCGATGAAATATACATGGGCGGGAGAGCCGCGGGGAACGTGACATGAATAAGGAGAGTTGTTTTAATTTTCGGGCTGAGGATGCTTTTTCGGGCGGGGATTCAGAGTAGAGAATACACAGACGGGCTTATATGAATCGTGACAATCGAGCGATGAGTTGGCAGGAGATAATTACGAGTCGAGGATGAGGCGTGAAACTATACGACCTTCGGAACGTATTTCTCTGTCTTTCTCTCTCTCTCACTCTCTCGTTATTGCGATGCAAGGAAAAATCTTTCTATAGATGCCGAGTCGAGCGCGTAAAGAGAGACAATGAGATTCCTTCTCCTCATTGACAGTCTGCAGATGAAGCTAATTATGGATTATTGCTTTTTTCTCTTCTCGTTTGTTCGATTACGGGTATTTCTATATACTGTACCCGTATAAATGTAAGTGAACAATTCATTCCAACGCATGAACATCGAGTCGATTTGCAATACGCCAGAGGTTGATTATTACACCCACCGATTACGCAAATAAGTGCAAAATTTTCCCTGCCTGTACCCTTTTCCACTAACTGATCCGGAACACGAATTTTCAAATCTGCCACAAAGCATCGCGTATAATGCGAAAATCCGGCGGAAAACGCGAGCAGAGGAAAAAGCTACGCTTACGAGTTTGTTCCAACGTGGGAAGTGCGTGTAATGTATGCTCCTCGCTTCGTTGTTATAAAAATCAATTTTACTCGTCCGGGAGTTGCAGCGTATAGTGCACTTGTGCACTCGGTATAACACGATGCAAGAGCAGAGAGGGGGAGAAGAAAATGCACGTGAGAAAAAGCGAGTTGCCTCATTGTGTCGTGCTCAACGACATTGAAAATTGACTCGTTACCGATCAATTTCAGATGCTTCATCATGCAGATTGCGTTCATCAGGCGCGCTTTTAAAATAGTTTTTGCGTCGAATGCATTTTTTTATTTAGCAACCCTTTGAAACACACAGCAGTTTATAGTCCTCCAGACCCATTATCGTGGAACCCGCGGCTGCAGAGCTTCACGCGATTCAAATTTGCATGACAGACACAGCGCCCGCGTCAAAGACAAAATCTCGAACAATCGCTCGCATTCCGCGAAAAGCATCGCGTGGACTTGCAAATCCCTACCGCGGGGAAAAAACGAGAAAAGAGAAAGAAACCCTCGTGGGAAAAATGAAGCAGACGACGCCTCGAGGAGTCATTAAATCGCGGGGGCATTTGTAATGCATACGCGAGAGCTGAGCCTCGGCGCTGAAAAATCATTAGCATTCAGAGGGCTCAGCTGCGTCGAGTTTTTTTCATACAGGTATACGTTTCATATAGCAAACAATTGCGGTGAAGGAGGAATCCGTCAACGCTCTGGCGTTTGTTGGATCGCGGATGAGGTCCTCGCGAAAAATTTGCCATTCTGGGGGAGAACATAATCATGGAGAATTTAATTTTCTTCGAGCTTATTTTTACTTATGTATATGCACCGGTATTCTCGTTAATTAATTCGCTTTGCGCTGTACCCTCGTACATGATACATGAATTGAATAATCTGTTAAGTGGAAATCAAATCGTTTCATTTTAATAATTAAAACTTCACACGACTGCGAAATTCGCTCGAGTTTTTAATAGTATAATTCAGGTCAATCGACATAACACACGAAGGAGTAAGCGAAAAAAGCCGACAATCCAAACGCGACCCATATAAAGCCATCTCGTACCAGAAATAGCAACAATACTGGCCATGCAGTTCCATTAGGACAGCTCGTATAATGGAACGCGAAAAAAAAGGAACGAGATAACGAATAATTCCTCTGCGCCGCGTACACTGTACACACGGTGTATAATGTGTATTCCCACGCAAATCGCGCAGCACTACCGCATTACACACATCCGCAAGTTGTGTAGCCCTTGTGGATCCGCGCCAGCGATGTGTTATTGCGTTACAAGTTTACGGCCTGTTTGAGATTATACCGTCCGCCGCCGCCACCGCCGCGTTTTGTAACTACTTGCGGGAATAGTTCGCGGCGAGGGTGGAGGCGATGAATTTATTAAATCAGAGTAGGAGGCGGACTTTTGTACGTGCTTGTGCGTAAAGTTAAGCAGTCGATCTGTCCGATGAAGATAATTGAGTACCTGCGGGTGTCAAATTTTGAGAAATTTAGATTTAAAATCTTTTTTTTTCAAGTTAAATTTGCGTAAGAGTATTTAAGGGGATGGATACGCCTTAAATTGTTTAAAAAATGAATAAATTATTAAATATATTCAGGTATAATGTAAGAAGCATAAAACTATGTTTATATGTGCTATAGTATCAGGTATGACATTTCTTCGAAGGCCAAAATTTAGAATTTCCAGTTTTCAGCTACCGCAGGCTTACTTAAGATTTAGGCTTCGAAAGCCACTTTTATACTAATAGACATGTATACAAACACATATAGTTTCCATATGAGCGTGGGGTTTTACAAACAAATATTATTTAAAAAAGTTGTCACAAGATTGTCACAAGTTAATTGCACAGGATTCATAATTTATTACAAAATAAAACAACGTCGAAATAATATTACCTACCGTTCGATATAATACCACAATAGAAGTAAAGTTTCTGTCGAGATATTCCATGAGTATTTATATACGATTTAAACAAAGTTATACATGCTAATAAATTAGCAGCGGCAATTTTTTCATTTTTTTCAAAAGCTTCTGATATACTGTGTATATAGCAAATGAGATATGCTCTTTAAGCGTTAAAATACATTAGCTACGCCTTTAATCTTTACACCTACACGGCTTCCGCGCAATTACATGATAGTACTTATACCACGTAAGGGTTGGGTTTAACTCGGAATATGAGGTAATGTGGATACGATATCTCTCAAAAAAGGTGATGCCCGAATATTCCCTGGTAGAAACGGAATCGAAGTTATTTGGAAGTTCTAAAGTTGTCAATTCAAGAACTTAGTAGTTTTCTTTGTTAGTTTTGTTACAAGATCTAACGCTTTTTATCCTAGTTCGTTGGCAGTTTTTAGATCGAGTATTCTTAACTATTTACTTCCGAAGATAGTTGGTCAAATAACACGAGGTGCATGTGGTTAATGGCGATTCGAGGTTAGAATTGAAAAATCATTACTAGCAGGCTTGTATTCAATTTTTTTTAATGAAAGTATATAGAACAATGATTTGCATGCGAAAAATCATTCGAAAAATTTCGACCGACCGGGGACTCGAACCCGAACCCTGCACAAGGATAGCCGCGCGGCTTAGTTTTTTTTAAACTTTTGTTTATTTAAACCAATTTTACAGTTACATATATTGTGGGAGGTATAAACAAGTTACAAAACCTTCCACGTACTATTCGAGTGGTGGATTACATAGTATTTTTTACATTCGCTTAGAATTATAAATTACATTCTATATACTGTTGCAATATGTACTTTATGATCTAAATTAACAGTTAAAAATTACGCTATACAAAAACTCCGTTCTACTTTGTCTAAGAGAAGTAAAAAAAAAAGAAAGTAACTAAGAAATGAAATACAAATAGAAACTTAAATATTTTGATTATGTATATACTTAGTGATTTATTCACTTATACTTTTACTGATTATAGGTAATTTGCTTGAGTCGTTATACGTCTCTGCTATCTTGCAGCTTGCCTGCTGCTCTGATAATCTTATAGAGTTGTTGAACTGCTTGTAGACGGTGCTGTCTTCTTCTTCTGCTCCTCTTATTTCTTCTATGTGCTTTGCGTCGTTAGCCACACACCAGTATCTTCCGTTTAGTCTGGATGTATCCTTTTTGTCATTGTCTGGTAGATTCGTCGAGTATTTAAATTTTTCTGGATTGTCAGTAGGAGTCCAATCCGGGTTGTAGAGGACTTTTTGTCCTTTTTATGTCTTGGCCAGTGGTATATTGAGCACGTGCGTCTTGGACATTTCTAACCAGGCTTGTAAAACAGTTAATCAAGCGATTTGATTGCACTGAGAAAAATCGATATAATAGAGATTACTATACGCCATAGTAATTTGAAACATGGCAGTGATCACAAAATTTATAGTAATTGTAGCAATATTTTTGTAATCGTTACTATACTTTTTTAGTAAAATTTTTCGGCTCTCTTTGTCAGGTTGTGGTAGGATCTGTTTATAGTTTACTATTCGGATATAGTAAAAAAATCATCGATTTCTAAACTAAATAATCAAGTTCCGCCCTAATTTTTCCTATAAATTCATCAGTTTTTACTATAAATTTTTTAGTAATAATTACTATAAAATAGAGTGCTAGAGTTTATAGTAAAATTCTCGTAATGGTTACTATACATTTTTCTCGGTGTGGGTGAAAAGCAAATATTCCGTTTGAATAGTATTTACGATTTTAAACTTGTCTAACTTTAGGAAAACTGAGCTTGAAAAATAAGAAACTTACTCAATCTGTATACGTATAAAGTAACGAAATTCGGAAGAAGAATTTCCTCGGGAATATTTTATGGCACACGGCTACCTCAATTTTTTGGTACAAGCTCTCCTATCATTTTTCTGGCCCGGCAAAACTAATCTGGAGTCCGGCCAAAAAGCGTATTACAGATTAACTTTGCAATTTTTCGACGCAAAAGAGAGCCCGCACACAAGGTCTCCGCGGGTATTAAAATCGCATTAAATAACGTCCGAGAAATTATGCGGTTTCTCTCTCGAGCTACGTGATTTGTGTGTGCTCCGAGTCTACATATCTTCCGATAAAACACACACGTGTGCGTGTACGTATATACACAAATCTCATTTTTCTTAATTTCTGTCTCGGAGCAGAGCAGAGTATTCGCTGGTCTATATACTGCTTTGTACCTCATACACAGCGGGGAAGTTGTTGAACGTTAAAAAGAGAAATAGCAGACGATGGCCGGTAGAAGAAGTTCATTAAAACTTCGTTAAAACTTGCTCTCTGGCTCACCGCTTCACTCGAATGTTTAAAGAGCTATTATCTCTTCGTTTATGACGAAATGGTTTTCGCTTTGCGAGCGATTGCGATTTCAATATCGTCTTGGAAGTCGTTAGCTTTTTTTTCTCGTCCGAGTTTAATTCGAAAAAGGTTAAAAAATACTCGGCTCTTTTCTAGTTTTTTCATCGCGAGAAAGTTTCAAAGCTTTCGATAATTGTACACATTATCTTTTCTGAAAATTCCTTTTGAAGGTATACGTTTTTGGTTAAAAATCGTGATCCTTCGCAAAGTTCATGTATCGATTACGCCTCGAATTTACTGCCGGCACTTCGCAAAGAACCAATTCATTTCGCTCCAACAAGTCCACTCAAACTTTCACCGGTAGAGTATAAGTACTGTACAGTATAGCGAACGCTTTAATTTTTTCCAACTTCTCGACGAGCTCAGAGTCACGGCATCGCGATCAACTTCAATAGAAGCCAACCCGCACTCAACAATATCCAAACGAATCTCCGACTCGTTCAAACACCTCGCAAGCTCCCTACTCCCAATCTATACCCTCTCAACCAAAACCTGCGAAGAAAAGCTCAGCTTGGAAAAAGAAAAACAAGCCCCAGGAAGATCCTCTTCGAAAACAAAAGAATATCAAGGGAACGGGAGCGTGTGTATATCTCCGCACACAACCCATTAGCCGAGTTTTGCGCCCACGCGATCCTCTACACACACAAACACACACACACACTTGTCCGGTCCGTTCACCCGCCGCGGGAAATATCGAACGCGCGAGAGCTTTATTACCGGCGCGCTGCAACACACGTGCGCGACGCAAGAGCTTAATGCGCCGTGAAAAGGGAACGACAATTCGACGGCGCGCATGTGTTGTGCGTGTGTATGTGTGTGGGAGGAGGAGGATATTTCGTGCTGTTTTCGGGGAGAGAAATGATATTCCTCGAGCTTTTTTTGCCGGATTGATTTATACCGGGGGGAGGGAAAGGATGTATCGTTGTGCTTTTTCTGATCGTATAGGGGAGGTAATGTCGCGAGACCGAGAGATGATGGATAATTCAGTTTTCTTGTACGAAGCTGAGTTCTTTTGTAAGAGAAAGGATTATATATGTATATGATATAAATGCATATTGTATATTTAATCGGGAAAATAAAAACTTCCTTCGGAGAGCTTTACATGCTAAGCGAGTTACATCGAGCTACGCCGTGTAACTGCAGCTACATACTCGTTCATTTGCTCAGTCGGGTTTCCCGATGCAAATTTCGCTCCCTACGCGCGAGAGAACTGCGTGTATATTTGTATAATACGCCGTGTACATTGCCAGTATCGAGCATAAACGCATTACGAGCTAACTTTCCCATCTTGGAATGAAATTCTCACTCTCCCGCTCTGTGTTTAAACTTTCGGCGGGAAATACAAATACGGAGCTTCTCCCGCGCACTTTTCCAAATTGAATCCGGCGAAATCCTCTGGAAGAAACAAGCCGATACATCTCATCGCGAGCTCGCGGCCACGAAAGCGGAGAGAGAGGGACATGTTTACTCGTTATTGGATATCGTCGCCGAGGGAACGGGACGTGTGTCGAAGATGTTCTGGGAAGATCGTTTGAAGGGAATTATCCGGAGCTTTTGTGCGACCGAGGGATGATTATCTCTGCGCGGCGGATTTACTTTATTTTTATCCTAAGCTTCGATTTCGTCGGCGCCTTATTGTGCGTCGGATTGCCTGTTGATGCGGATTTTTATTTTTCAAAATCATGATGAAAGGTTTGAAGTGTGAAATGGAGTGTTTTTTTTAGAGAGTAGGAAATTGATTTTTTTTCTTTTCGTTTTTTGTGCGATTATTTCTACGAAGCTCAAGTACTTCGCTTTTATTCATAAGGCTATTTTCGCGAGCGCGCGATTATGGAAGCTCTTGAAATTGCGTTCAAGGGTCTTGCAATTTTAATGAATATAATACACGCTGTTTGTCGGCGGCTGCAGAATGTGGGAATTCATAAAAATTCTCGGCTCGATTTATCCTCTGGAATTTCTAGTGGTACATTTAATTTTAGTTATTTTTTTAGTAATTTTAAGAACAACAATATTTTAATTCAAATTGGTTCAGTAAGGTTTCTCACAGCGAGACCGTTAATCAATATCGTCGTATTTGGTCTGAAAATCAATTATTGCGCTTACTTGTTTAAATGATTACATCGTATACGTACCACGCGCTGACTCGATTATGGGAAATCGATGAGGCGAATTATGCGCGTATATTTTCACCGCAGAAAAAAATTTTAATTAAAAAGAGCCGCATATGGATCAATATCCAGCGAGCTGTTTTGTTTTCCATGCATACCCATTCGCAACCTATCGAAGCAGAGCGTATAGAAAAGTTTCAATTCATCAGGTATACTGCAACGTCGCAGTGAAATCAGTAATTCAAAATAAGACGAGCAAACATAAATAAACAATATGTATGCATATGTTCAATCTATGAATAGTCCTCGCGTTATGCGCAGCCAACGAAATCAAGTATACGCAGTTATTATATACAGGTTCGAATACACCATCTCCCCACAACGCTTATAATACTTTCTTTGACGCCGCGGACATTCCGGCTTTAAAATCAATCGATACTCCTCACCCCCCGCACCGGCGTCATGTAAATTTGCGCTGAAAAAGATTTTTCGAATTTTCTCATCCGCTGCCAAAAGTCAAAGCCGCGTCAGCAAAAACCTTCTATCCCAATGCAGATGAGTCGCCGCTGCCGTGTCAATGAGAGAAAGAGCTGCTGCCGCGTCAAAGGAACAGTTCGCGCGCGCGCGCACACGCCTTTTTTCAATATCGTACCTCGCACATATGCATACGCGCTCTCCACAAAGACACTCGCGCTATATCACCCCTCATTGTCCCTTCTCTCTCTCTCTCTCTCTCTCTGCCATGACGCGTATTGCAACAAAAGGCTGCTGATAAATTCGTTACATTATAGATTTGGCGGGAACTCATTCTTTCTCGCGGGTGGCGTTGAATTGTGGAAAGGTTGCTGCTGTGGCAGAAGCTTGATTACTTGGCCGAAATGTTCGGCGAGCAAAGTTGCCGCATCGGTGCTACTCGGAAGTTCCAACAACTTGATCCCGGCTGCGAATAAGGGCGCCGAGCATTCCTGGCAAATGTTTGACGAGCTTCGTCGTCGCGGTTGAAATAATAATCCGCTAAACGAGCTTTTTTTGCTCCGATGAACTATTTTCCAAAGTCCCGAATTTCGCGGCACGCGCGCGCTTACCTCCATACATATTACACACACGCGAGATGCCTCCCTCCGGTGTGTATATATATAACAAAGGTATGCGCGGGCGCGAGTTTCGCGCCGGGCATATTAAGCGGCCTGCGAGAGACAGGCACAAAGGAGGGCCGGGACTCATGCTCCTCCTTTATTCCCTGACTTTGCTGCTGCTGCTGCTGTTGCTGCTGCTGCCGCGCAGTATTTCCCTTTATTTTCTTTTGGAGTTCGTTCGTTCGTTTTCCTGAGAACGAATTTTCGAGCTCTGTGCTCCTTGTTCTTTTGTTGCTGCGGAGAAAGAGTTGTAGTTCCTATTGTCGCTCGGTATACTTGCATGTGGGAAGGACACGCGAGCGTGTGTGAAAGGAATTTTTTGATTGTGAGCTGTCATCGAGGCATTGACAAGCTAATCGAAGACAACTGTTTGGAAATCAGTCGCGGTGTGTTCATAGACTCGACGGATTTTTGTTAATACTTACGGAGGGGCATTGAGCAATTACGATTAAGCAACGAGAATCAGGAGAACCTGTGATTATAGTCATAATTCGCGTAGATTTGCGCGACTTGTGCAACTGTTTAAACGCAGTGATTCCTATCAGTGGGAAAGTGCGTACAATGAAAAGGTCGTTAAAGGTAACCGTTGTTAACGAAAAAATTGTTCTCTTCGCGCACTCATAATGTATACGTATATATAATGTACCATATCTAAATTAGATTTACTATAGGTGTGCGCACTTTGCTTGCACAACTTGCGTATAGAGAGCTGTATACGCCTACCAGCTTTCGTCACTTGCAGAATCGACGTGTTCTTGTCGTGATCTCTTATAGACGACGCAGACGTATTGGACGCGGGTATTCTGCATAGGATCCGATTGTACACGCTCGGGGTGATGAATATCCTATTCGATGGAATTGAATTTTGTACCTGGTGAGATGCTTGGATACTCGAAAAATATTCGTTTGCTCGCTGACAAAATTTTGTCGTCGACTGCAAATTTTAACTCTCATTTGTGACCTAAATTGAACATTTTGGAAATTTTTGAAATATTCCGCTTTATAGCCACGAACAACGCGAAAATTCATACATAATGTAAAAAACTGTAGTATGCACTAAGGGCTAAGTGGATTTTTCGTCACACTCGGTCTAAGAAAAGTTAACTTTAGCAAAATTACTTTTCTCATTATTCTTCTATTCCAATCAGATGGCTGAGCTCGATTCTTCAGCAATTATCAAAGCCACATGATCGATTTTCCAATCGACGAAAACTGCAGCGACCAAATTTTCGAGTCGAAAATTCTCATGTATGCGGCAGATCCATGAATTCTTATACCCTTTGACCCGATGCGCAAGTCAATTTCTAGAGATAGAGTACACGTATAGGCAGTGGGTTCAGCATAAGGGAAATTGCTCTAGGCTACAGGAATGATCGAACTCCATAGCGCGCGTAACCTCTGGCGCTACGTATACGACACGTTAGAGTCATGCGCAGAAGATAAAAAGCCTGAACTGTATTTCACCTGGGTGAATCCGTTGGGAATCTTCTGCTTTAAATCATCGTTATTTTTTGCACCTTCGCGCGGAAAAAGCGCGCGCGAAACTGTGCTTCGAAAAATTTTTAACGCTGAAATAGTGCAAATCGTTCTATTTTACTACGTACAATTGTTCCACTTTGTTTTACCGTTCACGCATCAATTTCATTGAATTTCGAAGTAGACTCCATCGCGGCGAAGTGACCGCTCAATTAACTGCCCGAAAAACAGTGGAAATCCATTTAGCCACTTATACGACTACTCCGAGCACTCAGGACACCAAAAAAACCAGTCGCCGTGAAATTTCCACTATATACAACAGTAGACCAACCGCAACTAACCCGCATATTCAAACAGACCTTTTTCCCATGAACTCTCCTCACAGACACTGGCACATACGTACGTATCTCTATACCTGTCCTCGCTCCGCTCGGCTACTTCGATAAACCGCCTCTCCGTTTGATAACGATAACCGCAGCTCTCTTCTCTCTCTCTCTCTCTCTCTCTCTCTCTCTCTCTCTTCCTCCGATAAGAACAAGAGCAGCACCAGGTATATAGCGTAGCAGCAGCGACAGTACACCGAGCCGCACACGATGGAACGAATCTAGCTGTCAGTCCGTCAGTCGGCATGAAATCGGAGGCGAGCATCAAGTACAGGACGAAGCGCGAAAAGAGTCGTACGTATAGCTGCTGCAGCTGCTGCTACCGCTGTTGTTGTTTCTTCTGCGATGTTGTGACAGAGTAGCATATAGTCCGCGGAGTTCGCGCGAGAATGTAACCTACTTCGGCTTCAGATTACTGCCAGGCGTTTACTCTCTCGTGCAGCGGGTATCTGCGAGTGTGCCTGTAGGAGTGAGATATACGCGAATGTATATACATTTCAGTGGAGCTTGTCGATTTAGCCGTGATTTATGGAGCCGTTTGTCGCTCGGAGGCTAGAATTGCATTTTTTATAGTGTGATCATCGGACTTGTGTACTCACCGCATTCTTTCGTAATTCGATGCTACGCGCAGTGAGCTTATCTTCAATTTCTGCGACACGCAGTAGCCTCGAAAACTTTTTCGCGCGAGTAGAATGAATACATTATCGCGCGCGAAAAAAGCGACGATGAATTTCAGCTAGGTGCTCCAGTTTTTACGCTTATTTGTTCTAATTTCGCCGCGACACAGGCGCGTGGGATGCAAACGAAGAATTAATCACAATAATGCACCGAGTATATGCTTGCAACCTGAAAATTTCCTCTTCGAACCGCGGACGTATATCTGGAATAATCACGCGATTAAAACTCCCAGAATCAACGCGATCTAATGGAGTACTGTATAGTGAAAAATATCTAATCGAAAAAGTCAAAGGATTAACTTTATACATGGAGGATGTAGAGCGCTTTATTCGTCGTCGGCTAGATAAAGCGGAATTCATATCGTATATTTTTGCCGGCATTTCCAATTCGATAAGGAAGATCCAAGTCCCCCTCTCACCCTCTATATCCTTGCCTCTATGGAAGTCAGTGCGCGAAATTCAAACTTCTCGACATGCTGGAATTAATTTTTCCACTTTTGCAGCGGGCCGGCAAAGTTAAAGTAGGCCAAAGTTCGTATAAGGGCTGGAACGAAAAATCGCGTTTAGGATCTAGCCGAACTTGCTAACTAAACTAACGTCGTCCTCGTCGCAAATTTCGCGGGAAATTCGAACGGACAATTTTCTCCGCGACGATGCACTTTACCAAGTAACCATATCCATTGCGCAGCGTTGACGGAATACTTAATAGTTCGCGGTATGTGGACGGTACCGCAACAAGTTATATTACATTACAGGATCGTTGTTTGCGCTTCCGAAGTTATATAATATGCCGAGGAGAAGTGAGATATTTTGTCTTGGAAGCGCAAAGCTTAAAGGAATGATTTGTGGAAGCTGCTCGCGCGCGAGATTCGGCTCACGGAGGCAAATAAATCTGTGTATATTAAAGTGGAAAACGGCCGTGTCTGGTCAGACGCGCGGACGTGCGGGGAAAGTATCATAGCACCTCTCCCCGGCGCTTTTTATGAAACTCTCTGCGAGTGCTGTTTTCTGATGTACCGCGTAATGGAGGCAGCAGCCCCCAGCTGGTTTATTCATACATAAGCGCGAGGAGGGCGTCGGGAAAGTTGGACCTTTTTCTCGTTATTCGAATAAGGAAAATTGAAAATAAGTACACAAAAATGTATGCTAACGTAGCGAATCATGTATGCATGTCCCTCCTCTCGTCGAGTAATTATTCTCGCGAGTTCATGAATTTCGGGGTGAATTATCCGAACAGCCTAATATGAACAGGCCGTCATGAAGGCATATAATCCAATTATGATTATTACATCGCAGCGGAGCACAACGCGTTATATACATTTCGGCGCATGACTTTATGCAGAGGCTCAACATAATTACATATTTCACGGCGAAACCGCGCAAATTCCTATCGTGCGTTTGCAAAACAATAAATAATAAGGAAAATTCGTCCATCAACGAAAGCTCCCCTCTCGCTAAGCCCTGCGCAAAATCCAGTCCCTCACGCGCGCGCATAACACACACACACACACACACACAGAGTATAGATGTGACAAGAAGCCCAATAAGCCGACATTTAAATCCCAACTCCATTTTTTTATTCCAGAAGCTGCGAACGCGAACTGCAGCGGCGAGGATGTCTCCGGCACCGTAGCCACGTCGAGTCTCCCTCAGCGTCAGGAGGACTCGTCGAAAAGCGCCCAACAGCAGCGCAGCGCCTCGCAGGATCAGCCGAGTTCCGAGGAGGCCGGTAACGTACTCCAAGCGACTATCGATCAGGCTCAACAGACGACGCCAGGTACCAGCAGCTTTCGCTCGCACATATACCCAGCTCTTCCTCCTCTTCTTCTTCTTCTTTCTCTGCAGCTCTTCTTTTCCCATCGCGGCACACACGCGATCATCCGCGTCCCCTTTCATAACAGCCGCTCGGGTTTCTTTCCGCGCGTGCATACTCCCGAGGAATGCGCTCAGACAACGAGCCCGTATATGACATCTCCATCTCGCGCGAGCACAATATACGTGTCCCTTTTCCGTCAGCTATACGTAGTATATGGTACACACGCTCGAATTTTCAGAAACTTTTATTTCGTGCGACGCGGAGAAAAATTTCTCTCTCCGGAAAGGAAAAAGACCAATCGCTCCGCGCTTGTGCTCAATTTCACTTTTCCAGGAACACACGGGAGCGTTCGACGTCCGGTTTCCGGGAAAAAAATTGAAGTTCGATCAATGGGGAAAAAATGAAATTGCGCACGAAATCGCGTTTTTTTGAAAATTAACTGAGCCCCCCAGCGAAAACTGGGCCTCGAACGACCTGACGTAATCGCTGAATTTTAGTTTCCGTCTGCTGAAACCCTCTACCGGAGGGGAAGAGACGGAGAAAAGTTGGCGGAGAAGGATTTCAGATCCGTCGCGGTTCGCGCTGTGCTTTAATCCGCCATATCTCGGAAACAGACTGCGCCATAGCTGGAGTATTAGAGTCTATTCCTATCGAGAAGTGAGCGACACGAAATTTACAGGATGTCCGAGCTCAAAAATCTTCGGGCGATTGTTAAGCTTTGCAGCCGCATCGCTGGGCTAAAGGTCGTGAAAAAGAAGAAGAAGAAGAAGAAGAAGAAGGAGCAGAGATTGAACAAAGGCGCCAATCAAGCTTGCTCTCCCCGTATCCCTAGCCTGATGCAAATAATACGGGTCTCGAACGAGCTGATGGCGCGAGTTTCCACTTTCGGGTCTGATGCCACGTCCTCCGGGCTTTCGGAAATCCGTTTGTTCTCCGCTTGCTTGGAACTGAAAACTTTGATCGATGACGAGCTTACTCTTTCGGAGTTGCTTTGAGCGCGAAATTTCGTTTTCCGGCGACTATACGTTTCAGATTCGCACGCCTCTCTGTCGTTGGGATGACGGTCCATCGACTTCGGGAAGTCCAGCGCGCCTTGGCTCGTCGATAGCGTCTGACCGGACTCGATCGGTTCTACTTGTCTCATAAGTTTTTCTACCGCAAAATCTCTTCAGATGTGCAGCAGCGATACCTCGTGGAGACGATCACGATGACGACGGTGACGGAGCGTCGGATCGTCCGGGAGATCAGCGAGGAGGAAACGTCGAGCCGGACGACGATCGACGAGGCGGACAGCGCGCACCTGGAGCACCAGAAGTCCCTCGACTCCTCCGACAAGAACTCGACCCCCAACGGCGAGAGCAGCCTCGTGAAGCCCGATGACGCCAGCAACCAGCACCAGGAGAAGCCAACCGAGCTGTCCCTGGCCTTCAAACTGGGCAGCGTCTCGTCCCTCGTCTCCAACAGTCTCAAGCCCAACTCGGCGGTTCGCCAGCTGTTCCCCGACCCGAGATTCATCTCCCCGCCGCCGGCTCCGGTGAAGAGCGTCTCCACGGATCTGGAGGACTCGGCGCTGGAGGACGCCGTCGACAGCCAGCAGTTCCTCATCACCCAGGAGAGCCTGCGCCTGTTCGACGCGGTGAAGCAGCGCTCGAAAATCGGCGCCGGCAGCCGCTCCGACTCGTCCGAGAGCGACTCCTCGATCAAGCGCACCATCGAGAGGAACGCCCTGAGGCGCAGCCTGATCTGCAAGTACGAGGCCGGCAGCGGTGGCGGCGGCACCCTCAAGAAGAAGAACCTGCGCAGCAAGGACCTCACCCTGGAGGAGCGCATCCGACAGTTGACCTGCGTCGACGAGGGCGAGGACACGGCCGACAGCAGCGCCTCCGAGAACAACAACACCGGCAGGATCAATGCCCACAACAACAACAACAACAACAACAACGGCAACGGCAACGGCAACGGCAACGGCAACGGCAACAACAGCAACAACAGCAATAACAACATCGCGCTTATGAACGGCCTCACGGGCAGGTCGATCGGCGAGGGTAACGAGGACCAGGCGCACCAGCTGCCCGTGAGGACGTCGCCGTCCGGCGAGGAGAGGCCCAAGAGCAGCCACGTCGTCCAGTCGCACCATCATCACCACCACTCGAGCAACCTGGCCTACAGGAAGATCACGGATCTGTTCGGGCAGAAGAAGAGCAGCAGCGGCAGCAGTAATAACAGCGGGCAGGAGTTGAACCTGCCGGATATCGGGCTCGGGGGCAAGCACGCGATGAACATGAAGCCGCCGTCGGGCGCCAAAGTCAACAGCGAGGCGAGGAAACAGTTCCTGGCCAGCCTTGCGCCGCTGTCGTGCGTTTCTGCCAGTGGCGTTGACGGTCGTGAGGATTATTACAGGTAACCTATTTTTCTTTCTTTTTACCTAGTTTACGTTTCACTAACAAGTCACTAAATTGATTCCTGTCTTTTATATCCGCCCAAAGGATGCCGGCGAAGATGAACTCGACCGACCGGAACTCGATCTACTCCGAGTCCTCCTACAGCCTGGAAGACATCGAGGACGCGCTCAACGACGGCATCCCGGCGCCCCCGGACGTAACCCGAGGTACGCCCACCTCTTCCGGTCCCTCGATGGACGCATTCGGGGGCGATCCCACGGACGAGCTTCTGGCCTTCGTCGAGCAGGACAAGTCTCGAACGGAGCGGATCAAGCGCCGCTACGACGTCGACGACCAGCAACAGCAGCAACAACAGCAGCATCAGCAGCATCAGCAGCATCAGCAGCATCAGCAGCATCAGCCGAAGAACGACTCGAACGCCCTGAGCATCGAGATTCCGAAGAATGTGATCAACCTCAACAACGCCGGCGACGAGGACGACGACGACGACGAGCTCAACGACTACGGCTTCAACCGGCGCCCGTCGGTCCGGGGTATCAAGGCCCAGTTCGAAACCACCAACGAGATCGTCCGTCAACTTCGAACCCGCAGCGCAGCCGCGAACTCCCTCCCCGAGGCCTGCAGGCTCAGTTTCTCCGGCACAGGCGTTCCCTCCTCGTGTGCGGCTAACGTAGCCCACGAGGACGAGCTCGCCGCCAGCTCGTCCTCCTCGTCGGACGTCTACAGGGTGACCTACACCAACGAGGTCGCCCCGGACCCCAACACCATTAACCGCATCAACACGATGCAGCGGCAGATCAACGACATCTATCAGAGCATCGCCGAGGGCGGTGCCCTTCTGGACCAAACGCAGCAGCGACCCGTAGCCGCCGCTTCGCTGTCCTACCTCGAGAGCACCTTACCCCGGAGTCTGCCCCAGCAGCAGGACGTTCAGCGCAACGGTCTTCAGACCGGGACGCTCTTGAACCCGGCTCGCATGCTCAGAATCGCTGGAGGCGCGACGGACGTCGCATCTCCTGGAGTCTACAGCACACTCCCCAGGAATCACAGGACTCCGTCGTACAGCACGGGGTACTCGGCCGGGGTGGTACCGGTCAACCCAGCCGCGGTCAATGCTGCCGCCGCTGGTGCCAAGTGCTACAGAACCATGTACTTCGTGCCCTACAACGGACTCAGCGACCCGACCTACCAGAACATTCAGAGGATACTACCGCCACACTCGTCGCCCACGAATTACGCGGAACACCTCGAGAGGTATCCTTATCCACGGAACGGAAGGATAGAGCAGCAGCAACAGCAGCAACAGTCGCATCAACAGATGCAGCAGCCGCGATATTACGTGAGGCCCGCGACGATACCGGTGAGTTAAAATTTGTTGTAGCGTAAATTGCACGTTGAAAATAGCTCTCATAATACTAATGAGAGTTTGAATAACTCGCAGGCGTAGTTTTCCATTAGAGCGTATTCCGCGTTTCCAAACAGCTACGAATTATCAAAGTTGCTAAAATTCATTAGCTAGTCGAAATTCTGCCCGCTATGCGAAATAATTCAAATTCTCCCTGTAATATTGACTATACGCGAGAAATTCCAAGAACACGGCCGAGAAATTTAATATCGATTATCGTCCATTACCAAGGGCGTTGATTGCGATCGAATGCGCCGTGCCATAATCGAGTTCCCTTCTATATACGCAGATCAAGCATGCGCGGAGCAGCCTCTCACCCAGTCCCGGTTTACTTTAGCAGCACGTTTGTTAATTCTATTTTTCGCCCTCACCCGACTCTGTCACAGGCCACTTCGAGCGCGGCGCTTCACCTTCACCTCCATCAGAGCGAGGAGTTCCAAGTGGCAGCGGCGGCTCGTAGTCAAACTCTGCCTCACGGATCCGTCGTCCATCCGATGCACGTCCAGCAACAGGTGCAGCAGCAGCAGCAGCAGCAGCAGCAGCAACAGCAGCAACAGCAGCAACAGCAGCAACAGCAACTTCAACAGCAGAACTACGTGCAGACGCTGTCGGGAGCGACGTATTCGATCTGCCCGCCACCGCCGCCCTCGTCCGCCACTGCGACCTACACTTATCAGATGCAGATACAGGGTGGGTGTGATTTGTGGAGCTTCGGGAGATGACGTGACTAATTAGCGAGGCTCGCTCTCTTTTGCATAGCCGAGCAGACTGTAATTTATATACGTGTCAATTAAATTAAAAAATCGGGATCTGCCTAATCCGGCGCACACGAGGCTGTACACGTGTAGCACACGAGTTTATCGAATTTCGCTTCACACCTCTGCGGTAGAAAGAGAGAAAGCTCGAACTCCGAGAAAAACTTAATCAACTCAGCCTAGCTTCCTCTATCCAGCACCGATCAATCGTGCAGAACCTAATTTCTATCGGACTATCCGATAAAAAAGCGAGAGGAAAAGAGAGAAACAGAGAGAATTAACCCGCTCACACCTCGGATTTTACACGCACACACACACACACACGTGCGCGCTTATGCCGAGTCTCGCGTTAACACAAAGTCGCTTGCAGCTAAATGCGCTAAAACCTCGTGTAACTTGACTCTGCGGATAAGAAGCCATAATCTCTCGCTTTCGTAAATTAATCAATTCTATTAACATGTTTTTATCTCATTAAATGTCGTATACTCGTGTGCTATATCGCCGATCGGTGACAGCTACTGCTTCTCTGTCTCTCTGATGCGGATGCGGGAATGAAGTGTGTATAATCTCGGCTTGTGTAGTACGGTAATTTGAAGAAAATCGTTGAATTTTATTCCTGGAACAATAGTATTTTGTGCAATTAGGAGGGAAAATTGTCTGAAAAAGTATGAAAAAGCCACTCCCCCCTTGTTGCACACCGTACTGTTCACGATAAGTGCACGAATAGGCCACTTATCATGCATATAAAAGGAATGGGAAATCCGAGTACTTTTCAAACAAAAACAATATAGTATATTGAAAAATTTGAAAATACTTATATAGACACACACACACACACACACACACACACACACACACACACACATCAATCGTATAGGCTGCAGAGTGAGAAAAAAGCTACTCCCTTTTTCAAACTCGATTTTCCATTCATTTTACATGCATGGAAAGTGGCCTTTTTCGTGCACGTGTCATGAAAATTTAATTATATCAAGTACATTATTAAATTTTAAATTTTACAGCCAAAGCACGATTGAATTTATATCACGTCGAATATTAAAACTCATTGCGAACGCATTTTACTGCAAAATTATCAGCGTCTAGTAAAAAAAAAAAATAATAATAATCTACAGGTCGTCTCTCCTCTTCGGACATGCAAACCCAGACGAGCTGCGCTCCAGCCTCCCAGATAACCAGCGGTCTGCTCAATAGTGCGAGTCTTCTGGCGAACTCCTCGATCCCGGGTAGCATCAGTAGCGGCACATCCTCACTGCTGTCCTCCCCAACGAAGCATCCACCTCAGCAACATCACACCGGTAGTCTCCAGCGTGGCTCGAGCTGTAGCGTAGCCGAACGCGGTGTCCCCGAAGGAGCGGCTAGTGCCCCGTCCCACGATTACGTCGTTTGTCCCACAGTCGCTTCCAGCGCTGGTCTACTCGCCACCACGACTCAAAGTGCCGCGAGTATCGCTGCTTCGTTCGTGACGAACGACACCAATGGGGGGCCGATTGTCGACGCACAGAATCCGGTTTATTACGCGATGAACGTCTGAGAGGAGTTTTACTCGTTGCACGACGAGAGGGAACTCATCAAGTGCGACCTCATGTAAGTGCGGGCAAAGATACGCGATGATTTTTCGAAAATGAATCGAAATTTTTTACGAAACTTGGTGTAATGAAATAAATACGCAGATATAATTGGTGTTATCATTCTCGATATGATGTATTACGTGTAGAAAACGCTCCGATGCAGACTCTACAGATGTGGAGTATCTACTGTGGCTAATACGTGCTAATGGAAATTTAACATTGGAATTAGATGATTATTATTGCAGTGTTGTTCGTCCGGTACTTATACCCACGCATAATATACGAGGTTGCACGCTCTGCTGCGTTTGCTTCTCTCCGTGCGATCGAGGAAACTCTCTCAAAGAGGCTTAAATAGCTTGATTAGATCATCGGTTGGGAATTCGTATAATTTTTTTTTACGCATATCGCTTTTATTTGCGAAGATTTCAAATTTATTATCGACTTTTTTCCCGCGCTTCGATCATCATCACAAACATCTTAACGTTTGCCATTTCATTGAGCTCTTAACTTAAGCTTACTTGTCGACAGTTTTAAGATCAAGTGTTTTAAGTTGACGAAGAGACTCGAACGGCATTTTATACTCACATTGTATAAAACAAAGTCCATCCCGAGAATTAGATTTTGAATGACGTCATCAATTTTGTAATAGTGAATCCTTTGTTCCATTAAAAATCTGAAAGCCACGAAAAGTGCGAAAATCTCGCAGTATTAAAACGTAGTATTTTGTAAAAACTAAGATGCGACAAAAATGAGTGAACAATGATTCAGATACACGCCAAAGATACACCGGAGAGTAGTACGATAAGAGAGGGTGTAAAAAGCTATGATATATCACAAAAGAAACTTTGTTCGTGGTGGTAGTGTGTATAAATGAGAAAAAAACTTACTTACGCCAAAAATAAGCGAAATATTCATTAGTAGAAGTTATTAAGGGATGAATTTATATATATACACTCGTGGGAGAAAGACTAGATGTTCTCACGTCCCATCTTGATTCTTCAGCCAAAAAGACGAAAGAAAAAAAAGGTGTATATCGAGTCACTAGTGAAATTTTCTTTGTTATGCGGCGCAATGTCGCGGTAGTATTTTCTTGTCTCATTTTTGAAAATTATTCTAGGATATTCTATTTATCGAGTAGAGGATTTATATGCACAAATGTAAAACCAGGCGTATGCGAAGTTTATCGTGCGTTTTCCGTTGTACTTTTTAGCGAGTATGTATACGTGTATTTGTTATTTAGGTTCAAAAAATTGAGCCGTTCTCACCGAAGAACACATGCGAGCGAGTTTACTTTGATGGTGACATGATGTTTTCCAACATTGTGGGAAAGTTTTGAGCAATTTCCCCAAGATCTCAAAGTAATTGAACATTGATAGACGAATTCTCTAATTTTTTAACAGAGACATTTCGAGCTTTGTAACTGAACCATGAATTTATCATTTATATAGTACTTCCTATTCCTCATGGAAACACGACTGATTTGATGCTGAAGGACTTGATCGTTTAATGTTTGGAAGAATGAGAGTTTTGTCGTAGATAATTTTTCTATCAATGCAGACGGAGAATTGCTCGAAGCGTTGTTTATTATTAATGAAAAATCTTTATTCATTGACGAATTGTTTTTTAAATGAACGACGATTACAAATATCAAGGTGTCAACCAAAGTTGCGAGTTAGTATTAACTGCTGTTGTGATATTATTTTGAGCCGTTTGTAACGTAGAATTTTATAATAATTTATTTTTTTTTGTTCCCCATACATCTCCTTTATTTTCTATACATAACGTAATTTGTAAATATTAACATTTGAGACAGCGAGCCGCTCCACTTTACGACGTGTATTATACTCACCACGTTCAAAGTGCAGTCATTAAGTTTAACGGTAATAATATTACAAACGTCGATGAGATCATTGTTGTTTAAATTGTATCAAGCATATAGTAGTTCATCTATATAATTTATTGAAATAGACGTATATATATATATATATATATATATATATATATATATATATATGCGTAGTTGACTAGATAATTTTGCTGTAAATAACGATAATTGCAGCCGTGTAGCAGCTGCGCCGTTTCCTGATTTGTTTTTCATTAAAAATGGAACAAATTCAAGTGGAGGCTATACTGCGACTTAAATATATATTTTTGTTTAACCGTAGTGATTTATGAAAATTTATTTTGGCGCTTAATCATGAAAAAGCCAAATAAAACAGATGACTTATTTATTTATTAGAAAAAATGCAAATTAGATTTATTAGTATTTTAAAAGAAAAGTTTATTTCTACATGAAATCAGTATAGTCTCTTTTGAAGAGCAAACGTATAAATGCAAGAAATGAAAAATATATACCACGTAACTTTTTAAAAATTCATGGAATATGTTACATACGTATGGATGCAGGTGTCATGTACGTAACGAAACGAAGACGAAAAAAGTGAAAAAAGAACCATATGCGTTGTTTGCAAGTGTGCGTAGGCATAATCGTAATGCAAAATGACTACTTAAAAATGAAAACTGACTATCGTACACTGATTTTGTACGAAAAAAATGACAAAAATTACAGTGAATGGGTAAATGTGAACAAAAATACACGACACACAAAATACACAGTCAAAAATAAAATATAGGAGGATAAAAAATTAAGAGAAAAAGTGATCGAGCGTGATACTCTCGAGAACTTTTGAAACATTAAAGACTGCAATAAATAATTACAACTCTGGCCTATTTAAATAAAATGAGAAAATTAGATATTATATAGATGTAACATTAAACGAAAAAAATGTATTATTATACGCAAGTAAACACATATATATGAGTAGAACAAACAGAAAAAAAGCATAACTGACGTAGAAGGAGCGAATCAACTGCATTCGTTTAGTTGTTAAGGCCGCAGAGATATTGGCGAAACTGACAATTTTTGCTGTGTAAAAGGGGCACGATATTCGATTTGTTCATATACTTATGACAGGAGGATGAAGTTCATTATTATTATGATTCTTGCGCATTATGACATTGGTATAGAGATCGCTATCGAAAGCTTTCGTGTGAACGGTATTACATTATGCATACATATATATCTTCGAAGGGTGTACAAATTTATTTATTTACACCTTTGTTACGTTTAAGTTACCTTTTCTTTTGATTAGTAAAATGACATTCCAAAGATCTCTGAAGTACTTTTTATTTCTTTCATTTTTACCTTATATTATATATTTTCTTATTTGTAGTAGTCGTTCGTTGACATTTCTAGCGACACCGGAATAATTATATAGACTCGAGATTTTTGAATCAAAATTAGAAGCAAATATCGTGTTACATATGAGGTAAGGAAATCTTTGAAACTGCCGACAGATAAGCGAACATCACAAAGATTTCTGAGACAATACAGTGTGACACCAATACTTGATAAAGTTAATGACCTTTTCGAGGATTTTTCGTTGTGTCTATTCGAAACTTTCTAAGCAAATAGCTAATGTTTACGCAGCTTTTTAAAATCTACATATACAGTATTGACATAAAAAATATTATACAAAATTTTCAACGCATCTTTATCCTTTTTGTAAAACACAGAATCGAGACAAAATCGAGTAATCATCAGTTTTATTGATCGCGGCGATGCACAAAATACTTATAATAAACTAAGAGTCGATATTTAAAAGTTTTAATAGGCTATTTTTAGCTGAGCCATTTTTCATCCAAGAAAAAAAACGCTGTTCAAGGTATTAGGTGTGCAATGAAGCGAAAAATTTAAGAGTAAATTTAATAAAAAAAATAAATAAATTAGAAAGAATCTTAGATCCTTATAACGACGCGGTAGTCAGTAAAATTGACACTTACACAGGCACAGTATTTGGGACCCTTTGTAGTTCTTTTGTAAGCGCGTAAAAAATCGTGCAAATAACGAGCTGGCTTATCCGGATTCTTAAATATAGAATTCCTACGAGTGAAGCTGAAAGTAATGATATCGAAAATTTCAAAGTTTTTGCTCATTCTCTTTCGTTTGAATAACGAGCCGCAATTGTTTTATGGTTGAACTATTAAACATGCCACACATTGTTTTTTTAAATTCAAAGAATTTTCATCGGTTTTGGAGTTATGATTGTTTCTAACACAAGCGAAAGAGATCGAGAGAAAAACGAAGAACTCGACGAAAAGTATTTCCATTCGACAGACAGACGCAGGCAGAAAGCCCCCGAACTAGGTACAAAATGATTATTCTTATTGTACTTGTAACTTTAGCGAATAAGTGTGATATATCGATTATAGTCCATAATCAAAGGTTATATACTTCTATGAATTTTCCGAGAAATTGAAAAGAAGGAAATAAAAAAAAAAAAAAAAAAAAAATAAAATAAAGGATTGTACTCAATCGTGGAGAAGCTATATTAGAAGGAGATATTATATTATGATGTGTGTGGAATAAAAATCGACGCCGTTCTTAATAGGAGCTTAGTATTTTATATAAAAATTACATGAAATAAAGGATATGACGTAGAACCAATCAAGCCAAACGTACATACAGTTTTTAAGATACATTGTTGTGATTCTATAAATATCTCTGTTCAGGCACTTTAAAGGTTGTCGAATTTTTCGTTTGATTCTGCGATTATATACGAGACCCTTTATGCTATTCACGTTATATATTAAATATATTATATAAAATACTCTTATCTATGAAAATGTATAACAGACGATCAATAGAAAAATTAAACTGTTCTCTAGCGATCAGTAAAGTGTGTACTTTCTAAGATTTCATTTTCGTACTTTGGAGAATTTATAGCTTGTCCAAGATACTTGATATTATTTTCTAATCATGACAGAAAATGTGGTATACATGATACAAGATTGAGTATGTTATTACGTTGTCAAATCACGTGAATTATATACTATGCCATACGCGAAACGCTGAATATTGTGTCGAATGGTCCAGTGAAACTACGCAAGACGACAAATTTTAACACTCGTATATGCACGGAGAAAAAAAAACATAAATGCAACTTGACGAATTTTCGATGTTACGATATAGGCAAGATTATTAATTACTGCCAAAAGTATAGAAGAAAAAAAATCATGTAGAGTATTTTTTCCTAACTAAATTTTTCGGAGCAAGATATCTGTAATTGATAAGAACAAAATTAATAGAGCATGAAAGGCGATCAGGCTCGTATTTGAAAACTATAGTAGCTGACTGTGTCACGTGAAATAAAAAAAAATATTATATATATATATATATATATATATTAATAAAATATATTAGTCCCGCTCGTTTTTGATATGCTCGTAGTAAGAATCGAGATATAATCGAGAAAACTGAAAAGAAATTTCGTGCGATGTATAGCATTATATTATTTTATTAAAAGATTGTTAGATGAATATATTTAGAAAATTTTCGAACACTTGCGAGTTTTGCTGTATTGATGCAGAAAATTGAAATTTTAAGGTGCAGACAGAGAGAACCCGTTGATTTTCGATTGAATTTAGGAAACATTGTAATTTATGCGTCCAGACAGTTGGATAAAGAGGACGTAACTCCTGTTATTTATGAAATAATGTACCATAACAATAAAATGATTTGTACTTTTATTATTTACGACCTAAATCATGAATTCTCATTACGGAAATCAAGAAGGAGTTGAAGTTTTCCCGATGTTTAATTTAATAACATGAATTTATCGATAACAGGTACTTCATACTTTATATTGGTCGAAAGAGGATGTAAAGAGCGTTGAAGGAAAGAATGAAGCTCTGACTGACAGAAGAAAGGTAAAATTCCTGTGTTTTTACATAAGCAACTGTGAGAGCGATTTCGCGACGAACGTGTGTCAAGTCAATGGAGATGCGAAAACGGTCAATGGAAGTAATATACACATATATATGCGATTATAATTATATACATCATACATACACTATACTGTTTTTAAATAACCATAATAGTGCAACCGAAACGAATATTATATAACATATGCGCGACGTCGTATGAGATTATGAGGTACACACGTTCGTATATGACACGGACACCTTTTTTTCGCCTATACACTTCTAGCGATGTTCTCGCAGTAACGCGAGAGACGAGCAAGAAATAGTCGAATAAAAAATATGCATTGACCTTCGTACGTATGCCATTTTTTCGAATGGATATTTTACGATATTATAATAGAGAAACAGTGAGACATAGGAGACGCGCAATAAAGAGAGACACTTCCCGCTCGATGTTCTGACTTGTAAAAGATGAAACATACTCAACATTTACAATCGTCGGGGTTTTCTTATGAGCGCCAGTTGTGTACTTTTATGCGATTGTGAAACGGCCAAAAGAATATAAAATTAACTAAGACAGACTGTATATATATACATATATCCATTTGATTGTTAAATGAAATAGTAAATCATAATGTAAATAAAAGGCTTAAATAATACCAATGAGCAGTATTACATCAAAGAACCTTTACCACTGATCCTTTTTACCGCTGTTAAAAAGTTTTGAAATCTTATAATTCAAGTAAAAAATAAAGAAGCAAAACAATTTTTATTCAAAATCCTATAGCAACTTTTTATTTTTAAAAACATAATCACAAAAATAATATTTAGTAAATTGTTAATTATTTCATATCAGATTTACATATACGTATTTGACTTATATATCTTAACTCGCAGTACTTTAAAGTAAATAAAAGGTGTCTGAACCAAAAGTATAGCTGTTCTATGAAAATAAATTGAATGAAAGAACAAATAAAATTGATAATTGCTCTAAATTGGCACTTAGAGAGTAAAATTAATTTAATTTGATTATAATTGACATACTTTTTACGTATATGTAAAAATAAATCTAATTACAGTATTACACCGTGAAATTGAATTGGACTATGGTCAACTAAAAATATACTACACTGTAATCAAAACAAATTCTTCACATAATCTATAAAAAATTACCATTAAATTAAATAAACAATATAATTGTTGGTTATACAATTCATCTCAAATGTAAACGTGATACAAACTTTCAAATAAATACACGTGTAGACGAGCGGTTATAAAAATGTCTTGAAAATTTTATTACTCGCACAATATTGTTGTATAGCTCTTTTAGCTTGGGCGTTCAAGTAAATATACGCTCATTTACATGATTCTGTAGCGACAAATAGTGAAAGTTCGGTGTGTCCTCTTATCATTCAAACACATCTGGGTTTTGTGTATTCCGTTGTTGCAATAGCTGTAGTTCATGTCGTCGAATCGTTATACAAGCAATTATAATATATAATTATATAATTCATTTTGTACAAGTGTTTATACAAAAAATATAGAAATAGTCGGAGCAGACGCAAACGCGCGTGCGTCGCACATTATGCAGCTCCATAAAAAACGCATGCTTGATCATTTCGTGTAGTTTTTTTCTTTTTTTTTTTTAGGCTAATCGATTTATTAAAAAGATTCACATTAGTATATCTTATTACTTAAAAAATGCCTTATGTTTTTATTAAATATATGAGACATTTTCTCGCATTGCTTGCTAAAGTTGTTGCAGCTTGCTGTTCGTCTCTTTTATTAAGGTATAGATAAATCCGTTTATGCGATCCTAGAAAAATGCATTTCCTAGTTAAAATACATCTAAGAGTGCTGGTTTTGATGCGTTAATAAAAGAAGCAAAAACAAAAAAAAAAAAAACGTCAATAGCGACGCAACGAATAATTAATTAAATATATAGGAAGGATCTCAAAGTAGCAAATTATCAAACCAAATTTTCACGATAATTTATGCAATAAAATATTCGCAAAGGCCAATAGCAAGAGGACGCGGACATATAAGAATAGGATTCGTGCGCGTCATTAAATACTTGATTTCAAATCTAAAATTTAAATGAGGAAATTCATACGAGTGAGTAATTGGAAAAGCAAAATGTGACAGGACTTACAATGCAGTGCTTTTAGGGCCAATTGTTGAAGAATATGCTGAGCGTGTGCAGTGATTCTCCTACAAAACGATGCATCGCCTTCTCCTCACTGGTTCTGGGGGCTCGAGAGCCGCTAAGATCGCTTCGTCAAAAACGTTCTTTAGTCCTTTCTGCAATGATATGGAGAGCAATGAAACAATCAGTTATAACAGTAAGTACTTGATGTAAATTCTAAGAATAACGCTGTTTTAATGGCGTTATCTTGTCAGCAGATAAGCCTTGTTCTTACGCGTCGACAAAAGAAATCGCAACACAAACCTGCGTCAATGCACTGCACTCGACGTATTTCACAGCTTTAAGTTCCTTCGCTAGTTTCTCTCCCTGTTCTCCCGTTATAGGCTTCTGTTTGTTTTTCGCGAGCTTCTCGATGGTCGCCGCGTCGTCCCTCAGATCGATTTGCGTTCCGACCAGCAAGAACGGCGTCTTTTGACAGTGATGCGTTATTTCTGGCACCCACTGAAACAGACCAGTTTTTCCTCACGTTAGATTCGATAAAGTGGTTTTGATAAGAGTCACGCGATGGTGTGTCTGGTGCCTAGCTTACCTTCTCTTTTACGTTTTCAAAAGATGAAGGCGATACCACTGAAAAACAGACTAGAAAAACATCTGTTTGAGGATAGCTCAGTGGTCTAAGTCTATCATAATCTTCCTGACCTGTTGGCAAAGGTTTTCAAAAGTTTATGAGACTGAACAAGAAGCAGGGTTTTTGTAGTTACTTTTGTAAATTATAGTATAATTAATATCTACCAGCTGTATCAAAAAGTCCTAAAGTATAAGGCTCTCCTCCAATCATCACTGTGACTGCATAGTTGTCGAAGACTGTAGGTACATACTCGGAGGGAAATTTGTTCGTCGTGTAGGAAATCAGCAGGCAAGTTTTACCCACAGCTCCATCTCCGACCACCACGCACTTTATTGTCTGCATCTTGTATTCCTTATGTTTCTGTCACCTATTGAGAACAGAAGAAGGATCGGTTAGCTGGTGAAATATTATTTGTTTGAAAACATATCCCTATTTGAAGTGTCCAATAGCGCATTTCGACATTCAACAAACGCCAAGTTTCTTTTTGTTGTAATTGTATCAAGCTGATGAAAAACAAATGAACAATAAAGTGGACTATTTTGTCCTCGATTAGATTTATATGAAGAGAAAAATGAAGAAAAAACAAATTTCCCCCAATACCGGACTCACGAGATACAACCACAGAGTAAGAACTCCAAAACAAACCAAGACCATTGCGCCAGCTTGCAGCAGTTGACAACTGTCTGGCACTCTCCCACTGAAACAAACTCTCCCGAAACCCTTCCAATCCTTGCGAACATCATCCCCAAAGGACACAGAACATCAGGAGCGGAAAAATCTCGCAAGCAGAACGCGAATTCAAGCGGGCGTTAGTCAGCCAGCCAGTCAGATCTGACAAAACGGCCGCCCGACTCGCGTATGAGGTACGCGAAAGCGGGAAAGCGATCCCGAAGAAAATAGGCGAGGCATCGAAGAGACGATGACGAGAGCACGCACCGAGAGGTATATGCACGTAGCCCGAGACGGAAGCGGCGGCGGCGGCGGCGCATATAACGGCAAATCGCAGCGCGTGCGAGTGTTTTTGGAGAAGCCATTTTGACGACAGGCGACGACGAAGTCGTGGCTGTGCACACGGATATATCGCCATAAGAGTAGCTGTCAGTCGTCCCGGGGATCAGGTCCCTACGCGGACACGCAGTGAGAGTCTGGCTGAGTTTTTGCCTACCGGTGTGCTGTAGTATACGGAGGACGTTGCTCTGGGGCGGTGGCGGCGGCGACCCGGGGCCACTCGCTGGACACTATGGGCGTCGACACAAACACTCTCCGACTGACTACTGCTACAGGCTACTGCAAGTACTGCAACGCGCCGCGCACGCACACATATGGAGATACGGCAATGGCTCTCTATACACTCGGCGTGTTGTGTATATAGTACACGTACGGCTATACGGCTATATATATATATATATATATATATATATATATTATAATTTATAGGTACTGGCTATACTCGCGGTCCTCGCGGAGTCTCGAGACTCGAGTGCGCTCGCTTCGAGTCAGCGTTCGGATGAGCTGGACGACTCGATCGCTGCGTGCATGCGGCGGCCGTCTGCAGTCTTGCCGTCTCGTTCTCTCGCGAGTGCCGCGACTATGTGGCGCTACCTGTGCGGCCCGGGAAGTCGCACAGATTCAAACTAGGCGTATTCTTTATTGCTTCCTTCCTAAAGAAGCCTTGTAATAGTAAGTTTTAGACTTTATGTAAAAAGCATGTAGGAAGTAAGTTTTTCATTCTTTTGACGAATTATCAAGTCTAATAATAATAAGTTGTATGGGAACAGCATCTGCATCTAACCCCATAAAACGTTCGTTCACTATACTTTCCTTGTTTTTCACCAACCATTGACCTATTTTATTTAAAGGATTCACGTATTCGTAAGCCGCTAAACCGGTGCCTAATAGATTAAAGATGTTATTCAAAAATGAAGACTTCATACTACTGCAAGCTCCACTGGTTGCAAACGCATTTGTCTTTATTTCTTGTGCCGATTCATGTTGATCTATACTGCGACGTTTCTTATTGGTGCTATACGTCTCGATCATTGGAATTCTCCGTGATAATTGTGTGTTTGGTGAATCTATTATATCATTGATTTCAGATATTGTGCTGTCTACAACGTAATATTTATTCAAATCATCGTTGCACACGTCGATTCCTCGATCGACGTATTGACCAGTACCCTCTAACTCGAGGTCTATTATTTTTCATCTCTAAATTTTCTCAAAGAAGCAAAGGTATAATTTCTCCCCATAGAGTACTTGCTTAGCTTTATTTTCCACAAAGTAAATGGGCTGATGCACAGGTTCGTGGTTTTTCAATTTTTTATCGACAGTTAAGACATCACTTTCAATCGTATGAAATTTATTTTCGCATCTATAGTAGGAAGTGCCCATATGTCTCATTTGTAGAACTTAATTCATCTTGCATTGCTTGGTTAGCTAGTTTAAAATAAATGCCTATCGTATCGAATTTGATTGCATTATTGTTCAAACCTCGTCTAATATCAGACTTTACACTTATTTCTTCTCCCTCTAATAGTTTTCTTATTGCATTTTTGTGTTCATTATTCTTCCACACGAAGAATGGCAAAGATCTACTGCCTTTACTGTTAAACGAAACTCTGCTATGTATGAATTCATCGTATTTGTTTATCGTTATTTCAGACGCTATTAATTTCGATTTTAAGATACTTACTTTTCTAGAAGATATTGCTACTAAGCTCTTAGTATCGTCTGATTTCAGTGAAGTAGGTAAATCAAATTCTGCTATAAAGTAATCTGCAAATGGATATATATATATATATATATATATATATATATATATATATATATATATGTTGCATGAATGCCTTTATACTCGTTTCATATTTTTCCAAAACGAGGTTGGATTGTATTATCCACTTCAGATCATCTACATCACGCCTTAGCACCTCATTTGACATTCGAATACCATTTGCTCTATTGGAATTGATATTGGCTATGTAATTGGCCAATTCTGCTCTATCGTGATAATATTCTATACGGTCATACATATTGATCATAATGGACATGCCTTCTTCCAATTTTTCTGTGCACCGGGATAGGTCTTCTTGTACCTTAAATCCCTTCGTCAACTTTTGCATTTCAAGCTTCACATCTCTTAGAGTGCTTAGTATTTTCCATTTACTCACATCCAGAGCTGCGTGAGATTTACCTTGCAAATTACTTTCCATTTCGTTCACTTTATCTTCTATGTCTTTGCATACCGGTATTGTTTATCGTTAATTTTTTATTCTTGTAAGGTTCACAGAGACTATTTATTTTCATAACAAAATTAAATTTCCCAGTTAGCCGCATCTACGCATGTGCGAGTGACGTCACCAGACACGCGGCGGCAGGTGTCTGAAAAAGTTTTCAGTATTTTCTGACTCCAAACTCCTATTTCGTTGACACTCCTTTTCTACAGTCTTCTTAATTTCTGTGTACACACAATTTATTGTATAAATTAATTATTAATTACGAACATTATTGTTCTTTTTTAATGAATGATTTTTACGTTATTTGGTGGATGGGTGGCACTGTGGGGGAGGGTGCGGGGGGAGTATTTCCAAAACAACTATAATATATATATATATATATATATATATGTATATATGTATGTATACTATTAAAATTTGAATTTATTTTCATGTATTTTTAAAAAAGTCTGTTTACGTAAGAAGAAATTAGTTCTTATTACTACCTCTTCGATCCAGTATGACTTTTTTTGAAATCCTCATGCTCACTGAGAAAAATCGACAAAGTAGAAATTACCATATACATATACAACATACAGTAATTTGAATTATGGCAGTCATTACAAATTTTATAGTAAATGTAACAATATTTTTGTAATTGTTATACTTAATGTTTTTAGTCAAATTTTTACAATAACTTTGAATATTTGGAACGTCAATCATATGACAAATTTTATGAGAAATCAAGAAATAAGTGTACCTGTAAGTAAACATATATATGTACATATACGTGACAAGTGTCATGGCTGATAGTCTTAATATTTAAAGTTGTTGCATCCGGCGCGACTGTATTATACAGCACAAACAAATAATATTTAACCAGAATTAACTATTACTGAGTATACATACATACATCTGCAATAAGTAAATTCTTCAAGAACAATATATGTATTGATTCCACCAAAATTTTTGGGTTACATGTAAAGATATAGTAACAAACTACGAGTAATGCCTGTCGAGTAATAGAGTACATCTATATTTATAAGTATAGGATGACCATTTGAAGCACGAAAAAAACATTAAATATGCAAAGTGCGCCATTCTACTTTTTATGCGATTATGAAATGCGCTTAAAACATATTTTAACTGACACTGATATAGAAGCAATATATAATTCTAATACTATGAAATACGATGTTAAAGTCTAAGTTGCGACTGCGAAAAAATGTACGTACATGCATATGTAATTGTACAGTATATATATTGAACGAAATTGAAATTTAAGGGCACACCTTCAGACCAATTTTTTTGGGTTCCTTAGACTACCCAAAACCCGAAAAACCTTGGGTTCCCGCGATTTCGAAATACTAATTTTTTTGCCGGTCAGTTTAAATTCTCTTATGGGAATTAGACATGAGAAAAATAAACAAAAATTAGCCATGGTTCAACTTTATCCCCTCAGTGTCTGTAGGTGCAATCCAAAAATGTGTATTACTGCGATCGACGTATTAGAAGAGAGCTTTAATTTGAGGGGCTGCTGGATTAAAAATGGTTGACTAGGCTTGAAAATAGCGAAAAATCATGAAAACTTGGATTTTTTACGAAAATCAGCGATTTTTCCCCTTTTTAAAATTCTTATAACTTTTGATCCGAGCGGTCAATTTTAACCACTCGGCCCTCAAATTAAAGCTCTTTTCTTCTAATTTCTTTTTCAAGGATCAGATTAAATATTTTACCGGCTTCATCAGCTATATATATATATATATATATTCATGGGCATATATATAACTGATGTAACAATTTAAATGTTGATCTAAATTTTGAAAGCGACAGTAGAAAAAATGAGCTTCAATTTGAGGGCTGGATGGTTAAAATTGACGGCTCGGATCCAAAGTTATAAGGATTTTAAAAATGGGAAAAATCGCTGATTTTCGTAAAAAATCCAAGTTTTCATGATTTTTCGCTATTTTTAAGCCTGGACAACTTTTTACCTAGGCAACCATTTTCAACTCAGCAGCCCTCAAATTAAAGCTCTCTTCTAATACTTCGATCTTAGTAGTTCAGACACTGGGTGGGTAAAGTTGAACCATGGCTAATTTTCGTTTATTTTTTCCATCTATCGAAAATGCAAGCAATTTACCTTGTGCTCGTAAAGAATATCGATCGTGCCGATATTCTAGCCGTATGAATAATAAAAAAATCAACACTGGCACGTTAGTATCAAAGTAGACATGATCCCATTATAATTTTGGCTCATTGTCCGTTTATTAAACTTATATAAGAACTTAATCTGACAACTCTGTAGAATAATTTATTTGTACAAAGAACTTTCGTGCACAGCCGAAATGTATATATCAAGTTTATCGGAACGCGAGATCATAATCTCCTCCATCTCAAAATAACAATTGAAATTTTATGAATTACTGCAGTTTCATGAAAAAATATAACTTTTACTTGAATACCTTCTCGTTTGCAAATTGGCTTGCAACTACATGTAATTGTTTCAAAATATAGAGGCTTTATAATAACAGAGCCTACCATTCTTATGACTTTCATGTATAAATTACAAAACGATATAAAATTCATATTGCAGCATTCATAACAGTCACACAATATGTACATGTTATGTTCAAATTGTAAAAGAATATAAAATGTTTATCAAACGATTTATAAAAGGTCATTGACTATGCTGAGACAGCACATCTGAAACCAAGGTTTCCTGCTGATGTGTCAGGTGTGTTTTGACTTCTTGCTGCACAGCGATATCTGTAGCAGTAGCTTTTATGACAAAGGTAAGATCCACCTTTCTTCACTTTATCAGACCCATTTGGTGCTCCAGTCTAAAGAAAAAATGAATTGAAATTCAATAACAGTTCGTTTTTGCAAGTATTACAAATTGCATTAATTACAGGATTAGTTTGCTTTTCATCCGTATGTTTTGTCTTCCACCAGTCCGATGTCCACTCCCATACATTTCCAATGATATTGTGGACTCCATAAGCATTGGGCGGAAAGTATGACACTGGATTTGTACGATCAAATCCATCCTCTACTGTGTTGTTCAAAGGAAACTCTCCTTGCCAAATGTTTGTTCTACAATAGGAGGATGTCATTTGTTTAAAAAATGTTAATAATTCTATATACTTGAGTAAATTAAAACATTAGCAGTAAGAACCTGTGCTCATTATTCGGTATCAGCTTATTTCCCCAAGGAAAAAGTCTATCATTAAGACCACCTCTGCAAGTGACCTCCCATTCCGCTTCAGTTGGCAATCTCTTCCCAATCCATTTGCAATAAGCCACTGCGTCATTCCATGACACATGAACAACAGGATGGTCCATTCTATCTGCAAACATTAGACATTCTCCTTCAGTTGAGGAACATCAAAGTCAAGCAAAATCATGACCTTAGAAAAAAAATACCCTTAATGTTGGAATCACGCCCTTCAGGCTGACTCCAAACAGCACCTTTCACCGGCAGCCACCAAGGAGCCTGTGCCACAGCTTCCTTTATCTCATTCTTGATATCCTTGCTGAGCAATCCCTCGAACACAAACGAGTCTCCAAACTTCTCAGCCTCTGTCTTATAGTTGCTTGCTGTGACAAACTCTTGAAAGTCTGCGTTACTCACTTCGTATTTGTCAATATAGAAAGTACCCAGCTCCACTTCCCTCCTGGGTCCTTCCCCATCGGAAACAAAAACAGGATCGTTGGTGCCAATGAAGTACGATCCACCCTTGATCCTCACCATATTAGACGTAAGATCCTTCTTGTAGATAGGCTTGATTATCTCGTCGTCAAGCTCATCCACCTTGTTGATAGGGCAGGAGCCTTGCTCCTGTCCATTCTGCCTATTCAAATTTTTACCGCAGCCGCAGTCTTTCTCATCACTAGCACCGTTGATGACAAGCACCGAAAACAGCACAACTAGCAGACAGACAAATGCTCGCGAAAAGGATAAACGCGTGCTGGTCCCCATTGTGTCTATGTAACGTGCATCGACTGCGTGGCGAGTTACCTTGCACTGACATACAAATCGTACACTTGAGTCGACGTAGGACTCGTCGTGTAACTCTGCGTTTGCAAAAAATATAAGTAAGCGTTGTGGGAGTGGATTTCACACAGCGGCGAAGACTGAACACGGACAATATACATACCTACATGCAGACATCGTAGCGGTAGGTTAGGTTAGGCAGTGTCGCCGGTCGTTATACGACACTGCATGACTAGCCGCGCGAAAAGTAGAACGCGTTCGTATCCTCGCTCCCTCTACGAAGACTAGCACAGTTCAGATTTTCCAGCGAAAAGTCGAAAAGTATCTTGCCATTTTATTAGTTTATTTTATTAGTTTTGCCTTAATAATGTTTGTTTTTATTTGAAAAATAACAAATCTTTTCTGGAAAATCTTAACTGTGCTACTTTTCGTAGGGAGCGACGGTATAAATAAGTACTTATACGCACGAGTCAGGCTAGAATGGTTATGCCGAGAAAAAATTTTTTGTTTGACGCTGCGGAAAATGAGCTCGCTTTTCGCAATTTGGATTGGAATGACTCAGGTGCTTGGATGACGAAACTTTACATCAGTTATTCTGCGGGTTGGGTATATATATTGCACATTACACGTATACTTTTTCGATTGATTTTTTTCCTGTGAATATAAGAGAACAGTATAGCAAAACATAAAAAATTATCGACGCAGTAAGTACCAGTCTATCAGAGTGAATATTATATTGATATATGTATATATACCCCCATTGTATTTTATGCCAACATTTTTAAGTCTTACGATATAAGATCATATGCTTTCACAGTATGGAAAACCTGCACCATATATCAGTATATCGTCGCCCCCTCTTATTTATTATCACGCACCAAAAACTAGCGCTTTTCACTTTTCACCTCGAAGAGCCATGAAGGCAACGCGTTTCATGGCTCAAATTAATGCTCTTTGTCGGCCACTTAGTGATTCTGTTTTAAAAGACTAAACGAAAAAGTACTTAATATTGAGAATTTGTTCAGTGGATACTGTAGCACAATTTAAAAAAGGTTATACGACGAAATAAAACAAAAAAAGTCCCTCTATTTGCATTCATATACTCGCAATAGCCGACCACTGGTCTTAATCAGAATGTTCATGTACCAGCAGTATATATATAGTCGGCCACTTTTTTTTGAAATAAGTTTTAATGGTCCAGACAAGTTCTATGGATTAGTATCGAACTAATTATTTTACCTAATAACCGACATTTATTTAATCAAACTTAAAATAAAACTGGCCGACTACTAGCGCCTCTACCCTACCATAGTATGAGAAAAACTTATGAGATAATTTAATAATTTTTGCACTAACTGACTCTTTGCATGTGCCATGCCACTATTTGCCACTTTGACGTTCATAATAGTATGATCAATTTTTTTAAGCATAAAGCCCCGAAACCGTTATAGTGTTTTTTTGAAAAGTGCAATATAGTCTTCGCGGCAAAGACGTGATTGTGAAACGAGCTAGTTTTCGCGGCAAAAGCTTGACCTGCGCTACTCTTCGTGGCGAAAAGTAAAAAGTACTACTCTTCCAGAGGAATTTGAATCGTGTTAGTCTTCGTAGGGAGCGACGATATTATATACCTATATATATATATATATATATACATCCCTTCATTTTGTTTGTTTATAACAGAAGAGAAATAAACACTGCGATATATGACATAGCTGTATTCATTATCTAGAATATTATTAAACATTAAATTTAATAAATATTTAATATTATGATATATATGTGTACTGTTTAGTGCTGCAAGTTTAAAATTTAATTATTATGTGCGACAGGAGACTAATGGATAATTAAAGTCGTGAAAATTATTTCGGCGAGTAGGTTTACAGCTTTATATTTATTATTCATAAAATTAAAAGAAGACTATTTTGGCTTGCAAAAGAATCTTTTTTACAACTTGACACGGACTTTATATGAAAATGCTTCTGCAGCTGAATCTGCTGTATACATAATCTATACCTAGCATATTTTGTATTTCAAATAGTTAAGTTAACACTATTTGAAACTTAAGTCTGAATCAGCAGGCGCGAAAAATTCACGCAAGCTCTGCAAAAGAAGCTGCAGAAAGTATGCAGAAAATATACATGTCAGAGGCTGCAGCTTCGGATACAGATTCAGCTGTAGGCGTTTTTCGTAAGGCCGTAAAGCCCCGCCATCTAAGGCTAAGTGGGATTTTAGACCACTCGCCATTGGATCGTATATGGCTCCAAAAAAAGGTCCATCTTTATGCCCTCGGTACATCAACCAAATTAGTATAAATGTGTACAGCACTCAACAGATATTACAAAATAAGTAGTAGAGATTCTTGTACTTACCCTGCTGCAAGTTTTGAAACTCATTTCAAATATACTAGCTTTCAAAAATACCTGTTTACCACTCCGCAACAACATGAATTTTATTAATTTTTGAGTTTTCAAGGGAAAACTATACCAATTGGAAAAATATCTGAAAAAGGATAATGCATTTTTAAGGGAGTGTAGTCCCAAAAAACACTGTTTTTCTATTACATAAAACTTTTTGAATAAAGTTTACAAATGAAAAACTGAATCTGTAGTGCCGTAGTAGCGTTAAGTTTAACGAATCGTTCTACGGAAAGAAAATTTCGATCGGACTTTTTTTCTCTAAAATCTTGGAAATACGAACATGTTTACGCGTATTTTGCCGTACTCATGCGATTGCAGCGCCAACTTTAAAATCTAATTTTACATAAAACTTTTTAAATATAAAGCTTGCAAGTGAAAAACCGAGTCTGTAACGCCGTAGTGTGAAGTTTAATGAATCGTTCTACCAAAAGAAAAATTCGATCGGACCTTCTGTTTTTCTACAAGTTTGGAAATACAAAATACCCAGTGGCGGATTTGCGAAGCTTTTGGGACGACACCCTCTTAATGTTACATATCTGATAAAATCAGCTGTCCTCGATATACCTATATTATGGTTTATCATTATTATCAATAAATAATTTTTTTTATATTTATATCATTTGTAAAATGTCGCTACACTAAAATCTCGTCGGAGTATTTTTATAAAAGAAAAGAACTTTCCATACTCACAAATGTATGGAACTACATACTTATTATATTTATAGCACGTACAAGCAATTGCATACGTTTGTTACAGAATTTTAACACCAAGTACTAGAGTCACTTAGTATTAAAATTAATGCCGCTATTATATAAGGCAGTCCACCAAGATGGTACTCAACTCGGGGCTACATTGTAAAAATATATATCTTATACCGTACTTGTGTAACTTTTAGCATATCTGAGAAAAATCACAAATTTGGTGAACTACCTTAAGTCTTAAAAGTATACTGAACAAAAAATAATAGGAAACTGTTTAATTTCAAGCATACATAGCAGCAAAAACTTCTTCGTCGGTATCAATTATTAGTTGTCCTGGCCAATTTAAATAAAACATATACACTATGATAGCAACCCAAACTGGAACTAATCTTATTAACGCGAAATAGTTGTGTATATTGATAACCACCTATAAGATAAAAACACGATTGACACAAATAAAAAGTATTGTTTTTGGTTGCACATGCATCAACAATATCTGGTATCATTATTATATTGATATACATACGTCAATTGTAAAAATACTGAAACCCGACAAAAGGCATGAATATAAAAAGAAGTGATATAAGTCATACGTATTGTCAATACTTTCAATGTACCTGAAACCGGTAATAATACTTTCATTATCGCGATATACATTCTTTAAAAGTATGTCAATTAATTTAAAAATTGATGTATATAGTTATATACAAGTATACTAAACTGAAGAGACCTGTTGTGCAAAAGGATACAATTCACTATATAATTATGTATGCATGCATTGTCTGTTCGACTGGATATTGTCTGGTCGAAAATTTTAGATGATTGATTAAATCGATACCTAAAATGATAGAATAGTATTCAAATTATTTGTATATATGTATGCGCGCGCGCGTGTGTGTGTTCAATGTTCATGTTCAAGATGCTAATTCATTTAAACAATGTTTTTTTTTTAAAGATGTCCCCAGTATGGATATTCTTAGCTATTTTTTTGAAGTAACTTTTAATTGACGTGATGAAAATTTGATTTCGAAATTTCTCCGTGTTCTCTAGTCCATTTTCTACAAGGAAATAATAACAGGCTGAAGTCAAACTTGTTATTTGAAAAATCTGCATAAATGTGTAAATATCTTATACAAGTATGTAAAAAGTTGCGTCCAGTATAGATAATCTTGCAATTTTCCCGGTAGACATTTCACCATTTCCGCACGGAGAGAAATATATCACTAAAAATTACTATATTTTCTTTTAATTGGGAGACAAACTCAACCTATGCAAAAAATATAGTATGTTTGTGTGAATATTTACTATAGATTCATCAAAAATTGCTATATACCAGTATAGTAAAAATTGCACTCCACTCTGACTCGCTGTGTTCCGTCAGTAAAAAGTTATCGACAGAGCTCAAAAATTCGTCGTAATTTAACCCGACGACAAAAATTCGCTTATTCACTTACTGCCGCTAGGAAGTGTCTCAGAAACTCCACTCGCAAGTGACGAAAAACTGTTTGGTTAATATATAAGGAACTTCCAGATCGGAACATTATATATAAATATATATGCGATTAGCCTAGCGATGCGTTGTTAGGTTGCGACATGTGAAATGTGTAATAATTAGCTTGCGATATATGTAAATTAGGTTATCATATAAGAAATTATTCTATGCGATGCGATTTTCGTTCTTAAACTGCGAGGTTGAATGTGACAAATAAATAATGAAAGTTCTCCCCTCCAACACGCTACAAACATAATGAGAGAAGAAACATTAACAAACGACAAAATGAAAGGGACAAAAATACATTTTATAACACAGTGTGGCTAGTAAAATCCGCTGTTAAGTCACGCCTATCTGTGACTAAAGTAGTCCTTTTTTGCACCGTGTTTATCACACTCGCTAGGCTCGTGCGCTAACCTCACGGTGCAATTAAGGACTACTTTAGTCACGAATAGGCGAGACTTGCAGATTTTAGCAGTCTGTGCTATAATAAATTTTATACAATACTCTTGACTTAAATGGTTCAATTTTACACGGCATTTACGTGTAAAAATGAACCATTTAAGTCACACGTATTATCGTAATGTACTATTTAAAAAGATTTAGTATCCATAAAATATGATATGCAGTATAGTAAAAATTGCTATGTAGCATAGTAAAATCTGGTGATCTGAAATTTTACTATACCGTATACTAAAATTTAATATAAGTCGAGTTTGTCTCCTCGTTACAATACAGTATAGTAATTTTCAATGAAAATTGTAGAAATATTTATTGATATATTTCTCTCTGTGCATTAGTGGACGCGTTAACCAAATAGGGCCATTTTTACTCAAAATGGACAATCAAATTTAATTTAAAACTATATCTACATACCTGTGATTATATTTTGAGGTACATCGATAAAATACTTTATAACTTATTAGTTAATAGTTTTTTTGAAAATAAGAAATAAATAAAAATAGGGTCGCGTTTCAACTTATAATTTTTTTACCAGCTAGGGTTCTGCTTTAAATATTTATAACCCCTTAATTGTAATAAAAACATTTTTGCGTGAGTGAGTTTTTTGCCAAAAGAGCTCTCTACAATATAGGAATGCTCCCGGTTCAATGTCCCACGGTTAATTCAGAATATCAATATCAAAGATTCAATTTTCAATAACATAATACTTTGGACACTTTTGAAATCAACTACTGATTAACCTTATAATTTTTGCTGTGATTAATTTTAAATACTGGGTCCCAAATTTTGATAATAGACCATAAATAATACCTATATAAGTATAATAAGCGCCGTCTGTTTTTGGAAAATGATAAAAAATAAATTATCCATTCTAGGTACATCTCCCCTACACTAAGAAAACTATATATTAAAATTTACTACACATGTAGGAAAAATTAGTACATTAAATAGTAATGAAAGGTTACACTCGCTCCTTGACGATTTTTGCTATGTCCATAGTAAAAATTAGACTTATGTAAAAAATTGTTAGGTGTTTATTAGAAATTACAACATTATATCGTCGTTCCCTATAAAGACTAGCACAGTTGAGATTCTTTTTATGAATAAAGATTCGTTATTTTTTAAATAAAAACTAATATTGGCAAGATAATAAAATAACTAAAAAAATGGCAAGATTAATTAAACTACCGAAAAATATTTTATAATTTCAACATTTTATTTATTTATTGAGAAATTAAACGGGCTAGAAGCCCTTTACAAATACTGAGTAATATGCAGGATAAAATTGAATATAAAATAACGAGATAGAATATTACGGAACGGATATGCATTATACAATCAAGATTAAAAGAGTATTAGAAACTAAAAACGAAATTCTTCAACTTCGATTTAAATCCGGACAGAACAGAAACCTCGGTACCGCTACGTGGAAAAACGTCCCAAGATCTACGCAACCTATTAACCGTTGAAAAGAATCCGAAATTAGACAATGACGATTCCTTACAGAGAGGTCGATGGTTACGGAGCGAATACACAAGTTCCCTGTTACGAAATTTCAGCATAATTGGGTCGCAGGCAACAAAATCGTGGAGAACCTTAAAGGACAGCAGGCAGTCGTGATAGCGATTTGAACTCATTATCGTCAGCAAGTTAAAAAATTGAGCCAAGTCATTTTAAACATTTTTATAGGAAATACAATTTTTTAAATTTTTTAATTAATTTAACTTCCAACAAAAATGTTTTTAATGTTAAAATGAAAAAAAAAGAATGGTGCTAGTTTTCGCTGGAAAATCTGAACTGTACTAGTCTTCGTAGGGATCGACGATATAGTAAAAATTATTTCACGAATGAGGTTATAAAGTTGCAAGTTTATGCAGTAATCAGAGTCCAAAATCTATAAATTTTTGTTCATCTGGCATTATTAAGTGATAAAATATCATTCGCTGGCTATCAATTATTAATTTTAGTCCATTTATTATTGATATTGACACATGAGTAAAGGGGATTAACATTATGGGATTTGAAATTTGGTACATAACAGTTCTGTTTGGGTACCTATAAGCTGTCAGCGCGCTCGACTCCCATGCATGCCGAAGGTCCAGGTTCGATTCCCGTCGCCGCAATAAAATTTCTTACTTTCATTTCTTTCAGTTTATAATATTAAAGATCGATAACAATAGCGATATTTTAATAAGCGCATAAAATTGATCAGTAAAGAAAAAAGTTAAATTTTTAAATATTTCATTCCTGTATAGAAATGATTAATTATATGGGATAGTAAAATTTAATGCAAAGCAAGTAGGACCGTCCGTTTTCAAATTTCTCGTCATAAGTACTAGAAGACTAGCACAACTCAAACTTTAAACAATCAATTTCTTTAAAAATTTCCCGATTTTTGCAAAACTGTCGGCCTTAATGAACATTTTTAAATATTTACAATTTGCAACTTTTTCCGAATTTAAAATTCTTTTCCCAAATACAATGATTTACTACAAAATTTTTTTTAAATTATCTTTTTAGAAATTTCCGAAACTTTTTAAACCTTTGAGGTTTGTCTGTCTTTGCCCAAGGTTTTCATGAACTTAACCAACCCAATAATCGAATAAAAGCGTAAAATACTCACATTTTAAGTAATATAGGGTCGTGAACTGTGCTAGTCTTTGTATGGAGCGAAGATATAATATATTAAATTGTAATATGTAGTTTTCTTAGTTTATGTATGTAATTATGTATATCATACAATAAATACAAAACAGTTTTAAATTCTGTAATGTAATAATCAGAATACTTACTTCAAAATTTTTAGTAACCCAACACCGTGCTGTACGATCAACATAAATGTCGAATCAAATGTGGTAAAAAGCATTGTTAGAGGTATTACGCAAACAATCGTATGACCAAATAAATAATAAAAATACTCGTCTTCGTCAACAAAATACTCGGTATATATACAAAGTGCTTTTTTATATGTTGTATTCAAATATTTATTCGCAATCACTGTAAATAATTGTAATAATGATGCGTTAAAAAATGAGCAGACGAATTGTACTAACTTATGGAAACACGTGTTATGTACCAGTGTAGACAATGGTTAGCAAACGACCAAGATTACAGAAACGCTGTAGAATAGCTCGTTCTCCTAAGTCGTGCATCTCTTCCCAATCCCTCGTGATGCCTTCATAAATACATCGCATCTACCATATAACGAATTCGTTTGATTACGATCTAGTTGTTCAGAAAAATCTGTACATCAGCGTTTAAGATATATGTATAAATTGATTTCTAAGGGGACCCCGACCGCACCAGCTCGAAATTAAATTATTATAAACATAAGACACTTCCGTAGACGGGACATTCTCTGAGTCTAAAAGCCACTTTATTCCACATTTTGTTGTAGATACAACTGTGCTTTTTTAACAACTAGTGCATACGTCGTATAACATAATATAGCACTCATATACTCTTTTCTGCGCATAGAATTAACAAAACGAAGAGGGAATTGAGTACTCCATAGTGTATATCACTTTAATAAAATTGTACGTTTTTCAGTAAATAGATAAAATACGCTTGCTGTTTTTCGTTCTTTTCTCTGCCAGTTTGTAAACAATAAGTTCGGTCGTAAGCTCGAAAATCGCTATTATAAGTTGATAAAATCATGCATAAAATTTTATCTTGGCTTTTTTAAAATTAAATTTACCTTTGGTTCCTGCACCGTGAGCATTGTCAATCTTGCCCCTATTGCTACGTACAGAACTACACCAGATATACATTCGACAATAATACCCATGTTCACAACTTCGGCATACCATTCTTCAAAACCCCTTATTACCTACAATAAGTATGCAATTTATATGAGTAATTGAAATATTGAAATATTTTTTAAGGATCAATTTAATATTCTTTCTTTCGCAATGTGGCTTTATTATTGTACAATATTGGAAAAGTCTAGTATGTGTTTTACGTATAACTGAATATGTATAATCACAGGTTTAAATAATTTTATATTCGATTTGATTGTTAATTTAGAGTTAAAACGAGCCTGTTTGATTGACACATTGGCCAACAAAACTGGTGAAATGTCTACCACTTATATACTTATCCGAATAAACCTTACGTTCACGCATGTACTATATTATTCGCAAAGAATCAACTTTTGCGCCCTTGCAACGAAATATACTATTGATAAAATAATAATTTATGCAAACAATGCATTTCGTTGAATAATTGTCCATCGTTAAAAATATTAAGTGTATACCTGTGGTATCATCACCGAGAAAATGCACATGACAAACAAAATTGCCATAGCTTTTTTCAACCGAGAATTCTGGTAAGGCCAAAGTGCTACTGATGTTAATAATTTTTTGTTAGTTATAAGGTATTTATTACTGAAAATATCTTCCTCCTTTAAATCCGATGTTGCCTTCATTTCTACCTTTAACTCCATGCTTTTCTCTTGAACTGAAAACAGTCACTGATCCAACGCTGGAAGAAATGCTTTTTACATTTTTTATGATTACAATTAGTCAGTCTTTGTGTGCTACAACAATTGAAAAGCTTTTCTGTTGAATAATAAATGAAAAGTTTATTTTCAATCGTGCAGAACTTATACGGTTTTCAGTTGAATAAAGCTGTAGGAAAGGTTAGCCGAGGGGCAAGTTGCATTTGCTACAATGATTTTTTAATGAACTTTTTAAAGTCAACTTTTATGTTCCATAGCAAGTTTCTTCAAATGACGAGAGAAAATAGAAATGGTGTTTGTAAATCGTATTAGCATTAAAATGGTTGCACAATTATGCAATAATAATAATTAATCAATACGAAAAAGTGCCAGCGTGATTGCGTTAATGCGAAATTGCTATCTAGGGAAGCAGAATTTTGATATCACTGTAATCGATTGCATTATAACTATTTTAATTCGATATTCTTTTCATACTCTACAGCTTTTTGTTGTGATATACATGTTATGTATAGTATTGTGGGAGTGATAGAGAGAGAGAGAGAGAGAGAGAGAGAGAGAGAGAGAGAGAGAGAGAGAGAGAGAGAGAGAGAGAGATGCGATGCGTGAGGATAAGAGCGGGCGACGGATTAAACCATAAACCAAGCGCTCCGAGCGAGAACCGAGCGACCCTTTTATATAGGTTTATGAGCGCGAGAGAGTCTGAGAGTATGATTGACACGTGTTCGAGATGCGGGGGCCAGCTGATGAGGCCTGAGAGCGAGCGACGCACGAGAGAGGGTGAATGAGGGTGAATGGAAGGGGCAGGTATAGCCGTGGTGCTGACCAGCAGCCCCGTGAGCGACAGATTTAAGCGAGACGCCGTAGAGTGCAGAGGTAGACCGACTAGAGTGAAGACCTTAACGACGATGTATCTTATAGTTTTAAATATATTTGACAGTTTTTAAACATACACAAGGCTTATTCATGCAATCATCCCGTAATATCCTACGGTATATATGTCCTATGGACTTCATAATATACTATCACGCACGATAGGCTTTTACTCCCGGCTGATTTTACGTGCTATTGTAAGCATGTTGGATGTGCAGCATAGAAGAGCAATTCTCGCTGACTGTATAGCGGCAATTTGAACGTAGGCATATTCGGCGAAATTATACTCTCCATATCATGTAACTATCACCAGTATGTCTCCATAAACGGACATAATATACGATAAGCTGCATCGGTTACAGCTCACTTTCTCGTACCTGGAATTCGTCAATCACCGTCTGTTTCTGAACTCGTAGGAGTTCAAATCGATTGTAAAAGCTTGAAGAGCATATTGCGCACTGCATAGTATTCAATTTTGTTCTTCGAATCTGTGACTCAAGCCACTCTCGTATTACTTCTCCCATAGCATATATTCATGCAGCTGTTCGTGGCAATCGCTCGTTCAGTCTAACATTTTAACTCTTGTACGCTTGCACGATTATTCCAAACGTTTCCAAATATGTCGATCGAGTTTCAAAAAGCACTTGTTTACTTATTCGTCATCTCGTTTCACGTATCCAGTAGCAATATTTTTGGCTCGGCAACGAGCGTCGAAAAAACTATGAAAACGATCGGTAGCGCACAACGAAAAATCGTTCGGTTTCCGATACAATCGAATGATGATTCGAGTGTACCGAGTATCAAGAGAATTAAGAAAGCGACGGATCGCATCTCCGATATCAAGTGCAAGGAATACTCGGAGATGACGCGCGAAGTCGTGTGGATCAAGAAAATCGAGCTGATGCCTATGCGCCTGAGGTGTAAGAAACCGATACAGCTGTTCGTCGTCGGGGGTAGTGTGGCAGAACCCAAAGAATACCCTCACATAGTCGCTCTGGGTCGGACTGTCGACGCTTCCACGACGGAGTATTTCTGCGGCGGAAGTCTCATATCCGATCAATGGATCCTCACTGCGGCTCACTGTACCACCGAAGCTCGGGGACTGCCTAATGTGGCGCTCATTGGCAGTGCAAATCTTAACAAAATTGTGAGTATTTAATGTAACGTAGTATTTATTATGTCATTTAGATGATGTTTGGGAAAAAAAAATTACTGAAACAAACGCGTCGTGACGTTTGTCTTATTTACAGAACGAGCTCAACACAGGCAAGTTGATGTCCATAGAGAGCATCAAACCACACCCCGACTACAACTCGTCGCAGTTATACGCCGATATCGCCCTGATCAAGCTCTCGAAACCGGTGGAATTCAGCAAGACGGTGAAACCAGCCTGTCTCTACCCGATCCCGGACTTGGAGCCAAAATACCTATGGGCCAGCGGCTACGGATCCACGTCATCCGTTCGTCTCAGGGAAGGTATGACGGGTCTCAACCTGACCAAGGCTCGGCTGCAGCTCACCGACATGAAACATTGCAAGCAAGTATACCGAAGCGTCAAGCAACTGCCCCACGGCATAGATTCTGAATCGCAGTTGTGCGCCGGTGATAAAAAAGGCGGATGGAAGAGGGACACGTGCGCCGGAGACTCGGGTGTGCCATTGCAGTGGACGCATCCTTCGGGATGTCTTCAGGAAATCGTCGCCATTACGAGTTTTGGAATTTCTTGCGCTGTGCCAAAAATGCCAGCTGTTTACACAAAGGTTTCGCATTATATCGACTGGATCGAGTCCGTCGTTTGGCCGAATGAGAATTAGTCTTATACTGGTATGATAGATATATCGAGTTTCCAATATTAGAAATTTACAAATGCAATATGTGGTTGAATTATATGCGTGTATTTATAATTGTGCATAAATATTTTTACCAATAAATAAGATGTCATGTAATAGAAATAAATATGTGGATATTTTGAAATTTATTGAATTTGTTGGTCGGAATTCACCGTCGCACTTCGTTTAATAATCACCGGGTTGAAATAGATAAAGAAAGCTTATACTGAGTGGCTGGGTTTAATTTTATTAGCTTCGGGAACCTCGAGATCTCTCCGCGGCGCCTGAAAAACCGCACTACTACTCTCGTTGCTGCAAGTATGGCTTGTCTTGCGATCGATTCATGATCGCTTTTGCCAGTCGTCGGAACTGAAGAAAGACAGATTTATCAGAAAAGTTCAACGGCATTCGGTTGCCTATTGAAGATCGAATTCTGAATCGCACGAGATTAAGTCCGACATGCGATCTTCTTCTTCTTCTTCTTCATCGATGTTCACTCGAATGTTCGGATAAGGGGCGGTTTGAGATAAAAGCACTTTTTCTAAAATAATAAAACTTTTGAAACAAACTTTTTAATGAAAAAACGACTCTGTACCAGCTTAGTGTTAAGTTTATTGAATCATTCTACCAAAAAAAATGTAAATAAGACTATAGATTTTTCTTTAACTTTGGAATTACAAAATGCATAAAAGGGGGTGGGCCTCCGGCCGCACCATCTTTGTACTCAGCTATTATAACTCTGAATGAAATTTTCGATACAGCATACGTCGAAATGTATTATCTTCTTTTACAGTATTTAAAAAAATAAACATACATGTGCAGATTTCAAAAGCCACGTAAAAGTTCATTATAACAATTTTTGCACGTATACGTTGACGTATCGAAGATAACATTATATCACAAGTATAACGTGCGTAATATTAAAGATAGCTGTACAATCACATTTAGTTATACACACGCTAACTGGCACAATTTGGCAATACCCGCTTTTTTATAAGACACTAATTAGTTCGATATTACAATCTTCTGAGATATGTATATAGCAAGCATCGACCTCAGTATTTCAAAACATAAGTTTAAGAGAGGAACCGATTGGTACTTATAAATTGAGAATTCTATATTAGGCTTCGTATTTCTTCTCGTCTCAAATAACATATAAATGAACATTAATCAAGCAGGTTCAATGCGGATTTGCAGCATTTTACGTGCAGTCGCAATTAATTTTCAATATTTTTCACAACAAGTACATCGTTGTAACAAGTACATCAGACTATCTTTCAAACTGCAATAAACGGGAGACGGTCTAAATTTTTTGTAGAGAGATCTGTGCACAGAAAATTCTGCTGAGATCTTCGCATATTATCTTTGCAAGGACTTTAAGGGGGTCTGAAAGTCAATTCAAATCTAGATTTCGCGCCACAAAATAGCAGACGACAAAAATAACTAATTTGCTTATAACAAACAATAAAAGCAAAATTACGAAAAACCAGGAGATAGTTGCCCTTCGGTACGCAATTATCTATCATTTTACAAAGTTTCAAGTTATAACAATATGTCTCAGAGAAAAGCTTGAAAAATATAAAAAAAATGCATTTTTCTTCTTACCAGCTACTGGTACAGCGCAGTCTACATGGATACGTTCCCATGGGCCTTCAGGATATTCCCAATGATGTGAGTAAAATTGCTTGACGAAGAGACGATGGAATCACAACTCGATGTTCAAAAATCAAGCAATTTGAAGATAGACGATAAGAAGACTCAGGGGCTTTGTATCCATGACGAGATAGATCTTGACCAGCTTCGAGTAGTTGAATAATTTTACTTAGGTTAGAATCTTTACGAGTTTCCTTCGCAATCTGCTCTGCTCGTACAGGAAACTGGAGCACTTGAACAATAATCTGCATTTGCATTAGTGTTACGTCGGATTTAGTCCTTTTGAACCAAATCCGATCGTTTTAATCTTGGAAAATATTCTCGGTAGAAAATTTCCAAGAAGTGTGTCGCTCCTTTTTTTTGTAGGCAGATGGGACGTGCGTGCATATAGAATCTAATGTATACACAGTGTATCGCTTCGTCTGTCTGGCATTTTATATTTTCTGAGAAAATTATTTTTGAAAAAGGCGGCAACGGTACACCCACACCGAAAAACGGTAGCTTATAGAATGAAATGATAAGAAGGGAACGTAAGAAAAATATTGTCAACCGCGGTCTTGTATCACGATAGTTCAGCCCAGACTGCGATTATTGAGATCAGACTTACAAGGAATGCAAGATAGGAATTATGAGGTTCAAGTGAAAAAGGTTTGACTGGTGGCTGCTTTTGGCTCAGAAGTAGTAGCAAGAGCAGTATATTTTACGTCTTGACGTGATGAGGGTTGAGGAGGTATAGTTACTTCTGGTATCTCAATAGTGTCATTGAGAGGTGTGAAAGTCATAAATTTTCCCCATATGCGGTCCCATGAAGAGGCAATGATATTTTCGACAGCTCCTTCGTTTAATAATTTAGAGATAGCACCCTCATTATCAGATATGGGGTGACCACGAATTTCCCTAGCTATATCGTTAATTAACGATATAGTTTCGACAGGAAACATTATCCGTTCCCTTAACTGTTCCAAATCTCGCTCGGTATAAATATCACTTGTGGCAAGATCCGCTGGACTGGTGTATTCCCAAGTAGGTCTAGTCAGAGGCTTGAGTATCTCTGGAGTATGAACTCGAGTAGGTTTGGGCGTTAATTTGTACCAAGCTTCTTCTATATAATAATGAACTGGTAAAATTTCGTTGCACTGGATTCTTGTACCAGTGGATTTTAAAATGTGAGTACGGGGTGTCATGTAATAAGTCTGATTATTGTGCTCGACTGGCAACTCTGCGTAGCAGCTCTCGTCTTAATGAAGACGAACTCCAACCCGTATGCATTTAATAATATGTACTACTTCTCCAGCGGAGACAGCCATGTAGCCAGGTCCTTTCATTAGGTCATAGGCAAATTCATCGGGAGCTTGGGTAGCAATGGAAAGGGAATTCTTTAAAGTCTGACGCTACAATTCACACTTCTGTGTTAGAACATCGTAATACAACTGACCGATTTGTTTGTGTATGAGTTTTTCGACATATACAAATTTAAAGTTTATATAGGTAAAAATGTCAAGATTAGCTACATTTTTTTCAGATTTGTCGGCGAAAGATCTACCGGAGATAGTATTGAATATAAATAGCTTAGGATGTTCGGTGGATGAAATAGCATATCCACAAAGTGCTTCGTGATGTCGCATTTGACTACGTCACGAAGGGATAGGTTATGGTTGTTATGAATATGTCTGTAATCAAAAAAGATTTTAGTCATAGTGCATGTGAAAATGTACATTAATTGACTACTGAGTCTACGTCGAGAATTTTAGTTTTATCTGGTTGCTTATTACAGATGTACGAAGTTCTCAAATGATTCGTATTTACTATTTTGTTTTTCTTTTTTGTTAACTGAATACGAACATTATTCGAATCTATTACTTCGATGATTTTATAAGGCCCAAAATATGGCTTTTCAAATTTCTTGGGTGTATGTCAACGTAATAAATAGACATAGTCGCCTAGCCTGAAATTACGCGGATTTAAGTAACGATAGTAATATTTTTTTGAACGATTTTTAGATTGCACAAGGTTATCGTAAACTAATCCGCGAATTCCAGTTAATCGCGTGGCCAAGTCTACAATATAGCCATTGTACGTAGGTAATAAATCGCCTTCCTGTAGAAAACACTGTTGTATCCATCTTTCGATATCATCTTTTAAATTTTCCCAATAATAGTTTTGACGGAATCGATTAAAGGTTTTTGATACTCCACGATGTCCACCTATTGATGAATTATGCAATTCGATTTCGTCTCGTTTATCAATAGGTAAATTATTGTCTATAACAAATTCTTTAACTTGAAATAAGGTCTTAGTACTATTTCCCTTATTTTAGATAAGGATTTTGATTCAGGTCCTCTAATACATAAGGATATGAAGTAATGGTTGTTAGTATTTCGTTTTTAACAATGTATAGAATTAATCTCTAATTTAGTTAATCTTTCAATTTTATTGGAGTCGATTAAAAGCTTAGTTCCTTCATCACAAGGTTTACCCTCTGAATTGACAAAACAAATAATCGTTTCCTTCCAAAAATTTACTAAATCCTTAACCTTTACGATTTTACTCTTATTGTTAGTATTATTAGTTTTAATAGTTAATTCACTTTTATCTACAGTAGTTACGGAATTAGCAGTGGACATCTCAACTGCAGGTACGCTTCCGTTCTCCTGAACGTTCGAATGGCTCCTATTACTCGATGCCCATTCCAGGTTCAAAGCAGATGCCTCATTAGTGCTTTTTGGCTTGATAGTTTTTGAATTTTTTTCCGATTCTGCGATAATCTGGCTAATTTTATCTGATAATGTTTTTATATTAGTATTGTTAGTCTCTTTAGGTACATCAGTTGTAGTAATTATTTTATGTTTAATATTAGTAGCCGAACCTAAATGTTGGCCTTCTAAGAGAAATATATCCTTATATTTATTAATAATTTTAAGAACATGGTTTTTCTCAACACCTTGTAAATGATCTAACCTAAGTTTATCTAAAATTGACCCAGTATTTACTTGAATGCCAAAAACACAAGCTGTAGGCAAGTCAAACGGATCATATAACTCAACTTTCTTATTTTTAAATAAATCATAGCACTCATCTGATTCCTCCTTAGACGGAACATTTACATTAAGATCTGCAAATACTTCTTGTTGTGTTATATGAAAGATTTGCCGCTTTGGGCATCTTTTTTATACAGAGGCAAATTAAGATCCTCTTTTAAAATAGCTATTCTATTACTAGAGTAATAATCTTCTATATCTGTAATATTTTCAATGTCACTATAATTTTCTAAATCTGATATCATACGATATAATGATTCCGTAGACGAATTTGCTATAGTACTAGAACCTGAACTTAAACCTATTTCTGAGAGATTTTCTTTAAGATTAATGTATTTCTTTTGAAAGGTGTAGTCGAAGAAGTGCGGTCGTCAGATACTTGCGTAATGTTTATTTCTGATATACCGTATTTTGCGGCGCGAGGTATGGGTAATTGCAAACGTTTTTCCATTTCAGTAACATCAGATGAATCAAAATCAGATAAGGTATGATCATAATGAATAGTAGCAATTTTAGATACGACTCGAAATTCATTTTTTTTAAAATCGATTGTGCAATGGGCTAAAAAGAAATAAGCGGCTCCTAGAACTCCTTCACAAGGAATACCAAAGTCATCAGGTACAATATGAAAAATAGTTTTCTCCCCGAAAATAGTTATTTCCGCCGTTCCTAATGTTTCTGTAAGTTCATCACCGATTCCTTTTAAATACGCGAATTCGGAACGATTAATTTCGCAATTTTCCGGTATTAAAAGTGACTTCATAATATTAGCTTCAGACCGAGAATCTAACATTAATCCACCTTGTCGATACGTAGGTGGATTAACTATATCAATAAATGGCAAAAGTGATTCTTGCCTATCAGATTTTATATTAATAATTCGACCGACTTCAGATTTTATTTGCGGATCATTTCGCTCGAGATTTCGCTTATAGAAGGTCATGACTTTATTATTTAAAGTAAAAATTCTTGAATTGAAATCTATTTTCGTGTAATAATATCTGAAAAGCGCAACTCCTAAACGTCCATCGGTAGGTATTTGAAATTCATTAGGCACGAGATTAGGCACGACGATAAAAGTCACCTCTACTCCTAGCAGTAACCATTTATACGTACCTAATGACTTTGTGTAGCTAGGGCCTATTCTGCGTAAACTTATGATTTTCTCCGTCTGAATTAAAGTCTTATAAAAAATAACACCGATTTTTATTAAATTTACTTCCGAACCTGTATCTAACATAAATTTAATTGTAGTATCGATTGAAGGTATTAAAAATGATTGAACAAACGGAATTAAGCTATTATGTTGACTTAGTTCAATGGAACTAACTCTTCTAACAGCTTGTTATCTCGCTCATTATGTTGGAACGCGACTGTCTGGTTTGGGTCTCCGTCCCTGCGTTCTGTGGGTAAGACCCGGGCAAGTTTCTTTACAATGTCATTTACCTTTTCGTTGGCTATGACGGCTAAACGTTGCTCAATTTCGGCTTTTAATACGCGTTTTAAACAATCGACGAGAGTGTTTTCCGTATAGGTGCGAAAAGCCTCTACAATGGTCCCGGCGTTCTCTAACCGATGTGCTTCGATTACGCGATTGCCGATATCTTTGATCCTATTCGCGAAAGTGATCACACTCTCTCCGTCACGCTGATACTCATTGCCCATCTCACCCAGTAATTGAACTACTGTTTTCGTGGGAGCGTAAATATTTTTGAGAAAAATTAATAATTCTTCTATTGTTTCAAAAGAAATGTCGGTTATTGATTGACGCGCTTCTCCTTGTAAACGCCACCGAATTAATTTAGTTAGATTGGGCTTAGTGGTGGCCTCAATCATTTCCTTTGCCTCTTTGCATCCGGTTGCAAATTGCGAAAAAGGTATATTATCGCCATCAAAATCGACCTTTGATCGAAACCACTTGGTTAAACTGCAGGGCTACAGTGCCACGAGCGGCGTTATTTGTGCCTCCCGTCATATTGGTAACGTTACTATTATTCGGCGCTATTATTTCGGGTTCTATCGTCAGAATTATTACCTCCTCGTGGTTAGGATTTTCTACAGTATCTCTATCAATAGGAGGGACGATATTATCGTTATCGCGCGCGATGCGGTCTCGTGACGCGAAAGGGTTATATTTGGCTAATTCTTCGGCCGATAACTGGTCAATTTCTAAATTCCGAGCCAATTGTCTAGTAGTAGACCTATTAGACATGAATTAGAAAAATTAAATTGTTTTTATAGAATATGTTAACTTAACGGGTTCGGACAACGATAATCTATCACTATTCCAGACGTATTTTTATAAAGAATACTTGCAATTTACGCAATATTCTATCTTAAAAGACTACTGATAGAATATATTTTGTTTATTGAAAAGAAACAATAAACTTTTATTATTGAAATAACCTTCCACGAATTTAAAATCTTTCCATTAAATCTGTCGTCAAAATCAGGACGCAGATTAGTAAATATTCGCTATTCAATAGATTTCATATTATTATATAAAGTTAGTTATTACAGGACCGAGATAAATCGTGACCGTTTCAGGTTATATCATGATCTGAGCTGTGAAAATACTCTAGAACTTCTTTATTATAATATACTCGATTAATAGCTGATAAATAAGAAGATATAGCACGAGTTAGGTAGACAGTCTTATCTACTTTAGCCATAGCTAATTTGCAGGCCGATATTAAATGACTTTTGCAAAGTTTATTTTCCGCGAGATATGTGAGAGTCATTTAATAGTATAAAATTTGATTTATTTACTCATGATAAAATAACAGTTTAATTAAGAGATAATTTGGCAAAAGCAGATTCTAATTTATTAATTTCTACTTGATTAACCGATTGGTCTTTGTTAATTTGCTTAAAACCGTTAGCTACTGACTTTGCGATACTGCGCGTTAATCCTTGAACCTTAGTCACGCGTTTATCGGTTTTTTCGATGATTGCGATAAATGAATTATTTAATGATTGAATTACGTTATGTAAAACTTGTATCTTATTTTCTTGTTCGATGATATAAGAATTAAAAACGGCGAAATTTTTATTTTAATTAAAAATAACTTCTTTTAAATGTTCAATTTGGTTTTCTAAACATATTATTTTATTGGCTGCTTGTATTGACGTAAAGTCCTCAATTAGATAAGGAATCATTGATAACAATTAAAATGTCTCATTAATGTAGTTAAAATAATATATTCTTTATTTAGTTAGCACGTGGAGAAAGTGTTTATGGTAACTACTAAGTATTTACTTAATATTACATTTCTAATAAATAACACTAGGTTCGTTTATACAAATTTTTTTTCTTTTCATTATTTTATTGAATGTCGAAATTATTAATCTTTGTGTATCAACTTATTTCCCACGTTATTTCCTACTTATATATTGATTGTAATCTAAAATCATTGAATTCAAATCGATTTCAAAATCATTTGAAATCATTTGCATGACTTGAAATCACTTGGTTCTCGAAAGAATAAAATAATTTAGTTATCGTTATAGTGGAGCTCGAAATCACTGAAATCATTACATGAAATCATATGAAATCTGAAATCACTGGTACTCTATTTTTTGAGTGAATAGCCCCTCGCGGAGATCCTTCTAACGGTTCTACTGCAGTGTTACTAGCTACAGCTGGAACGTACTGGTCCGACTATTTCATTAGTAGCCGCAGCATCAGGTACCTGTACGACAGGCTGAGGGTTTTCTAATGGTTCGGCCGGTTCTGGAATATTGTTGTCTAGATTTTCGTTTGTAGCGTCTCTCTCAGCCTCACGAAGTTTCTTGGCATCTTTCCTCTTTTTATTTTTATTTTGATTTTTTTCCACAACTTTTCCTCTTGCCGTCGTTGTTATTCATCTAAAAGCATTTTGAGATCTTTCATTTAATTTTTGGATTACATACAAGAAGAAAAATAATTAAAAAAATGCACATATAAGTAAATGCAATAGGGAGAAGTTAAAAATTTTATATAAACGGAACTCACTATTCTTTTAACGGAATTTTTTTAACACCCTTATCCTTATTCATTTGGTCAATGATCTCATCTACTAATGTCAAAGGTTTCTTTGTGAATTTGTTATTAAGAATGAAGCATCCGCTATACTTCTCCTTCGTTTTTTTCTGACACCTTCTACAATATTTTTTTGACTCCACCCTTGACAGAGATTTGGATTCCGGCAAAGGAGGAGGAGTGTCAGCCTGTAGGGTAGCTGCCCGCTGATTCTTAGTAAGGTTCCTTACTTTCTTTCCCTCCACTAGGTAGCACAAAAAAAAAAACGAAAGAAGAAAAACTTTTTGTTAATAAAAATATTCTTAAATTTGACTCCTAAAGAAGAGAAATAAAACAGCCGCTCTCGCTAATCAAAAGAAAAGTTTTTTTTGTGCAAAATTTGTTTACAATATTTAATAAAGTTTAGGAATAGGACTCACAGGATTTCAACTACATTCGGCACAAAGGCAAAACGCCAGTTGAAAGGTTTTTTGATTTGTTTTGATAAATTGCTCGATCCGCGAACGGTATCAACGAATTTTAACCTTGTGCAAACTAACTTTCCCGATGCGAAGTCACTAAAAGCACTAGTTACAGCTAACTATCCCGATTTTCTTATGCGACGTGGATGCTACTGAAACAGTATTTTTCAGTACCGCTTTGGGAACAATCCCCCCGGGGCCTCCAAATTTGTTACGTTGGATTTAGTCCTTTCGAACCAAATCCGTTCGAATAGCGTAAAATGACGAGCGTATAAATAATTGAAAAATTTTTGACAAGCCCATACAATAGCTAAAGCTTCTTTGTAGATTTGAGGATAGCGTTGTTCAGTAGCAGTTAATGTACGGCTCGCATAAGCAATTGGCCTTTCGATTCCGTTGCTAAGTTTATGTGAAAATTTCAGCGTACCTTGTCAAAAGTTGATCCAGCTGTATTTGTTGATCACGAGTTAATGAAGATGGAAGAGTAGAAAGGGTATTAACCTTGATTGGAGAAAAGAGTTCGGTCCAATCAATTTTGTGACTGAATTGTGCGATCCATTCGCGACTAAATAAGGAATCGTAAGAGCCTTGAAAAACGTAGACCGGAAGTTGACGAGATATAGAACCAAATGAGACATTAACAGAGCAAGTCCCGATGCAGTTGAGGCGATGTTGCGAGTAACTCATGAATTTTTTAGAAGTTGGTTGTAATTGAAAATTAGGTTTGAGGTTACGAAGTGTATCGCTACCAATGAAACCATATGGTGCACCAGAATCTAATTCCATATTTAATTTGTGGCTTTCAATGAGCACTTGAAGTATTTTGTTACCACAAGACTTATCGATAACGTGGATTTCTTCGACTGCGTTGAAACATTTCAATGTATCTATTTGTTGTGCAGGCTCTTCAGAACTTGTATTTGAGAAGTAGAAAGCGAAGATGAAGCTCTGCAAACATTCGCTATGAGCCCACGTTTTTTGCACTTATGACACTCAGAAGTACGAAATTGGCACTCACTGCGTTTGTGACGTTCTCCGAATCCATAACAAGCCCCTTGCTTTAATCGTAGTGAGAAATTAGCAATGGATTCATTCTGTAGCTGTACAATTTGTCGGAACTTAACACTTTCTGCATATTTATTTTGCTTGACGTCGAAATGTGCAATTAAAACAGTGCGAATTTGTTGATACGTACGACTTTCTGGTGTATCAGAACAAACAATAATTTTTAGAGCATTATTAAGTTCTGCGCCCATATATTACTCGAGCGAAATCACCGTATTCTTCTTCCGAAATTTTAGTCAGTTATAATGCCCACTGAAATCTCTTGAAATAATCGTTGACTGTTGTTCCGTCGGACGAACGATATTCTTGATACTTGAACGGAGGAGCTTTGGGTTGAACTTGAGAAGTACATTCAGGCTGGCTTGTAACAGGAGTGGTAACTTGTGGAATAGCAATCCTCAGAGCATCCGCCAATGCCTTCGTCACAGCAGCAATCAATGCAGTAGAAGGTTCGACATGGTTATGTTGACGTTGACTTGTATTGAAAATGTGCACTTTTCACTATTTCTCTCCCCGTGATATTGAAGTAGAATATAGAAAATCAACTAATCGGCGTATTTTCGAAACCAATTCTGACACCAAAATATTGTATATGTATAGAGTAAACTTAAAGAAAGTGCAAAGATGTTTACTCAAAGATAGGTTTATTTTGAATGACAGTCATTATTTACAATCAATAATAAGACGTTGCATGAAAAACAATAGAACTTAAAAAGAATGTTAATTGAAATATACTACACCGACTTTTCCTCGTTTGGTGCTCGGGATCGACCGCTTTGTTAGGCAGATAAAATGAAAAAGGTGATTTTTTTTTTAAATTCATATCTCTGAAACTAAACGTCATAACCTCGTGAAAAAAATTATGTCGATGGGTCACTTGTCAAACTATATGCCATTAAAATTTTAAGTGATTTGACTACTTATTTTTTCAGTAATAAATCAAAAACTGAAAAAACTGAGTTTTTTCTGTGCATCGATTACGGACGCAAAAAGGCCTTAATGCACTTGAGATGCACAAAAGTGTGGCAATTATATAATAAACTCGAAAATATTTATGCGTAAGAAAACGCACGAACGCTTTATTGTTAATTTGTCCAAGTATTAATAAAAAATATACATTATATTTTTATACACATTATATAGCATTTGTATATACTTTTTAATTTGCACAACGAGGAACTATAATTTTTTCCATAATTACTGCATGCACTAACATTTTACTTCTATTATCGAAGCAGAAGAAGAATGTTATAGTATATTACGATACTAGTGCGGTAAAATAGTTTCGCCCTCGTGGGGACAATATCGCTCGAGCAAAGCGAGGGTGATAAGTCCTCACGAGGGTGAAATCCCTTTACCCTCCCTATAGTATCGTACGATATTTTATGAAACAACGTGCATAAACCGAGATTTAGCGATTGCATTTTTGCACGAGCGTTATTTAAATCGAGGCTTATGCCACGGCGTGTCATAAAAGTAATTTTTAGTAGTTGAATTTATAATATTATCCTGCATTACATTGAAAGAAAAAAAAACTGTTATTATAATTGGGATCGTTGTTGCTTATTTTGCGATAAAGACTGATGAGTTTACAAGCATTTCTTAGGAAGATCCAAAAGCAAATGATTAAAAAAATTTTAATCAAATTCAATTTATTCTATTATTGGTAGTCTTCGTAGTATTGCTCAAACTATTTCATATGAAGTTAGAATAATTTTATTAATATTAAGAATTTTATTAATAGTAGAAAGATTTAATTTAATTAATATCCTTAAATTTCAAAATAATATTAATTTTATTTTTTTATTTTTTCCTTTAATAATTATTTTTTATATTAGTTTATTGGCCGAACTAAACCGAACCCCTTTTGATTTTGCTGAAGGGGAATCTGAATTAGTTTCAGGATTTAATACTGAATATATGAGGTAGATTTGCTATAATTTTTATTGCTGAACATGGAATAATTATATTCATAATATTTTTAGGTACGAGTAAAAAAAACTTAAGTATCCGTTAGTGTATATCATATTTTTAATAACTTTACCTATATGAAGAATCGCATGATTTTTTGGAATCATCTCTTGTATATTCCTACTATCTAATGTCTATACATGCAGTTTTTCGTATCCGTATCACCTGACACATATTTAATATAATGTTTACAAATAAAATTGTAGGTCAGACATAGTCAAAGTTATCTGTCTTTTCGTTAGTGGAAAAAAAATTACTCAATAATTTTACGTAAATGCGATACTATACGCCGAAACTTGGTCATTAACTATATTTTTCGAACTTGATTTAATATGCTCAACAGGTAACGTTTTCATGCGCAATTACTGCTTTACGATTCGCTTTAAAGTGACAACTCGCATTTGCGAGAAAAGAAATACGAGCTGATGAAATACTAGGTGAATTTGTGGTTTTTTCCGTCCGTTCATTTTGCAATCCGGCCATAATTCAAAAAACATACGGCGTTTTGTTTTTTGTTATATGTAACAAAAATTGATGAATTATTAAAAAAACTGATATCAGTATATATCGTCGCTCCGTACGAAGACTAGCACAGTTCAAATTTTCAAACGAAAACAGCTAGCACAACTCACGATTTGCCGCGAAGAGTAGCACAGTTCAGAAATGCGGTCAAGAGTAGCACAACTCGCGACTTTATATTACTTAAAATGTGAGTATATTTTACGTTTTTATTGGGTTATTTTGTTGGTTAAGTTCATGAGAACCCCGGACAAAGACGCACAAACCTCAACGTTTAAAAAGATTTCGGAAATTTTAGAAGGTTTCTAAAAAAAGTGAATAATTTAAAAAAATGTTTGTAAAAAATTATTGTATTTGTGAAAACAATTTCAAGCTCGGTAAAAAGTTCTAAATTGTGAAGAATTAAAAATGTTCATTAGGGCCAGTTTCGCAAAAATCGGTTAATTTTTATAGAAATTCGTTGTTTAAGTTGTGAGAAAGTTTGAGTTGTGCTAGTCTAGCGTGCGTGAAATGAGTTGTGCTACTTATGACGGGAAATTTGAATAGTGCTACTCTTTGTAGGGAGCGAGGATATAATATCGACATAAAAAACGTACCCTCCAATACTCATTTTCCTCGACCTATATTTATTATTTAGTGTAATGCGACGAAGGACCTATAGTAAAACAACCATATATATACACGGAAAAACCTGTGAGCTTACAGCTACGCCAACTTTGGTGTCCAAGGGTCACCATGAATTTAGTACTACCGCGTTTTTGTTTTGGGCGTGCCACGCGCCCAAAACATTAACTTCGAACGTGCGTGTCGGACTGCTCCATGCCCCAGGGTTTTTCCATGTATCTTAATAGATATCCCGATAAGCATTCATAGAGGATTTTTGAATGTCCTCATTAAATAAAGACTTATAGTATTAAAAAAGTATTCATAAATTATTTTTCATTCGATTCCCATCACCGTCAAAAACTTTTCATTTCTATATTATATTTCTTCTTATATATGAAAAACATTATTAACAATAATAACAATAATAACACTAATACCTACAATGCGTGAGTGACATTTTAACGAAAATTAAATACTTTAAAAGCAAGAATTATTTATATGGTTACTTTATGAATGCTTTATGATTTCTTTAGTAGTAACAACTAATCCATGCTAAATACTATAAAGGAACACTTAGTGATTACTGTATGACTTATGTTTTGGCACCAGAGCATCTGCTGCGAAATTTCAGTTAAAACATAATAATTCTTGATGAATGCTTCTGAAGCGGACATTCGTTAAATCCTGACGCTATCATTAAGGGGGTCTGAAAGTCAATTCAAATCTAGATTTCGCGCCACAAAATAGCAGACGACAAAAATAACTAATTTGCTTATAACAAACAATAAAAGCAAAATTACGAAAAACCAGGAGATAGTTGCCCTCCGGTACGCAATTATCTATCATTTTACAAAGTTTCAAGTTATTATAACAATATGTCTCAGAGAAAAGCTTGAAAAATATAAAAAAAATGCATTTTTCAAGCTTTTCTCTGAGACATATTGTTATAATAACTTGAAACTTTGTAAAATGATAGATAATTGCGTACCGGAGGGCAACTATCTCCTGGTTTTTCGTAATTTTGCTTTTATTGTTTGTTATAAGCAAATTAGTTATTTTTGTCGTCTGCTATTTTGTGGCGCGAAATCTAGATTTGAATTGACTTTCAGACCCCCTTAAGAATACTATGAAAATACTTATTGAAAAAAAGCATTCACTAAACATTCATTACAATTTTTATAATATTTCCCAATGCTGATTGGAATGGTAAACACCACGTGTCAAACCTTTGGGCATGGTTTTGGGCTAAAAAGTAGGTGTACTGCGTAAAAAGGTGCGAATATGATAATAACGACAGGTGTGTGACGCATCGAAAGTTTTCGTGCTGCCTTCGCTTTTATGTATGGTGTGCGGCAACCGCTTTCATCTTTCATTCGCTAAAATTTGTGCCTCTATATTAATGCGTTACCAATTCCTTGAGAAACCTCTTCGAAACAAAAATTTTACGTTATCCGGTTACGCTCAAGTAGATCTGTTATGTATAATCACTTTTTGCACATAATTTACGGTCAAGCATTTACTTTATTTATATCGGCTTTACAGCTCACACACGTGTATATAGGGAATAAAAAACGAAAATATTGTTACACCTATGTCCTGTAGTTTTTGTCTACTTCATGTGATACGTAACAAATACTTCCTGTAATTATATAGCCGGACATTATTTTTAGTGAATATCTATATAGGCTGTTATGTGTACTCTTAGTCTTGTTCAAATTTAAAAAAAAACTATGATTATATAAGTGCTTATTCCTATAATTGAAAATTTTGTTAAAAAATAATTATCATGAGACTTCAATGTTAAAATGTGAAGTTTATTTTGAATACATAAAAAATTAAGTACTTTTATTAGTCGTCATCGTGGCTCTTTCATAACAGTTTTGATCTTAAAAAAAAAATCTTTCAAAATTCATGATATTCTAAAAATCTTCCATTGCGTGTACTGTGTATAGCCATAGGCAATATTTAAATTCAACTGTCGAAGCGCTTTAAAAATATAGAACGTCATATGTTCGAAAAAAAACTTATACATATCCGAAGTTTCCCAAAAATTCAACTGTAAGATAAATTTATTTCTCCAACTAGAAAGGTCGTACAAAGTCAGGCAATGAAAAAATAAGAGTCGAAAAACAATTTTTGGATATTCCGGCCGTTATACCGCTGATGCGTGTATTTAGGTCGAGAACCGTGATGAGGTGCTTAAGAATCTTTATCGCACGTCCGGTGTACGAAGATTATTACACCAGGGTGTCGACTTTATCAGACAATTTGGTGCGCGCGAACTGTTTATACAAAAAAAATACAACCGTTGGCGATTGTGCGTCACAAACAAATGTAAAATAGTTTTGCGAAAAAAGGAAAATCCACATCTTGAGCAACCGTCTCGAGATCATAACATAGTGTTACCCGTGTCGCACGAGTATAAAAGCAGGAGAAACCCAGCTAAAAATGTAAATTAGATCCACATATCCTACCTACGGATAGCCGAATTCTCCGATGCTAACCGCCGCATGATCCTTTATTCCACTCCCTCTTCCATCATTAGCTGGGCTATACGCGCAAAGGTATACCTATATATACTTATATACATATAGGTATATTTTACGAGGCTCGCACGTGCGCGCGCGAAATTCGTGATATATATATATACGTATATATCGGCTAGCAATACTTCCGGGTGTGTGTGTGTGTGTATACATACACATGCGTAAAAGGCGGCTCGCGCGAAGAAAGAAAAAGGTGACGAGAGAGGAGGAGGAGGAGGAGGAGAACGACCACTGACGGCACTGATGCAAGCTTACATCAGCCAGTCGCACTGTCGCACGCGCGCAGCCTGCAGAGGCCGGGATGCTCGCTCGCGCTCCGCTACTTGGCGCTTATTACGATTTGTCCGTCCGAAGCGCGAGGAGCTCAGCAGCAGCAGCAGCTTCGAGCGAGCCACTCCGCGGTCACGCCGACTTGCTATTACACTGACCTACACCCTTCGACTGCAGTATTATAGCGTACACGCATCCATAGGATTACAAGATTTAACTTATTTAAGCAATGAAGAGGTGAGTGCTCGTTGGGAATTCGACACCGGACAAACTCTACGCAAAGATAACCCTACACGCTACACACAATAATTCTGCACAGGAAATAACTACACGGAAAAATTATACGCAGATATTTACTGCACGGAAATTCCCTACACACATTTTCGGTAATTTAACTACACCGCAAAACTCTACACAATCGTATAACCTATTGTTATACATTGTTGACAATAATAGGTTATACGATTGTGTAGAGTTTTGCGGTGTAGTTAAATTACCGAAAATGTGTGTAGGGAATTTCCGTGCAGTAAATGTCTGTGTTGAATTTTTCCGTGTACCTAGTTATTGACTGGGCCGGGATCCTTCAAGCTCCAAGCGTCTATATGTATGGTGTACACGGGGCTATCGGTGTCGAACGACACCATACAGCTGATCGTCCCACAAGGCCACAACTTTATGATGCACGGTCATTCGGAATTCGTCTCATGACCGTCCATCATAAGTTGGGTGTCGTTCGACACGATAGCCCCGTACACCATACATAGAAGCGTGGAGCTTGAAGGATCCCAGCCCTGTGTAGAATTATTTTGTGTAGCGTGTAGGGTTATTTTTGTGTAGAGTTTGTCCGGTGTCGCTGACATCTTATTTCTCATTCTCGTTACCTTCCTGTTATATCGTATATTCGTATATGCGCTGCTCATTTGCGTAGGAGGGAGAGGCAGTGCGGCTGAATCTCAGAGCCTTTATTTCTGTGCCACTGACCTTGCTCTATTAGGTCGATGCCAGATAGTTTTATACATATATATATATATATATATATATTTATATCGTTATATTCCGAGGGATTCGCGCGCGGCGGCGGCTAGATAAGGAAAAGCACCGTCCGTCCATATGTCTTGGGTCGCGGCAAGCTGTCAAGGTAACGGAGACGGCGGATTTTGCGTTCATTAATATCGTTGGCGCGTAGCTTCGAATTACACGGGGACAACTTTTCCACTCCGAGTTTCATGTACTGCCTTGTCGCACACGTGTGGAAATTCACTAATGGAACTACTTATACAGGGTTCAGTTTGTTGATGGTATAACAAGACCATCGTTGTAACTGTATGGCTCGTGTGACATGCTCCTATTTCTGCGTGGGTTTTGCACCTGCCGTTGTATATACCATAATTCTTTTTGTGTTTTTTGTTTCTATCACTTTCGATGGTAACTCTATGCTTTCCTTGGTACTTGTCTTATATAGTCTTACGCAGTTGCTCAACCCATGCCAGATGCTTTCCTTCTGCTGGAGAGCACGCACACTGACTGACATTTTCTGCCTGCTTATCACACTGCTCTACGCTCCGTAGTAAACATCATATCAGAATCATTGCTCTCCCATTCTCCTGTCACTGTTGTTCTTACATAAGTTCTTTTAGCTGATTTTTCTCTCCATTTTGTTCTTCCAGTAAACAAGAAACTAACGTGTGGGTCTTTGGCTATGGATCGTTGATATGGAAAGCAGACTTTCCGTACGAGAAAAGAGTCGTGGGCCACATCAAAGGCTATGTAAGAAGATTCTACCAAAAAAGCACTGATCACAGAGGTGTACCTAGTCGTGTAAGTATGCTTTAATGCATTATTATGTTCCACAACATGGATGATGTATCTTGTATACATACTACATTAAATAGCTGTAGCTTGAAAGGAGCTCTTTCCTGCATTTTTGACAAATTTTTGTAGTATCTCATACAAATATAATGGTCAGAAATATCGTTTTTTCTATTTTTTCTATAGCTATGTAATTTGATAATTATTAGTTGAATGCCATCATTTTTCCTTTAATCAAAGACAAGGCTGTATTAAATTAACATTAATTTCTATTATAGCCTGGTCGAGTTGTCACTCTCCTTCAATCTAAGAATCCCGATGAAGAAGTCTGGGGCTGTGCCTACAAGATTGCCACGGAAAATATTGAAAGTGTAACTCAACACCTTGATCACCGGGAACGAGGAGGCTATGAAAGGAAAGATGTTCTCTTCCATCCACTTAATCATTCACAATCAGAAGAAATAGAGCCATTTCATCTATTTATTTACATTGGTCACGAAGATAATCCCAACTTTGCTGGACACGAAGACATTGAGACAATAGCTGGACACATAGCTGAATGCGCTGGCGCAAGTGGACACAACACTGAGTATCTGTATAATTTAGCCGCATCGATGCGTACTATAGCTCCAACGATATACGATGAGCACTTATATGAATTGGAGGATGCAGTTAAACGAATAGAAATGTCCAAAAAGAAAAAAACTATAGAGTTAGACCGGCATAATCACAATATAACTGTTAAGTAAAAATAGACTAAATCAATTTTATGAAATTAACTAACCATTATCTAATCGGAAATCTCGTGCGTGAAAATTACAAACAAAATTAAAAGACGAACAATACATGATATTAATATTTTTTAACGGATTTTATAATCTTTATAACTGCTAAGGTTAGTTCAGCACTCAAGTGCATGTATAAAAGATCTGCTAAAGAATGCTATCAACTATTCAATATTTGCATTGTTAAGTATTGTACAAAGTTTTTGATCATATGACATAAAAAACCGCTGCCAATTCATTGGCACGTAGCTTCCTCCAACTAAATTTATAGGTCCAATGAATGAAATATTGTTTTAATATACAGTATAACCTGCCTGCTAATGTATGAGGCGGTTTTTGATACATAATTCAATATATAAGTTTTGGATGGTTCATTGTCCAAAAGTTTGCAGATCCCTCTGTTTATTTATTATAGAGTGCGAACGCTGCCGTCAATTTTTTTTCACAGAATATATAGATGGGTGATTCTCTGTGAAGTCGAAGATATGAAATAGTATATTACGTGCCTATGAAATAGTATATTACGTGCCGAGGAAAAAACTTGGACAGCCCATATCTCGTGTAAATTGTCACCCGAGCCGAAGACGAGGGTGGCAAACACGAGATATGGGCTGTTCAATTTTCCTCCCGTGGTGCGTATACTATTTTTCTTCACACCAGCACCGAAAATGCACATTCCTCTCCAGGCGCCCGGGAGGGAATGTGGTACTTTCGGTGCAGATGTGGAGAAAATTTTAATTTTTGCTTAAACTGTATATATATGTTCTATATGTTGTACCTGACTCTCAAAAAAATTTCAGCGCAATTCCTTCATTTGGCTTCGAGTTTTAGCTGGTCAAAGTTGAGGTTTTAACCAATTTTGCATTTTTTGCATATTTTCAATGATTCGTAGCTCATAAGGGATGCATTTTTAACTAAAACTACGAGAATACTTTTTTTTGGTGAAATTTTCTGAATTTTTTAATAAAAATATTTTTAAAGCCCTATATATATGTTAAGGCTACCTTATTTGCATTTTAAACCTTATAATATAAAAATCTGAATGTTTAATCCGGACTCCGACAACCTCAATACAGTAAAAAGATACCTTTTTATAGTAAAAAAGTAGCTGTAAAGTTTCAAAATGGGTCTGACCTTCTACTAGAAGTTATATAAAAAACAAACATGATATAATGGCTAATAAGTGGTTTTACATGCAAATTTAACACTTATAACCAAGTAAATTCCATGTCTTATACCGATACAAACATACGTCGTTAAAGTCCCTCCCTATGAATTCATGTCATCCTGTGATATGTATATATATATATATATATATATATATATATACACACACACACACACGCACTCCTTAGCAACTGCCGCTACGTGTTTTCATGAAATTACAAAATTCTATTTAGCACGGATTTTACTTTATTTACGAAAAATTACATACAAGCAGCCGTCCGCCCTTTATTAGGTCATCAGAATGCGATTCCCAAAAAGAAAATTCATTCTGAGCAGCCGGAAAGTAGAATCTAAGTTAGGATCGATAAAACAGGACCGTGGCATTCAAAAAACAATTGGAAAAAACAATTTTTTACTTATTTGATAAAATTAATATATCCTCCGATCACGTGTAAATAAATGTCAATGCAGTACAAGCAAAACTGAGTCATCAATCAATTGAATATATAAAAATCCGAGTTGTCGCACGACTCGGTTGAAGAGCATCATCAAGGTCTACTTTTCTCGAGAGAGTCTTGAAAACAAGAACGCGATAAAAAGAAAAAAAGCATCTCTCGCACGCGCATGTATGTGTCAGTGCGGATGCATTGCGTTGCGATTGCACTTGCCATACATACTTATATACATATATACATCGAAGAGATAGTCTTGACGCCGACGCGCACAAGGCACGCGCAGCAATCAGCTGGGGAGCAACAGCAAGGGATTCGCAGATTCGCTCCGCGTAGGAGTTGTGAAATTCATGCGCCGTGAGTGTGACGAGGTCTGACCGCCGACTTTACCATTTATAGCGACAGTCAGAATTGCGACATTATTTTTAAGAAATAGCGCGAATATTCAAGCGGCTTTCTAGGCATTTTATAATTGACATTTTTGTTTAGCGCGCAGTAAACATATGTACGACTATTAACTCTATTTTTATAACGAAGTTTATTTTTATGTTGACACTTTTGCGCTGACATATTATTGCTCTGAGTAATAATATAATACGTATATAGTAAATTTCCTAGTTTATAAATTCTTATTATAAAGTTTGAACAGTTTCGCGAGCGATTCGATGCAAAATTTTCATAATATATTTAATTCATCTGTGAATTTTCCAACGCAAAATATACAGTTGCCTGACCACCCTCGCAATTCATCCGCTTTTACTACTTGTAAAGTTATAAGTAGTCCGAGTATAAGTTTTTCCTCCCGAACGAATCGCGGCCGCCCGCGATAGAACTCCTAAGGTCTGCTCTCTCTCTCTCTCTCTCTCTCGTCACTAAACCGTTCGTGACCCAAGCCATCAGCACTCACCAATATCGGCCTCGTCTAAGCAGTCACGCATCTGCGCAGCTCGCCGTCCAACCAGCGCTATCCATGTAATACTCTCACATACAGCAGCGCTTGGCCTTATCCTTATCCATGCACAGAGCAGCAACCATACATGCATGCGCGGAAAGTGTCAAAGTGTAGGGGGGAGAGAGAGCGTACTGGCGTAGCTCGCTAGAGTTTCTGTCCAGCCAGCAGCGCCCAGTTTCGGCCCCGCTACGAGTGAGAGTCTCACGGCTCTTTCTCGAGACCCGTAGCTCTCTCCCTCTCGGCGGCGTCGTTTTTCTTTTTTCCTCCCCGTAACCGAGGAGCAACAAACAAAGGGGCATTGGCTGATCTCCTGAGTTGAAGCTCGCCAGCGGAACGCATCCGGGTGAGTGAGAGAATCGCTGTATATTTTCTCCATAGCCTACATCGTCAGCCACTGACTCGCCTTTATCTACTGACGCGCTCTCACGGGGCTCTCTTTCTCGCTCTCTCGCAAGTGCGTAGTAGCGAGAGAGCTCCGACTTCTTTGTCTCTCGCTCTCTCTCTCGACCACCGACTCGGCGTCTTTTTTTCGAGAGAGAGAGAGGGATGTTGTGCCCGATTCGCCTTGTTTTCCGTATCGTACGCGCGTTAGATAATGCTACTGTGGCCTCATACGATAGATAGATCGTTCGAGCGAGAGGGGAGATGGAAATCGAGAGGCGAGACCTACCGACGGCAGTGGCGGCGATCCGAGTGTTGCTGTTTTGCGTGCCGAAAGAGCAGTCTGCGGAATGCGTATTTTCTCTCGTCCTCTTTTTTTGTTGCCTCTCCTCTCTCTCTCTCTCTCTCGCTGCAGCTGGCCTCCGGCGCGAGTTTCGCATTTTTTATACACAGGCACGCGCCTTGGGTTTGTTTTTGTTGTTGCGCGTATTGATTTCTCGCGTCTCTCTCCCGAGTCGCGCAGCTCTGTATCCTACTACCTGTATACTACGAGCGATATGGGACTCGACGTCGATGCAAATACGTAATGTTTACCACTTTCGATTCATCATCGCTAATCGCAGCAGCTGAGTCTCCTGCGTCATCGCATTTACTGCGCGGACTTTGCGAAAAGAGAGGGCTGACGGCTTTTATTTCGTCCTATATAGGGAGAATAGCGCTATATACTGCGCTTGGTAACAGCCGAGAGACGCTCGCTTGCGTGTTTACACCGTGCAAAGCGTCTAGGTATAATGGAAGCTTCTATTGTTGCTGGCAAAAAATGCATGTAATTGAGCATTCGAATGACGCTACGGCATAATACAGTGTGATGTCGCGCTTTGTAAACAAAGAGGGAAGTTTGAACTACAATTGCGGAATGTTTAATAAACTCGTGAGTCCGATAACACGAAGCAAATTTTGCACTACTGACAAAAGTTATTCACGTAACGCGCGACGTCCAACACTATCACCCCCCCCCCCCCCTTTACGCGCAATGAGATTGCAAATTTCCAGCCTCGAATGCCGAATATCGTTAATCGAATTTCGGTTGTGTGCATAACAAAGTATCATGACTGTCGAATGCAGAGTCCAATGACGTCTGACGTCACGAAAGCAAAGCTCGCCTTTTAAATTTTGATAGGATGATCAGAGATAAGGATGTTGTTTACATTGAACGCCGAAGTCTGCTGGCTTTTGCGCGATTTTATCTCTTTCGTTTGGAAAATGAAGATAATACTCGGCGGACAAAGGAAGAGTTATTTTTCGAAAACATGAGGTGTATGTACGATTACATACATTACTGTTTGCAAAATTATCGTTTTGTCATATATACGTATATCTTCGAATTTTTCGATCTAAAAAATGATGAACATTTTCACGATCAATAAATTAAAGATGACTTAGTTGTTGAATTTTAAGAGATAAACAAGCTCACAATCTTTAACCTTGATTATCAATCTGATTTAAAAACGGAGATTAAATTTTAATGTTTGCTATTCGCCGACGATTATCCGTAATGACACACGTTAAAAAAAACTTATGCACTTATGTATCGATTTTTTCTTATTTACTGAGCTTACGCTGCATTATACAAGGATGAGAATCTAACTCATACGTCAAATAATTGATTGTTAAAATAAATCAATCGGGACAAATTATAGGATCGGGACGACTATAGGAAGTCTTTAAAAGGCTTATGTATATGGTCACAAATAAAAATTTTATCACTAATATTTGGAAAAGTACTTATTCGATTAGACGCTCAAAATCGATAAACGCATTCGAGGCATTTCATTTCTAAATGTATACAATTCTTGTGCAATAATTACATTATAACGATTTCCCTGTTTCAATGGATACGGAAAATAAAGGTCAACAGTGTAGCTTCTAAATTACACAATCAACGTTAAATTATCAAACGAGTAACGCAACATCAATTTAAATTATAATGAAAATTTTAACTAGCGTTATTATCTAATTGATGAAATTAAAAAAAAAACATTTGAAAAATCGTGCCCAATAAACAAATTTGCAGTACAAAAGGAACCGTACTAAAATTCTAATACAAAACCAATTGTTTTGAAATATAATATTTTGCAGCTTTTATTTCGAGATTTTTAATACTTTAATCGTATGATTTACATTTAAAGATCTAAAATCTGATCATGCAAGTTTTTATCTAAAAGCGCAGACTTGTTTTCAAAGACGTTGCAGTATACGTTTTTGAAAGAATCGTTAACGGTTATAGAAATGATTGCATTATTTTTTTGCTAAATGTTAGTAGAATGTTTATTCAACAACTTTCAAATAAAAATAGCGAATACCAAGGCATATTTGGTACCAAAACTTGAAAAAATTTTAATCGGTATACCACGAAGAAATCTGTTTTATCGATGCCACGGAAGGGAACATTGAAGTTCCTTTTTGCTTGATGCGTATATTTTTATCGAATTACATTGAGAGCGGGTAACGTTTTTGAAATGAAAGTGTATTATGTCAATAATTTAAATAAATGTTAACGATACCCGACTTTTTATATTATCTTTTACATTTTTCATAGCATCATACGTTGACAAAGATGATTTCTTCATATTCAATTAATAAGTACAACAAAATAAATAACGGATTTGCAATTAAGTGCACACTTTGTAACTCCAAATTTTAACACTAGCGAAGAAGTAGGTTATGTATGTGAAAAATGCTTTTACGAAGACGAGTCGTGTGCCTTGACGAATTTGGATATGTTTGGACGGGTAGAAAACTTTCACTGTGTATTTGGTACACCGCGTCGATTCGTCGTTTGTAAAATGCGTACATTGTATAGAGAAAATATTCAGTATCCGTGTATCTAAACGTTTTACTGTTATTTCTCAAATGTTTATTACTAGAGTTAGGTTACAATCAATGTATGCAAATTTTTTATTAGATACATCGTGCAAAATACATAAAATATATCCGACTGTAGCAAAATCATTTTATAAGCATAAAAAGGTCCGGTGGTCCGGTTTTTAAAAATTTTGCGATACATTCAGCGCATACTATAGGCTTCAAGATTTCTTGAATTATCTTCACGCTTGATGTGTGCTCCAAAACGAAGATTAGCAGAATATGATTTTTAAATAGACTCACTATCACGTGTACATCGTCTGCACGTGCTTGAGCGGCCCGAGCGTGTTCGAACACGCACAATTCTAAGATAGTACGATACGTATTCGTTACGTCATTCACTTACTCCTTCCACCGTTAATCGGCCAGACAGCAGTATTCTCTGTGTTTCAATATACGAAAGCGCCGAAATCGGCTGTCTCACAATATTCTTTTCTGGAAACTTCTGCTCCAAGGCAACAAGTTGTTCATTTCTCTATATTCCAAAAACGTACGTTTAAATATAATGAATTAACGATGCGTGAACAATTATTAGAAACCATTTTTACTCTGTTAGAAGTGTATTAAGGTTAAATATTTGCTGCACGAAGAAATTCACAGAAAATGCTTTTTGTATTTGATTACTAGATTAAATAAGCCGAATTAGCTTTATTTCCATAATTTGTTTGATATTCGTATATTTTCTAAATATCGTAAGAAAAATTTACAACGCTATATCTAATTTATAGAATCATATGATGAACTGACCATCATTACTTACCGGCACCAGCTCATTGCCATAATTCTTAAAAACTTATCATTACTAAGCATTAATGTATGCTATAAACATGCGTTAAGCCGATGATAGGAATACGAATATCGACGTTTTTACATCTACGTTTACATAACTATTTAATCGAACTCGTCATACAACGAGTTCATGCTTGCACAGATTCTCAATGAATTCCGGAATTAATTGTTTCCCCAGTTGCATAACGTCCATTATTAATCCGTTTATGAAGTTGCATAACTGAAATTGCAATTGATCTGCACTTACTGTACGTATAATAATTATTAGCTCCTGACTGAATAATTCACCTCCAGCGATATATTCTCATTAAAACATAATGCAGGTAAAGATTTATTTTTAGATATCGCTGCTTAAATTTAATAGTATTAATGAATCATTAAATGAATGAATGAATCATTCACCGATTGAAAATTGCGTTCGAGCCGAGTGACGCTTGGTTTGTGAATCATTCAGTCCACACCTATACCTCTAAGTAGCTGCACTGCAGCCAAAACGCTATTCGCAACTATATTATCTCAGCTAACGTTGTAAAAATGACTGCAAACGAAAAATTTATTTCGTCATTGCTTCCCTCCCTTACGCGAGTGTTTATCGAAGTAAGCTAGATCGAGAGCACGATATAATTTTTCTGTGTTTTCCAGAATGAATCAATTTGGTGATTTTTCAAATTTTATTCCGGCCAAATGACCCGGCTTATCAGTGATTCAGCCGCAAAGCGCCAGCAGCGCGAAAATAACTTCCAGCGCAAGGTCTACCAAGCTTTTACTACGGCCCTGACTCTTTTTCATCATACTCTTCCTTGCCATCTCTCCCTTCTCGGTGGAGTTTCTCTTTGTCTTGTCGAACGTAGAGCGAGTATCCCCTAACTGAACTTGATAAATATACTTGATAAATAGACTAGCCTATATCCTAGCCTTTGGAAAACTGAGAGAATAGAGAATAAAAACACACGTTGAATGACGTAATTTTGTCTGCGAAAAATCGCTAGCTACGCTGCTATTCAGCATTATTCAATAAATTATTTAATTAAATTATTCAATGATTAATTAAATAATTTATTGAATAATGTGTATTCAGTACATCGGGGGGCGCGATTCTACATCTATATATGGCTAGCAGCGTCTATCGGAAAAGTTTATCTAGAAAATTATCGCACTTAGGGCGAATTAAACGTTGAATTGTAATTCTGATGCACGCTCCTGCTTAACAGTATACTTGCGTGTTGACCCATTTTTATATAACACGTACAGTGGTCAACTTCCTCTTATATGCTGATGCGTATATCGTCAAGTTTCGGAGCTACTGGATTCAGGCACTGGACAGTCCGTTGAAATTATACTTTATCTACAATTCAGCGTGTAGTTTATCTACGTTTTTTCATGCTCTGTGAAGTATTTATTCATGTGTAGCTTTTCCATGCCTTTATTAAACTTAGTCACTTTCAAACGCGAAATGTAATTTTTAAACTACGAACGTTCGAGTGTATACACCAGCTGTTTCCCCGTTTGAATATATTTTGAAAAACTTGAGGAAAAACTTGGACAGTACAGCAGGTCTCGCAATCCGAGAAAAGCCAGTACCGAAATCGATAGAAAAATCTTTTAATTTTCATTGAGGAGCGCGAGTTGACCTATTGTGCTCCACATATGTAGCCCGCACGTACAATTCTGCTCAGCACGGAGTGTACCCTATATAATATACGTGATAGGTACTACCGTCATTCGTTGCCTCAACTCCGCGAGTACAGCCAGCGCTCTCTCCCCCATCGCAGTTATTCTTTCCATTTCAAATAAACGTCAAACTCGACGTTGAAAGAAAAAACCCAGCGCGCGATCGCGCGCAATGCTAAATGCGCGCACTAAAATAGCTCCACTGATGCTTGCGAGTGTGTACTATAAGTATAGGCGTAAAAGAGAGGGAGATAGATAGAAAAAACCCTGGCGCGGCATAGGCCAGGGGCTCCCGCGGCAAGGCTACCCGTCGAATATACGTCCCTGAACTTCGAATCGTACGAGGCTCGGCTCGAGCTCGGCCGTCCTCGGCTATCTTCGCTCTCCCACCTCTCTTCTTCGCGCGTACGCACAGCTGCGTGACGGCGCTCGCGTACACAGCTATATGGAGACCTGTTTGGATGTGTGGCGGTTTGATACGTACGTAGCGGTATAGTAGGGAGCCAAGCCGAGGCTATAGCCCCCCGAAAACAGGCGAAACGGCCAGATGTAGTTGAAACCTTGCAGAGTAAGCTCGACGCGGACGGAACAAGTACAATATAACTCAGTGCTACGCTGCGATAAAGCGACGCACAAAGGAAGACGGAGAGAGAAGCCAGCGCCATTACCCGCTCATCGGACCGTAATAGTGCAACGGAGAAGGTGAAGAGGATAGCATCGATTTTTCAAGAGTGAGAGAGAAGGATTTCTCAAATTGTTTCGGAACGTTGGCTTGGAAGCGATTGGAGTCACCTGTGTGAATAAACTGTGCTCCGTGTGCGCGCGCATCCTCGTCTCTTACGTAGGTCTCGCGCGTATTCGTGATACGCGCTTGGGATGATTTTGAAAGAGTCGGTTGTGAAGTGTCGTATTATGAGGCGCTCGGGACGGGTTCTAATAGAAGGAAAAACGCTGCTAGCGTCAATTCACGAAGTTTTACGAAACCACGAACTCTATTAGACGATATTACATCGAAGTGCAAAGAAAATCCTCGACTTATTTATTTATTTATTTATTTATTGTACATAATAACGCAACTAGCTCCAAGTCATTATTATTTATTATTTATTGCCTCAACACTCAACGCGCGAGAGGAGTCAAGTATTCACACATTCCGCCTAGGAAGAGCAACGAGCAAGACTGATTAAGATTCTCTTTACAATACTTACTTACGTCGAACGAACAAACGAAACGGATAAGAAATCATCGGAATAACCTAGTGAAACACAGTGAAAGTTCAAGGAGAAGCCAAGAAGATAATCTCGACGACACCTCATCGTCTTTGTCTCTCGTTCTTGCACCGGCCCTCGGCTGTTTTTGACAGTCCTCCTTCGCTTGCATCAGCCGTTCTTGGAGCGCGCGAGCTCGAACTCACGTACACCACTTCTCTCTCTCTTTCTTTGTTCCGTCGTGAAGCCAGCGCTTATACTGCATTGCGCTGCTGTACCAGTACCTATACCGAAGTACCGAGTCTTTCATCCTACTTTCTGTGATAAACGTGAGTATGCATACATTAGTCGACTTTGCCATTCATGTATTTAAGCTTTTTTTTCAAATTTTCCGATTTTCTTGGCGCTGCCTTTGTTTACGTCAGTGGTATAGGGCGTAGGAGGGACGTCCCTCTCCGCTGATATAGTTTCGGGAGAAGCACAAAGGGCCCCCCGCCTTTGAAACTCTATACTTAGTGCCCACTGTTTTTAATTGCGCCAAGAAATGATGATTTTAATTAATTTTGTTTGCATTACAATAGGAGATTTTATATCAAACTTTTATGAATAAAAATTTGCTCGAATGATTCAGGGGGAGTACACTGATGAAATAAGCGATACTATTGATCGCAGCTAGGGACACAATTCGATACTTCCGCGTCTGATGAAATAAATGACGTTCGCTCGTTGACAAGCTCGCCAAAGTTTTTGCAATGAAAAAAAGAAGTCGAGCTTCTTTCATAAGTCAGTGCTCCAAAAATAAGACAAGTGTTGCTCTAGACTTTTCCATCGCTAGATTTCTCCCACTGCCGAAAAACAGAGCCGCGAAACCCGCAACCTACGAATCTCGCATTACGCAGCACCTTCGGAAGTCGTCTCTTTGCGTCAGAAAACTTCAAAATTTCATAATCATCTTCTCGGTAAACTTGTTTACGCGCGAACGTTGCTGAGCGTGCGATAAGAGATTCGGTTCGTCATAGACCTATGCAAAAAGAGATAAATGGACGCGCAATTTCTGGAAATCGCCCGAAACACTCCCGCTCTTTTTTAAATATAGAAAATAGCGCAATGGTCAAAACTAGACTGTGGACTAGGAAGCGACGTAATCGAATTTTACGGCAATCTCACCGCGCCCACACTTTCGACCCTGGCCTCCTTAGCCCTAAGACTTGCCTTATTGCACTATTACACGACTTTTATCGGTATACGGCTAATGGCCTCGTTGTAGCGTGTCCTTGCATTTTGCTAGCTTTCGTCCTGATTTCCTTTGCTGATTATTGTCCTTTTTATAACGATTTATATGATCGAGCGGCCCGATACAGACTTGGGAGTGTGAGCGAGTTCGTTGTTAAGACAGAAATGACCTTTTAGAATTTTTCAAAATTCATTAGGCCCTTCTGCTACTGCGGAAGCAAAAAAAAATTTCCGCTTAGAATGTTCCTTTCGAGCGAGTAAAGAAGCATGGCATGAGTGGGTGCTCCGAAACGGGTCTGAACGTGTCTCCTCTCGCTGAGGCCGGTAAAAATATGAGTCACTCGATCGATATGATTATTTGTGAACGTATAATACGTAAAAAAGTATACGCATCCCGATGGCTATTTTTTCTGTTAATAAATATTTTTTAATTATGCATGTGCACTTGAGCGATCGTAATGTTTTCTCATCAATTTTACGTAATCGCACGATGCCTAGACGTTTCAAGGTTATAGTCTAGAAAGGTTGTAATCACACGCTACAGAATGTACGTTGAACTAATTTTCGCTGCATTTGCATAATTAAAGACCACGTTCCTATTATTCTCCGTAAAATTAGTCGAAAAATCCGACTCGATAAAACTTCGTTACTCTTCTAGAACACTCTCCGTTCCATTACGAGTTACGACACGTCCCGCAGGCTTAACAACAAATACACTACGCAAACTCCAAAAAACAGAGCTCTCCTATAATAGTTCATCCTTCGCAGCTCATAAATTTCCGGAGCAAAGTGCGAAAGCCAGCTTACAACCCGAAAACGTCGTGCGTACATTCACAAAATAACGTAAGCGATGTGGCGCTGTGATTAGCTCTGGGGCTATATAAAAAGCGAACGGCGCGAACCTTCTGGCAAGTTCGGCAAACTTTCTCGGCTGTGCCGGGAATCACGTATAAGTATATATAGATAAAGAGGCCTATACTAAGCTGCTGTGGAGGAGAGATGTTGGTGGGGAAGGCGGGAAATCGAGTTTCTTTTGCCTGTACTGTGAACTACGTACGAGCAACACTATTTTTGAGATCGACGCCGTTATTTTTTCTCTCTACTCCTTCTTTCGAGGGCACCGTGGCGCTGCGAAGTAGGTTCAATGACAAACTGGACGAAAAATAACTTTGCTCTGTCCCCCGAGCTTTTATGAAAATAAAAAACGCTTTTAACGATTTATTTGTTGATGCGGTTGCACGAAGGTCAGATATCGACGAAATTGGCGTGTGCGTATTTAATGAGACTTTGTTTATTGATGAAAGGAATGATCGCCGATGTGTTTTTAATTATCATGAGATGAGCGGTAATTTACTGCTTTCAGAGCGTATAATACCGTATTGATGTTCGAGATAAATACAGATTTCGTTGATCTTCGGTATTATCACTTTCGCCGATGCTCGAATGCGAAGATAAGGACCGGCCGCCGAACTCTTTCATGTGTGTCAAATTATTCTCGAAACGACGAAACGACGTCAGCTCCTTTGTTTAAACGTATCGAGATAAGAATTTCCAGATTCTGAGCAAGCATATTTTGTGCGTATAAAAAAATATTGCGTCGCCTTGACTTCTTCAATCAGTCTAACATTTCGAAATATTCGAGTAAATTATAAAATACGAAAGTGCGCATTCTTATGAACAAATTAAAAAGTTATTATCAGCAATAATAGCGTTGCGCCAGCGCAGAGCCGAGAAATATCTTAATTGTACATTCGTTATCGTCTATTTGCCAAATGTTCTCGCGTTATTTCTATTTATCGCAGTGGTAATTAACAGAGTTCAAGAGGTGCGCAAGACTTACATAGTATACAGGTATACGAGTCGAGACATCTCTTTAATTACAAGCCGCGGGTAAACAGTGGAGAGAGAGAGAGCGCGCGCGCGCAATCTTATAAATTATTGATCTTGTTTACACTGCTTGATAATTCTGTTTTCATTAACAACACGTCGCGTTCAAAGTCCCAAGGCAGCAAGAAACTCACCGCGGTGCGGATTTAAACCTCTTTTACACACACACACACACACACACATACACCAGGTGAACAAACTCGCGATAAAGTGCGCGAGAAAAAAACACTCTCACTCGAGAATCGCTCTCTATTTATCAATAGACCTGTATCATTTCGGAGCAATTGACGTCTAAAGTGGGATATTCCAAGTCGACACTGATATACGTCGTTGAATTTCGGACAATATCGTTATTGTCTCGCCGCCGACGGATTATAGTTCCAAGTCGAATGTTTTCGACGTCGCTTATATACTTATCTAATCGATCGACGGAAAGTTAAAAACATCAACAGCTATTCGGAGGTGCGCAGTTCAAAGTTTGGCAAACGCAAGTATTCGTCGCATACACACACACACACGCGCGAGAGTGAGTTGTTTAAAACCTTATTGCAACTGCAGAGTTAACTGTAATTTGCCGAAGAAAGTCTCTCTCGGGGAGATTCATAGAAGCGTGTCGGGTGAACAACTGTTTAGTGAAAGCTCCCTTTATACTTGCATTGGCTATTCACACCTCGATGCGTATGAGTGCTGTACGTGTCTTGAATAACTTATTCCTATATTCTATACCTCATGTAAGTATATAAATGTACCGAAAAAATAATTAAAAGCCGAGTTATACTATATATATATATATATATAACAAATCATCAAGCGCGCATTAATTTTAACCTTTCGTCACGAGCAAAACATTCGCTCCGATGACGTTCGGTCTGGCCGCGGCGACTGTGTTTTTTTAACATCGTTGTTCCGCTTCCATCATCGGCCTCGAAGTCTCGATTCGTTATTTAGTCACCGCAGTCGGCTCGTAACCTTCGCGTATACGATTTTCTTACGCCTCGAGGCCCGATCGGGATACGTGATGCATTACTTTCTGACTAAAAATCGGTACTCTTATGTATTCGAACGCGAATCCTTAGAACTCTCTCGAGTTCAATTTTTCTGATGGTTCCTTGCGTTCACCTTCGGCCGGCCATGAGAGTAGACATATGAGAAAAAACCGTAAGCTTTGTGCGACCCTCTATACCTATAAAATTCTTTTGCAACGCCTTGCAGGCCTAAAAATGGCTCTCAAACGAAACCGCAGCAACAACCATTGCATATGCGTGCGGTGGTGATTTATATCTCCCTCGAGCATAAAAACAAGGTGTTTGCCGTTTCGACTGAATTGCACTCGCGGTCGTTGTCCGAGCAGTACTTATAAGCCTGCGCAGCGTATAGCGCGTATAAAGAAAGGCCTGTTGCATAATATCGCGGCGCGCAGTTCCGTTTGACTATTTCTGCACGTTGGCAGAACCTCCTCGAGCAATGTCAGATCGAACGAGGCCGGATTCGAATCGTTCCGCAACCAGCTGTCCCATACAGCGCGTATATTTCACGCTCTTTTTTTCTCGAAAAAAGTGAGAGAGAGAGAGAGAGAGAGAACTGCCACAGGTTGTTGTTGTTGTTGTTGTTGTTGTCGGGCATGCGCAAGAATCTCGTGGGTTTGTGTAACGCCTGCCGTTGCAGACTCTCCGCTTGCAGGCCTGATGGTTTTCGAAATAAGCGCGAAGACCGGTTCGACCTACATTCGAGTTGTTAGAACTTCGAAAAGCGATAAAACGTAAAAATAAAAACGATACGAGAACGGCGTCACGAAAATTTTCGAAACTGCGTAGTATAGCGCGGAAAACGGCACTTTCACGCACACTATCAGCTGGTAAATTTCAACGCTGCTGTCTGCATTCGTGCCAGTATAGACACTTATACTTACTACTCTACTATACAAATCTGTTGATCAACAAAGAGCTCGATGAATGATGCACTTAGCTCTGCTGGGTCTTCCTGGCGCTTAGTGTCATTCATTATGTAGGTGCTTTGCTGATACCTGCCAGAACTTTCGAATTTTCGGGAGGCTTTGAATTTTCTACTCTGTTGCTACCACCAAGCTTGATCGAAACGTAAACGTTGCTTCAAGTGCGTTGAAAAATTTGGAAACATTTTTAAAACTAATATTTATGTATTTGTAAGAGTGTAATGAGTCATAATGCCAGTGGTTGCTAATGTTAGTTGCTATTTTTCCTGTTGCAGATATCAGGCTAGCCAGGTGGACCATTCTTGTGGTGTGACGATCATCGTTGGATTGTTCTACTGTGTGGCAACGACAAGCTACACTCCATCCCATCGATCATCGTTAACACTAGTAGTCGCACATTGCAGGAATGGATACTTCGGGCTCGCCTGTGCCGGATGCAATCCAACCGCTCTTCGAGCAACTCCAAGAAGCTCTTCTTCTCGAAGGCAAATTTCAGCCCAATCTCCAGTTACCTGCAACCACTCAGGTGATTATCATAATATTACATTTATTTATTTATTCATATGCCTGCCATGCTTCAGATTTAATTATATTTTGCATGTTAACCTCAAAATAATTTTGCCACAAATCATTTTTCGAGTTTAGTTATATGCATGGCATACAAATAGTTACAAAATAATATTTTTCAAAGCAGCGTATCAAACATTTTGTGCTTATATTTTGTTCAAATCAATCAACTGAGATATTTCTTTGAGGTTATGACAGGCACAATGTGTGTAGCAATGTGTTGCAAACATAAATTCATTGAAATTCTTTTAAAAAAATCTACAAAGTAAATTAATTATTCATAACAATTTTCAATGTTCCAAGTAGTTTATTCACAATCTGCTTTTCTTCAACAGAATGATGAAATCACAATTGGGTCACGAGATGGTTCGGCACATGTACTTAGATGCCTCAAAGTCTGGTACGATCTTCCATCAGATGTTTTCTTCATTGCCATCAACCTCATGGACCGCTTCTTGACCAAAATGAAGGCCAGGCCAAAACATATGGCATGTATTAGCGTTTCCTCCTTTCACATAGCTGCCGTCCAAATGGCCCAACAATCCCTCGACGCTGATCACCTGGTCTCCATTTCTCAGTGCAAATGCACTGGTGGTGATTTGAAACGCATGTCTGAAGTGATTCGCAATAAACTGGAATGGGCTCCAGGCACGCAACCTATCACTCCGCTCACTTTCCTTCGTCTCTTCAATATTATGTTCCAAACTGCTGCATCGCAACTTGGCCTTGGAGATCTTTATGCCAGTATGGTCACGGTATGTGTAAAATACTTTACTCACTTTTTATGCCAACTTTGAATCTTATTTTCATTGTTTCTCCTTATAATACAATTTTTATAAATTTACAGGAATCCGAATTGCTTTTACGTCTGGAAATGGTAGCCTGCGACGGCAACTGCTCTAGCATAAGACCATCGGAAGTGGCTCTCGTTCTTCTTTGTACCTATTTGGATGCTGCTGTGAAACGTTTAGAATCGAACGCTGAAAAGAATATGGTTAGCATGCCCGGCTCCTCATCCATGAACAATGCGCCAACTCCGGCGCAACAGATGTTGAGGTTGGTCGAATTTGCGGCTGAGATAAGAAAAATGTGCAAGGTAAAGCATGAACCTCTATATATTATTCTTGTTAAAATCAAATCCTTAAAAGCATCAAAGTATAAATTTTACAATCGACTGTATTTTTTCAGATCTCCGATGCAAGTTTCTTTGCAACGCATGAATCTGTGGGTGCAATACTGAGCAAGTACAATGCTCAAGAACAAACACCGCATAGGCAGAGGCTTATCTGGAGATTATCGTCCAGAACAGCTCGCTTATTACGGCCAACTGATAAATTTACGTCTGTTTTACCTGTCATCGCCGAGCATACTCCAACACCTTCGCCTAAAAGAATTAGGTATTCATCTTGACCGACTTTTGTTCGTAATCTTATAATCAATTTAAAATAAGTAAACAGTAACTCACCTCTCATTTCTATCTTACAGGAAAAGCCGTAAATTTGCGCGTCGTCAAGGACACAAAAGGCGTTAAATCAGAGAATATCATCGTTGAAGAAAGGTACATATTCAATCCATAAAATATACAAACTTTATGACTTGTAAACAAAATTTTTAAATTAATATTCGTGTTTTTTTCTATTTCTAGGACACAGTAGTCCAGAAGTTAAATTTCAGTCAGTGGAACTCATCAACTGTCAAATCATGAAGTTTTTGCTATTTTCAATAGTGAGCGATTTTCAATATGGTTGAATTCAGTCTTGTTCGATAAACAATTGTTGCTGTATGAGCAGTAATAACATGCGAGCTGTGAGTGCGTAAAAATCTAATTGGTTTGCCATAGAAAAGGAAAAAAATTATCATTTAGTAGGAAATCATGGAAGTGAATGTGATAAGAAGTCTGCAGTGGTTTAGTGAAGTAGTAGGCGTCCACTGTTAAAGTATTTAGGTATATTCTATCTATAAATATATATAAATATATATTTACCAAATGCACAGAAAGCGAAAAAAAATATAAATAAGGTAAAAAACCAAGAAAAAATAATATAATTACGCGTATTGTAGTTACAAATCAAATGTAAGCGTTAGACACAAGACGGACTTGAAAAAAATGCAAAAAAAGAATTATATTATTGTAAGTAAATTTGATATTGTGCGATTCATAAGATTTTTCAGAAGTTCTTGTAAAAAATTAGTGTAATTTATTTTAAAGAGGTTTCTAGCTTCTATATTACTATAATGAATTTCTAATCTCTTCAAAATTATTTACTTTTAATGAATTTTGAACGTATCAATTTAAAGTTTACGAAGCTTATGATTTAACTTCTGAAATAACTGCGTAAAAGTCATAACCCAAACAGAAATCAACTGCATGGGTGAAGAAAACTGTGAATGCATGGAAAAGGTAACTTTCTGCTTTACAAAGATTCGATTGGATTTTCTTTCTCATAATCTTTTGTAGCACGCTAACCTCAAAATGCCAACTTTATTGTCGATTTTGAGGTTGTCGTGCTATAAAATATCGTATGAGACTGTTGTGGGAGGTGTTTTTCTACCTTGCTCGATTTTCGAACTCGCTTCGCTCGTGCGAAAAACCTCGAGCAATGTAGAAAACCATCTCCCACAACAGTGTCATAATATACTATTTCATTCTCCTGCATTCATAAGTTACAATGTAAAAAAAGAATATATATGTAATTATACGTTATTAATTACGACGTCTTCTTAATCGTGTGAATTGAAGAGAATGCAAACGAAGTTTAATGGTCAAAAACTCTACCGATTAATTCAATTAATTTTCTTTTATTTTGAAAAGAAATTTTACCGAAATCGATTTATTATTTTTATATATTTATCATCATGTAATTTATTTATCGTCAATGTTATCGTCATACGTTAAACCGAAGTTAGTACACGTAGAAAAGGACGTCTTTTAAATGATAGCAAGAAAATATAAAATTGCGTATGAATTTCCGAACGAAGCCAGTTTGTGCTAGTCGCGATGTCTCTGTAAAACAGCATTTCTCGTTTTCTTAAACTGGCTACTCTGAACTTTCTTCTTCGAGATACTCTCTTCAGAATGTCGAGCGAAAAAAAGGTCTGAAGATAAGAACTGCGAAACATGTTTCAAAAAGTATATTTAAGAGTTTACACGATCATTTCGGTAAATCGTGTTTGTGTAAACATCTTGTGAAAAGTGTAAAATAGAAATTAATGAATTTACAGTACCGATCGCAAATAATTTAACTTGCACATAACAGCTGATTTAGGACCAATGTTTAGTATTTATTGTCATTATAAGAAGTGTATTTTAGGCTTGAAAGTACGTCTCAAGTAAACCAGTATTTAATGTATTTTTCATTTTTTATTTTGATTTTTTTTTTATTTTTTCTGACGCACAATATCGTCTTTAAGACTCAAGTTATTTGAAAGAGTTGTTAGATTTTTTGTTTTGTTTCGTTTTTTGCTTTCGGCATTTATTTTCATTTCAAGACTAAGCAGATTCGAGACACTTTTGTATATGCAAAGTTATTAATTATAGATTATGAATAATGAATTCTCAAGTTAAAGCATTATTTAAATGTTAGATTGTCTCGACTGCTTTGACCACTTTAATCCCAGAATCTCTGAGAAGTGCAGCTGTTATGTCAAGGATCTTGTCCATTTTGCACTTTTCTCACTATCGCGCAACTATTTATTACTGTAAATTGATTGTCACGAAACCTATACTCTGTTTGATGTTGATGTACACTCCGACACTTAAAAATTATGGAATGAAGGTAGTAAGAAAAGAGAAACTTGAGAATGGCGTATTTGATAAATATCCCCAAACCAACTTCACTGTTTATAATTACAAAGTAAAACTATAGGGATGAAATACGTGCGTTAAAAGAAAAGACTGCATTACTATTAATTGAACTAGTGAAAGTCGAAAGACAAGTGTATGATGCGTAAGTTAATTTTCAAGCAAAAGCAACATTAGGGCTCGATAGGTCGTTTCTAACTTACGTGGAAATCGGTGAAAGAACGCGACCATTAAAATAAACTGCGAAGAGTACAAAAGATGATTTTTGGAATTCGCGAGAGGAGGAAAAAAAGTAAAACTTAATAAGATTATTAAAATACTTTGTACGTATTTGCCCTTTAGAAGGGTCGAAGATCTCAGTTGCTGATATTCTGAGCGCTTGTATTTTTCTTTTTTTTTCTTTTTTTTTTTGTAATTTCTAAACTTTCAGCTTTTTTGACAATGAAAGTAGACACGCTATTATTTCAGCATTTGATAATGTAAAAGTTTCTTGTCTTAGATTAACGAATTTTTAAAAATTAATAATTAAACTCCTCTCTTTTATTGCAAACTAGAGAAACTTGCGCTCGGCTAACAACAAAACTGAGCGTTCGCGTATTAGCAGAAAACAAGCGTCGTTTTAGAAGCTTTCTTCTGTGTAAAAATCTATGTATCTTCAATTAATGAGAACACTTGAAAAACGTTTTTTTTTCTTTTTTTACAATTTATAACTCTATAACATATCTCAACAAACATGATCATCGTTGCGATTATGCGATACCATTATTTTCTCTCTTTTCGTCTAGTTTTAATGAGACGCGCATACAATTATTTCTTAGTCTTAGATATTAATACGTATCGCCCTTATAAAAATTAATATTAAAACTAATAATTCTTGCCTTTTTCTGGATAAATTACATAAAAAATAGATTTTACGTTTCCAAAAATAAAAACACTCTTCAATAAAGAATTTTATATTGCAATTTCATTGTTCATATTTACTTTCCACATCTCCTGACCATCAAATTTTAGAAAATTCTTTAAAAAAATGAAAAAGTTTTTCAACTAGCGTAAAATTATATTCCTCTTACTAAAGTTTTTTTTAGTAAAATCTAATTTTTTACGTTTTTCAAATATATAACAACCTAACTGAAACTGTGCGAAGATATTTTGTTTGATTGCATAAGTACTAGCGAAATTTAAAATCACATTTTTGTGATAAAAATCAATAAGTTAAGCCAAAAGAAACTCTCTTATCATTAAAAAGTTCAAGTCTCTTCTAGGAAATTGAAATAGATTTGAGACAGCATTGACAAATTTCAAATGTACGAATGCCAACGTATATACATTTTTATAGCACAGCTAACTGCGCCGTGTAGAAAAGAACCATTTAAGTCACACGTATCGTAATGTACTATTGTTGATTGTGGGCAACCGCTTCTTATACTTGTTGAACAACCAAAGTAAGGCAACAGTATGATGAATCTTTTGAGCCTTTATAAACAATTTTTTGACGTTTAGTTTAGGATCGATTACAACATATGCTCTGGAGATTCTCTTGTTAGTTTGTATTATTTTCACAACTCTGCAATTTAAAGAAAACTTATTAGTATACCATTATCATTAATGTAATCTTGATATGCAAATTACTTACAGACACAGTCTGGGTAATCTCCTGACCGGTTACATTGCTTTCATTACTCTGAAAATTAAAAGAGACACCGGTATAGTAATCTAATTTATATACTAGTATTTTCATACTTTTAATCATAATTGTAATAAAATAATTTTAAGTTAAATCATCATACCTTGGATTGCATATTACTTGTCGAGTGAAAGTTTGAAATGTCTTGAAGTTCTATTCACTTACGATAAATGATTTGCGTTTAACATCGCATCTCGTATTTTTCCACATGTGCGAGGCAAACTGAAACTGTGAAAAAATAGCCGTTAGAATAGTTTATTTTGTCATACTAAAAAATGTTAGTGTTTTCCGTTTTTCCACGATAATTTACATATTTTGAGGACCTCGGAGGTGAAGACCTGAGGATAAAAAAAGTTTTTAAGAATAATCATTAGAGACCAGCCTTGTTCAAACGTTTTTCGGGCTTTTCTGCATGACGGTTCACAACAATTTGGTATTTTCTCGATCTGAACACTTCGGTTTCCCTATTTTTTTGCTTATCTATACCTGGTCATATAGAAAGGGCTAGCGTTCGTCGGCAGGTAGGGAGGCGTATTGAATTTTCTCGACCATCTTTATTCGCTTGATGGGGACAGTGTCTCGATTTAGCTTTAATGACACTTTCTTTATTTTTTGCTTTCCCTACCTGGCTATGAGGAAGAGTAGCGACGACCAGATGCAGAGGCGCATCGATCTGCTGACGCGAGTGAAAGATCGCTGGCAAATTTCTATAGACTAACCCTATCGTAAACCTTAATCGTGAGCAGATGCAATAAATTTATTGCTTTTTGGGTAAGTACTTTTTTTTTCTTGGCTATAGCAGCTGATTTTATAGCTATCGAGTCACATTTACACGCTGTATGGCACAAGGTAAGAATACTGTGTTTAAATGGACCACCACACCTTTTATATAATAGATATACTACCAATGTTAATTTAAGCGATCACTTGCTTCCAATCTCTGGAATAATGAGGGCTTTTATAACTCTGAAAAAATTACAGAATATAGTGGTCGGTACAATCTTGGCGCAGAAGTAAGCTGGACAGCATTCATCAACAGAATCCCAGATAAAAAATACTTAAAATATACTTACCAGATGTGTCAAATATTTTTGGTTAGATGAGATCGATCATTTATTGTTTATTTTGGCCGAGGCTAGAGGCTCGGACAAAAAGGGGACTTTGAAGTATCTTTTTTTCCAGGATCCCGTTGACGCATGACGTCCAGCTCAGTTCCGCGCAAAGATCGTAGCGTTATCTACGTCCTGTAATTTTTTTAAAGTCATAAAAGCCCTCGTTTTTCCAGAAGTTGGGAGCAAATGGTCGCGTATATTAACATTGGCAGTGCATCTATATAAAAGGTATGGTGGTCCCTTAACAAGGCTGTGAGTCGATATAAGTAATTGAATTTTAATGGTTTCGCACTTGTGTGGTTTTGAGTTGTGTGAATTAGACTACTCTACGGCAGGAAACGATCTCTCCACGAATTGGCAACGGCTTCTATGTTCTCCTTTTTCCATAATTAGTTAAAGTTAAGAATGTTATTTTGAGAGTTAATTATATTAAAATAATATTATTGGATTACCACCGAGGGATAGAGTCTTTTCTCTATAACATACTTTAGTTAAAGTTAAATTTGCTTAATATTGGAGCAACTTTGTCTCTTAAAGTTACTAGCATGCTCATCGCACGCTACTGGGCAACATTGAAGAGGTTAGAGATACATAAGCTGTTATACTCAGGATATCGAAAGCAAATTTGCATTGCATACCGCACTCGCGCGGTGTCTATATTAACAGAAGACGTGATCAGTGCAAACGTATGGTCTATGCAAAATGTATCTTTCAAACCATAAATCTTAACAGAAAGACACATCTGTCAAATCTATGATTCGGGAATCCTTCCTTAAGCAAATACTATTATGATTAGTTTTTGTATTTAGAAGTTCGGATGATGGAATTGCAAGTAAAAATACACCAATTAGCAATGTTTAATTTATTCATTTTCAATTACAATGAGACGATGACATAATTTAGTTGATGCCTTTAGCCAATAATCTAGTAGTGAAGATAAAATACTGGATTCTGTAAATATATATATATATATATATATATAAAAGGGTATTAAGCTAAACTGGTGAAATGAGTAAGGAAAGGTGGGGAAAATAAATTAACACAAAGACAAAGACTTTCGCGGGGAAATTACGACTTGCCTCTGCGTAAAATCTCTCACGAAATAGAGAAAAAAGCCGGGACAAGCGAACAGTTTATTCAAGAAGCATTGGAAATTGTGCAAAATCAAAGAGACTCTTAAAGATAGGCAAAATAGAGAAATATAAACACAATTAAAATTAACGCAATCGCAACTCTTCTACTTTGAACGTAGAGAAACGTGGCCGGCACGATGCAAAGCCCTGACCGCAGGTTGATGGGATGCACCTTCCTCGGTCGCTGCATACAACGCAACTACAAAATATAATAAAGGTAAGGACGTACATTTACCACTCTATACAAAATCTACAATGAAATCGGGATAGAGTAACTGGGAACTGAGTTATATATTCGATACTCAAAGTTAGTAAGAAAATGGAGCACACCCGAGAAATGAGAGTTGATGACGGACTCGGAATTACCCGGCGAACTACGGTTGAGTAATCGCAAGCCTTCCCTATTGTAGTGGTCGAATCACCAGAGGGACGCTGTTCGTATGTATCGGGAGCTGGGGAGGGGAATCTACTCCACAGGCTCCATATACTTAGGTAAACCACGCAGCGACAGATGTGTTCGAGGAACTACCATCTCACTTCCACATCTGTATGTCGTAGAACTCAATCTGACAGGGATCGACAGTCCTGATCATGAATGAGGTACGACGTATAAGGAGGGAGGGGGGGGGGGGGGGGGTAGCAAAGAAAATAATAAAATATAATATTTATCTCAAAGGAAGTATACTCCTACTGATTTTAACTGATTTAACGTGAAAGGGGCAATCTGCCGTAGTACTCTTCGAGAGCGCTATGCTCGTTGCATACTAAGTACTAGGGAGATTAGACGGGAGGATGAGAACTACTCTTCATCCCACCATCTATGGAGTAAGTTTGCATAGTTTTAACATGCGCAGCATGCAGCTAAAAAGTTTGGCTTCTTAAGTAATAAAAAAGCTTTTATGCGTCTAATTTTTACCATTTACTAGGAAATTATCCAGATATCTAATAATATGTAAATGAAACATTAAACAGAATATTATGTTTGGTTTATTTCGATGTGACGTTATTATTATTAAGCGCCCATTTTTATGCATAAAAAATGAATGATAATCAAGTTTTTCTCGCAGCGGGAAAAAAGTTTGAAAGTTTTTTAAAAATTGTAAAGTACCAGTTGTAAAGTTTTCAATTTTCCATTCCTTTTCCATCAAGGAAATGTGTATATTGTTAGACAGAGAGTTGCATCGATAGTTTCAACTCTCATACTTGGAACTCAGCACGTAATATTTTAATCTAATTTAGGCCATGATTTCAATCTGTTATTACTTCTAGGTAATAGCGTTATAAATTTTATGGATACTCTTCGATTTATTTAAAATTTTGCTTCCTCCTAGAGGAAGCTTTGTAACTGTAAAATTTTCAGTTTCGCTAAAACTTCATAGAAACGCATTTGGAGGTGTTTAGAGTTCGAATCATGCGTTTTTATCGGATAGGCTGCAGAGTGAGGACAAAACGGAAAAAGTCTTTTCCTCCTAAGGGAGTAACTATTTCCAGAAAAATTTACCCTCTTGGGAGCAAAAAACTTGTTCCTCCCAAAGGGATTAGTTTTTTCCCGTTGCTAAGAAAAACTTGATTTTCCATTCATTTTACATACATGGAAAGTGGCCTATTTCATGCGCGTATCATGAAAAAGCCTTTATTTAAGTTGAAATTTCGGGAACATATCGATCTTTTGATCACCTCGACTAGGTTTTTTGCAGCTTATGAAACCATTTAGTTTAAAAGATATTATGATTCAAATTCTTTGTCTCTCACCCTGTATGAGCAAATCCTCTAATTTCCAAAATCGCTCTAAGTCGAATGGTAAACTAGTGACAAGGCAACGAGACGATTTCGATAAATTAGTTGATTCTAGATTTCCGCCCATGATCCAGCCGAGTTTGGTTTTTTGAAAAATTAGATTATTGTCGTTGAGTACCTTTAGTTGTCCAGGGCAGCGTATCGATAAAGTGGGACCGGATCCGATTAGCATGTCTACGGCTGCTGATTTTCAAAATGTGGATCTGCTAATTTGAGGTGCTTCGGAATCCTCAGTCGGTTTCTCGGGACCGGTTCTTTGGGTATGAGATTGGTTATTTCCTTGACAACAAAGCAAGTCAGTGATTTTTTAAATTCTGAATGAATTGATCGGAACGTGACATCGGTGAGGTAGTTGGCAGTGGTATTTAAATTGTTCATAGCGGTTATGGTTAATGAGCATGGCGATTTGGTCAATTTTAATTTGTTGCACAAGTTTTCGGTTATGAAATTAGCGATACAACGGGTGTCTAATAATACTCGACACGTTATATCTGATCCTGACTTGCCAATGATCTTCACTACTGCACTAGGCATGAGGTCGTAAGTCGGCGAAAGATTTGTAATGTTCTATTTGGTTATGGTTAGATAGTCATGCCTTGGCTTGGTCAATCTCTGGATAGCTTGTCGCAGGTAGATCTTGCAACGATGGGAATGCCAGCGTGAGTTGTGTTTTAAGTTGCATATTCTACAATTGCCGCGACAGCATTCGTCTCTATGATATTTTGGGGACATTTTCGCAAAAATCGGGAAATTTTTATAGAAATTCGTTGTTTAAAGTTTGAGTTGTGCTAGTTTTCGCGGTAAATGCGCGAGTTGTGCTAGTCTTCATGGGAAATTTTAAGTTGTGCTAGCCTAGCGTGCGTCAAATGAGTTGTGCTACTTATGACGGGAAATTTGAACAGTGCTACTCTTCGTAGAGAGCGACGATATGAGTCAATGAGTTTATAACTGCGGAAAGACTTTCAAAAAGACGCGTGACCGCCAAAATTTTATGGCCCACTATTATTTAAACTGTAATAAGATACAACAATAAAAGTGTAATAGCGTTGGAAAAGCAAATGTAGGAAATGTACATCAGGTTCCTTTGATATTTTCGAGACGACTATAGGTCTCTAGTAGATTGTTTTTATTGGGTACTTATTTATAATATCTACGAGATCTCTGATGATGGTAGTAAGTTTTAGGACTCGAGGTATCTTTGCTGATTTTAAAAGACAACCCTACAGATTTTTACAAATTTTATAATTTATGCAGAAAATAAAAGTAGAAAATGCAAAATCTCTGTTTGAAAAAATTCGCTGTATAGGAACACGCTGAAAAAAAATACAGCCATTTTCACTGAACTCGCACCAGTAATCCGTCATTGTACGAAAACTCGCCAAAATTACCGTAGAGTTCAGCAGTTTTTAAGAATCAGTTCGGTCGTTTCTGCTGATGTCCCGCGTAAGCGACCAATTTTACGAGTCGCGACTCGCCAAAATTACCAGTGGCACACCGTTGTTCTTACTGAACAGTCGTTACGGTGGCAGAACGGTTAAAACTACCGAACTTTACAGTAGAAACGACTGTGTTTTTTTTTCAGTGCAGTATACGACTCGTTAAAAATAGCTCCGTTCCTTCCGTTGCTACACAATTACGAATTTCTATAAAAATTTCCCGATTTTTGCAAAATTGTCCATAATGAACATTTTTAAATATTCACATTTTACAACTTTTTACCAAATTTAATATTGTTTTTCCACATACAATAGTTTTTTACAAGTATTTTTTAAAATTGTTCACTTTTTTTAGAAATTTTCGAAACTTTTTAAAACTTTGAGGTTTTTCTGACTTTGTCCAAGGTTTTCATGAACTTAAACAACCCAATAACCCGATAAAAACGTAAAAAACTCACATTTTAAGTAATATATAAGTTGCGACTTGTGCTAGTCTTCGCGGGAAATACGTGAGTTGTGCTACCCTTAGCGGTATATGTGAACTGTGCTAGTCTTCGTAGAGAGCGACGTAATCGAGTCGGACCATACTTTAAATTTGGTGGGGTATCTAGTTGTGGAAATTTATCTTTTAAGAATTTTTAGAGGTAAGCAGCGTATAAGTTACTTTTTCTTGAAGTATAAGATTGTTTTCATACGAATACAAGTTCCTATGCTCGATAAAACATTATCTTACTGTTTTCAAAAATTTCTTAACATAGTTTAAGGGGCTATCGTAGCGAACTTTACTGATTGTGAACTCACCTCGTGCCGTAGTTTTCATTATTTGCTTGTTCCTTATCGTGTAAGTGACCTCGGAACACAGAGTTTTTAGCGATTTAATTATTAAAAAACTTTATATCATGAAACATTATACAAGAAAATGACGGTTATCTTACTGATTTTCGCTTTCATCGTCGCCTTCACCTCGCGCCATAGTCATCATTGTTTGTCTAAATTATACATTGGTGTACATATTAAAGCGCTTGTAAATGTACAATTTCATAATACATACCTCGGAACACCGCGTCTATGTAATAATGTTAAACAAGAACATTTCGACCAATCAGCGTTGCTCCGTCATCCCCTCAATAATGATAACTGGAATCCCCTCCCATTTTCTCATGCGCACGAGATTATTATAAAAGAGGCGATAATAAGATTTGAAACTCATCAGTTTGGATCAATTCGGTCCTCTAATAACAGAAGAACAATATACATCATATAAATGTGAAGTTCTACATACTTTTAGCTGTTATTGTCTTGTTTGCTTTCGTACAGAGTAAGTAACCACGTTCAATTGTATTTAGTACCAGAAATACGTGCGTTGATTTTGTCGATGTTGAAAATTCTGAAGTTGCCTCCTATTTCCACAGTACCCATCCATGAAATTTTCTGATAACGGTCAAATTGGCTTTGTAAGAACTTCAATTCGATACTATCGCAATATCCCTTTTAGAAATGGATGGATGTATTATTTTAATTTTGTAGTACATTTTAATATGCGTGACTAAAGTGGCCCATTTTTCACAAAGCGTTGCGCGGGAGATATTCACACCGTGCAATGAGTCACTTCAGTATCGTATGCAATTTTATAAAAATCTTGCCTAAATCCGCTATTCTGCATATTTATGTTTGAAGCATGGGTACGACCAAGAAAATCAATCTGTTCAATGTATCGAAAGATGATATATTTCATGCCAATACATTCTGTAATTCCTAGCTTTTTAGGATATGCCAATTTAAGGGGATGTCGTCCCAAAAGCTTCGCAAATCCGCCACGGGGCATTTTGTATTTTCAAACTTTTAGAAAAACAGAAAATCCGATCGAATTTTTCTTTCGTAGAACGATTCATTAAACTATAACACTATACGGCGCTACAGTCGCTACAGACTCGGTTTTTCATTTGCAAGCTTTATTTACAAAGTTTTATGTAAAATTATATTTTAAGGTTGGCGCTGCGATCGCATGGGTACGACGAAGTACGCGTAAACAATCGTTCGTATTTCCAAGATTTTAGAAAAATAAAAAGTCCAATCAAAATTTTCTTTCGGTAGAACGATTCATTAAACTTAACACTGCGGCGCTACAGACTCGGTTTTTCATTTGCAAACTTTATTCAAAAAGTTTTATGAAATAGAAAAACAGTGTTTTTTGGGACGACATCCCCTCAAGAAACTCCAAAGATTCATTTTGGAAATAAAACAAAAGTATTTTATAACCTACCTTACAGACTATAAAACCTTCGCAAAAGGATAAGCGCGATATTTAAGCTTGTTTTAATATCTGCAAAACGTTCGCCTGTTATGATTATGCTATAACCATACATTATGATTGATTTCAGATTATACCATGGCACAGTTCATATATTTTGCTTGCAACGAGCTGAGGGATGCGGAATGTCAAGAACGTTGCGAAAATCCGAATGCTTATTGCGTGGAACAAACTGAAAGTGGCGAGGATGCCTATGAATGCAGGGGATGTATTAATGTTTGATAATGAGTTATCTTCCGCTAAACTCGGGACGTAGAGCTTCCTTGCTTTATTTTCAATATAAATGAGATTCAACTTTACTTATAATTAATAATCAAATAATACTTATAATAATAAATGTAGTTCTTCAAAAACGTTTTTTACTTGTTTATTAAAGAAAATTTTAACCTTTAAAATGAATACATATTACTGCCTCCTCGGCTTGAAATATAAAAGAAGAATAAACTTAATAATTGTAAGGGAACAACCACCTCGGTTAAACTCCTCGACCAGGCTGCCACTCGAGCCGATGCTTTTCCAGCGCTTCACCCCCGCGTCGCATCTTTCCCTCTCTAAACTGCTTTTCCACACTGGCCCATCCATCTAGGCTCATTCCAGGGCCCTTTATATGGGTCATTGACTTATAGCATCGCTTTACATATTCACATATACTTTTTAATTCGCCATAACCACGAGTTCTGCATTTTATTATTAATTTATAAATTGTGCACAGTTGTAGCTTAATGCTTATTAACTGTCCATATTTTACTTGAATCTAAATTGTCGCTTATACTGCTATAAATATTTGAAATTTCATATTTGCCTAGCATTTACCTAGCATTCGCTTAGCTTCGTTTTTGCGCACAATATTCAGCGAGATATGGGGAATGTTCCAAGACGTTCATCTGCATTCTGGACTTGTCAGGTTATTTACATGCAATGTACCATAAGTAAGAATCGATCAAACTACTTACTGACCGTCTGACTGATATCTCTCCAAATAAAATCATTATTAAGTATCATTTTCTTCACTAGCAGCCTAATACGTTCATCTAACATATTGTAGATTTTATACTTGCAATAAAGTTATAAATTAATTTTACTATAAGTTTATTTATTAATACCACATACATGCCTTTGATCGGCATCCTATAGAGACAAACAAGTTGCCTGTACATAGGGATGACATACAGAAAAACTTACTATAATTAGAAACTAACTCACGAACTAAATAAAAAAAAATAACCATAGAGGGTCATGATGTTGCATTCATTGCTCTCATGTCCTCATACCTTTTTCCCTTAAAATTTCGTAAATATTTATACATCCAAAATAACTCTTTCCAATGAACATTTTTAATTTACTCTTAATAGAGACTTTGCTTAATTGGAGGTTTTTAAGATCATTTGGCATGGAGTTAAAAACCCCTATTGCCACATAATAGCTGCTTTTTTTGCTTATTGTTTTAGAGATTTTTGGTAACGATATATTCTTATTGCGTGTTTTATTTGCACTACTTGTATATTTATCTCTTAAGTCGCTATAATGATATAGTATACACTCTAGTTCAAACATTTGCCTTATCGGTAGTGGTTGTTTCTCAATTAAACAGCAGTTTTTATTAATAATTCGAAGTATTTTCTTTTGTATATTTTGGATTTGGTTTAAGCAATTAT